>OY744517.1:11377285-11572285 GCA_963556195.1 Sepiola atlantica | reverse complement strand
CGAAGAGAAAAAACGTCTTGTATCGGTGCTTTTTTAAATCCGTGTGTGTAATCGCTCGGTTTTCAGAAATTTGTTGTTGTTAATAACGTTTCAACTCTTTTAAAAATAGTTTTAATATATTTTAAACAAATGTATTTATGAATGGCAAATAAGGCTATAAATTTATTTTTTGTGAGAGAACTGTCGCAAGGCATCAAGTCGGTTGAAAATTTACAAACAGATTTTTCGCGCCTTTTTTTCGGCAAAGTTATCAATGACTCTATCAAAATTCACTTCTGTTATCAAAGGCAAGATAAGTTACTCTTCTACCTATCTCGACAAGTTTTTAGTGGTTTTTACTCACTTAAAACGTGTAATCAGTTAGAAAAACATAGTGGCTATCGGTATATGCGAAAAATACAAATGAAATCCATTCAATATATGTTAGCGTGAGTCGTGACATAGGGTGACATATATTCGGTGAATTTCTAAAAGTATTTTCAATATGTATTTAGTTTTAAGTCAATTTCCCGAACTTGCCGCATTCTAAACGAAGTCTGGCGCCATTTTTTATTTTTTAACAGTTTTTCTTCGAATCTATGTGTATAATAAAACAAACCCGAAATTGTTAATTCGATTTACTTCTCTTACTTTTCATTTTAATAAATATTCGATTAATATTACATGATATATATACATCCACTAATATATATATATATATATATATATATATATATATATATATATATATATATATATATATATATATATAAGGTTAAGATTTTTTTGTTATTGGCGTTTGTTCCGCGATAAGCGTTTGTTTACATTTTTTATATATTTTTATACATTCGCAACCTTAGCTATAAGCTCTTTATTATTCATATTATTATATGAATGAATCGCCCTAACTTTTTGGACGCATTTAATTTAATTATGTTTTTACGTGCATAAAATAAAATAAACTAAAATAAATGTTATGCACGTAAAAACATAATTAAATTAAATTACATATATATATATGTGTGTGTGTATAATAGTCATTCACACACAGGACTGTTTCGCTGTTTACAGCTCATCGGTGCGGCTAGACTTTAGCAACTACTTCCCGCTAGGAACGAAATCCGATCATCTGAGAGAGCGAGGGAGAAATATTTTAACAACAATTAGCAGCCTTTGGGCTGATATCACAGTGTAGTATCTGTTCTAATGATACACTTCTCCTTTTCTGTCGTCGGTCAGTATGGGGAAATCGTTCATGACTGAGAATTTTTATTTTTGTTCCTATTTTCCCCACATTAAAAACCGGCCTTGTGTCTAACTCTGCCCTCGTGGAGAGGCAAATAAATGGGAACAATCGGCAGTCGTTGCCAAACCGACCTCAGCTCTAATTGTGCACAAGATCTAATTTTAAACAAGACCATTGCTATATTCGCTTACGGCCGTTTGCCATTTTCGGCTCTCATTATGCTCAACATTATGGGAGCATTATAATAAATACGTATTTATTTTATAACTATATATGTGCATATATCCATATATATGTGCATATACACATATATTTATACGTACATATACATATATACATACGTGCATATATACATATATACATATATACACACACATACACATATATAAATACGCATATATACATACATATATATGTATATATATATATATATATATATATATATATATGGCTGGTTTTAATTCTTGAACAAAATTTCCATTAATTGAGAATAAATTGCTTTAATTCATTTCAATCACTAAGTTTATAAAATGCAAGCATTAATTATTTCTGGAGATATACTCAGTGACCGGCTGACCTAACAGGATAGGGCCAAGCCTAGGCTTCGGCCAAGCACCAAAAAAACAAAATGACCTCAGAAAGATTTCATACTTAAAGGGGAACTTTCATATAAATTTTTATCGAATAGGTGCGAAAAGAAAGTTGGATATTTGGGTGTATATACACCGACATCAAAGAGGAAATAACATTAGATGCGAAAGTTTGAATTCATTAATTTTATTACTGTCCAAACGTTTGTTTTTGTAGCATACTTTTTATAACTCCTTGTAAACTTTACAATTGCTAGCTGGGGGATCGGACAAAATCACCCCGGACAACCCCCACCATCTACTTAAAACAAAAGGAAAACAGATAAAATCTCAAATGAATAAAAAATATTAAAAATCAGTTTTCATATTTTAATTTTAATTTAATTGAATTTAGGAAAATTAGATACCGTAGAACTAATTTTCGCAAGGTATGAAAATTAAGAATAATGTTAACTTAATAATAATGGACCAGTTTTCCTACCTAGCAAAAAATTTTCCATGGACGAATTATCCATGGGCGAATTATCCATGGACGAATTTTCCGGGCACCCAAATGCCGGGGGGGGGGCGGCAAATTTTACTATCGCCCCGGGCGGCAAAAGGTCTAGCTACGCCACGTACTCTAGCTCTACCTATATCGCCTTCTCGTGAATGTTTTAACTTTCTGTGTATTTTCTTTCAAAGTATGTTTTTATTTTTTATTTTTATCGATACAATATTAGTATATAGATGTTATTAACACATTACTAAAAACTTTTAACATTATTTTTGTTTCATCTAGTCCGTATTTTGATGAAATATTTATAATTTGTTTTTAATATTAATGCTATTTTTATATGATTATTACAGAATCATTAGCATTAACATCTGCATATATATATATATATATATATATATATATATATATATATATTGAGTAGCTCTGACCATTATGTGTTTATATTATTATTGTAATTAATGGGTCAATGTTGAGTATAGACATTACGTCATGCTTTCGTTAATACACATTACACTGAAGAAACATCTTATAAACTATTTTTAAATACATCTTTACGGTTACAATAATTATTCCATTATTGGTTTGTTAATAAATGATACGTACGAAGAAAAATGCACTACATAAATAATTACATAGAAAGAAATATGATCAACGCTTTGTAAAATGTGGTCATGTTATATACCAGATGTGTATGGCATTATATGGTGGAAAAATGACATCTACTAAACCATCAGTCAAGAAAAACAGACGACAGAGGGAGATGGACATTCTTACAAATAAAGTGGCTCTTGGCGAAAAGGAATATCACATGGTGATATAATAGAAAGTGTCCACTGAATAACTATCTCTGTGAGATGAAAAAACAATGTGTTATTTATTTAAAAATATTCATGAATTATCTCCCTTGAACCATTTGAATAATTAAGGTATGTTATTTATTTAAGTATTTATTTATTTTAATTAATTTATTTATTAACCCATTTTTCTTTTCGGTATTAAGGAACGTTTTCATACAAGAAAGACGTAAGACGCTCACACGTTAAATACAAACACAACACCAGACGTTACCCTGAATCATCAAAGGGCACGTGAGACGCAAATATGTTGAAAAGTGAGTGGTTTGGATTTCATTAAACAATTGAATTGAAATGCGAGTCAGATACTATGATCTCACATCAGTTAGGAGGTCTATACGCAAAAAAGACGTCGAAAGTAAGGTCCTGAAACGGTGCGTATTATCTCATGAAGACCCGACATTGTTAGCAGGCTTAAATGAAGTATTGGACTAGTAAAAGTGGCGATGATATATATATATATATATATATATATATATATATATATATATATATATATATATATATATATACCAGCCCACAAGGTAAGCTTTTTCTTCTGAACAAACATTATCGTCTGTTATTAGCTCGCCTTTTAGTGAGTTTCTGCTATTGTTCCGGTAACTAGTTTCATTCTATAGAGGTATGACTTGGCTGTGACTTTGAGGGGCAAACTGAATGACGACTGGGAATAGACCAGCGACACCTAGGAAGACAGGGACGTTAGGAAAGACCCAATGAACATATCGGGCCAGCAATTCAGAGTTGATACAATATATGCAACAGAATAAAATACAGGAAAATTCCCTCCAGGTCCACTATGAGGGAGGAGGGAGGATGATGGATCAAAACGAAACTATTGGAAAACGACTACGATAGACCAATGGATAACGAATAAAGAACAATACATGGACTTCATATGCGTCTTTGGACAAAAATCTAATCATCAAAAACGAATGAAGATTAATTAATGCTAGATGGAATTTGCTTCTTACCCATTGAATCATCACAGATAAGACGTTGGAAAACAAAGGTCAGGACGCAACCCACAGTGAGGAGGATATCCATGCAGTTACATCAGAGAGTTAGATGAAACCTCCCAGAATAAAATTCCCATCCGCCAGCTGTTCGGAAAGAATGGTGCATGCTTGACCATACATTAAGAAATGCACTCCATAAATAATGGGACAGAAAGAAATATTAATAACGGTTGGAAAGATGTTGTCATGTTATATATCGGATTTGTATGGCATTGGAAAAGGGGTATCTACTAAACAATCAGTTAAGAGAAACAAACGACAGGAGATGGCAGTCTACAATAATAAGGCGGCTCTTGACGAAAAGTAATATCGCATGGTTATATAATAGAAAGTGTCCACTGTATAACTATCTATGTGAGAGGAAATCATTTTTTTTCAATTCATGTAAAAGTATTTATGAATTATCTATCCTTGAACCCTTTGGATAATTAAGGAATGTTATTTATTTAAGTATTTATTTATATTTATTTAATTTATTTATTCAACTATTCATTTAAATTTTTTTTCACTTCGATATAAAAGAACGTTTTTATACAAGAAAGACGTAAGACGCTCATCCGTTAAAAACAAACACAAACACAGACGAGACGCTGATCATCAAACGACCCGTGAGACGCTAAGCCGTTGAAAAGTTAGTTGTTTAAATTACATTGAACAGTAAGAATGAAATGCAAATAAGATAATGGTTGCTCACATCAGTGAGAAAAGCCGATATGCACAAATTCCGTCGAGAGAAAGGTCCTATAACGGTGGGTATAATCTCTCTTGATAGCCCGACATTTTCTGGGGGATGAAGTGAAGTATTCCACCAGTAAAACAGGCGAGAATATATATATATATATATATATATATATATATATATATATATATATATATATATATATATATATATATATATATATTCTCGCCTGTTTTACTGGTAGAATATATATATATATATATATATATATATATATATATATATATATATATATATATATATATATATATATATATATATATGTGTGATTTTATGAAGGCTTACCAAATCATTCCTTTCAAGACACCAATGATCACCATTAAAGATATTTTTTCTTACAAATACTATTTATTCAAATTAAATTTGAATAAATAGTATTTGTAAGAAAAAATATCTTTAATGGTGATCATTGGTGTCTTGAAAGGAATGATTTGGTAAGCCTTCATAAAATCACATATAAATTCTCTGTACTCTGTAATCGAGTATCATCGAGCTTGTTTTTTATTGGAACAACCCCGGTCTTCACTGAATGATCTATTTTATAAGTGAAAAATCTAAATCTCTCTCTATATATATATATATACCAACCCACAAGGCAAGCTGTTTCTTCATAGCGAGTTGTTTTTGCTACTGTTCCGGTAACTAGTTTCATTCTCTCTCTCTCTCTCTCTCTCTCTCTCTCTCTCTATCTGTATGTCTGTCTGTCTCTCTCTCTCTCTATATATATATATATATATGTCTGTATATATATATATATATATATATATATATATATATATATAATATGTATAAAGTGGTGAACTAAAAGCGAACTTTTAGGAAAGGTAGAACCTATTGTGAAAAGTATACAGCTCAATATACAGGATAGAGCAGATAGATATGTAGAAGGATGAAAAAGGAATTAGAAAAGCAAAAGTCAAATGTTTGAGCTTTTGCCATTCTTCAGACTAGTCTTGTTATTCAACAGGCTTGCCAATAAATATTAATTGCCTGTATTTTTGCCATTTTAAACCTATTCCATGAATTTTAGCCCAGGAAGTGTTTTAAATAGCGAATACTTTCCACTTCACGTTTTACTGAGCCTTGTTGCATCCACGAACGTACCGTTTATTGGACCTATTACCCTCTCGATTCTACCTATCTTCGCCGCACCTGAAGATGTGTTTTTTTTTTTAAATTTAACTTTGAATCCTCTCTTGTCACTTCTCGTACCTTTTAACGACCTACCTATCTACATTTCACTTTCTCCGCTGAACTTTTTGATACCGGACTTTTTTTGCAATCGGACATTTGTTTGCACTCGGGCAGAGTTTTGCCTTGTGTTTCTTTCCCTACAATTTTTATTTTACTTTCTCAAATTTTGAATGTTGGCCTTTGCCAACTTATCTATCCCAGAGACTTCCTCTGATGATAAGATGTTGATCTTTGAAAAGCCAGGCATAAGGAAAAAATTAACTTGAATAAATTGCCTTTTGCGGAATATACCTTGCTATGAGCAACTGAATTGAAAAAAGATTTGACTTTTGCTTTTCTGATCCCTTTTCATCCTTCTACATACAATAAGTATATATATATATATATATATATATATATATATGTGTATATATATATATATATATATATATATATATATATATATATATATATATATATATATATATATATATATTTAGCCTTACGAATCCCGCCAGGGATGAAACGCGGGAGAGCCTCTGTGTAGCTTTATTGCCATATATATATTTCATTGCTTCCTATATATATATATATATATATATATATATATATATATATATATATATATATATATATATATATATATGATGTATTTAAGAACTTTACGTGATCTTCTACTTCGATCGTGATTCGACGCCCTCAGGGTAAATACCATCAGAATAAGGAAGAAGAAAAGAAGAAAGAAAACTGAGACAGTCTCGCCTGTTAAAGTTGTTCTACAAAGCTTTCAAAAAAAAATAATAATGATTTTTTCAATTAAATTGCAGGATGTGTTTACTTTTAAAGATATTTAATTTAAATACATTTTCATGCGTGCCTCAAAGATGTAAATTACTTTACTCAAAAGGCGCCAATTTGCGCATAACAGCCACCGACCTACTATTTATCATAACGTGATAAAGAAATTGACGTACGCTTCTAATTTTATCGTGATTCGACTCCTAAGGGTTAATACCATCAAAATGAGGACGAAGAAAAAAAGAACATAAACTATGAGACAGTCTCGCCTGACAAAGTTGTTCTACAACGGAAGCTTTAAAAAAAAAAAGATTTTTTCACTTAAACTGCACGATGTCTTTGTTTTCAAAAATATTTCACTTTAATACAATTTCGTGCGTGCCTCAAGCATGTCAATTTCATAATTCAAAAAGCGCCAATCTGCGCATAACATCGACGAGACTTCTACTTATCCTAACGTAGTTTAGAACCTGACGTACTCTTCTACTTCTATCGTGATTCGACCGCTCGGGGGTTAATAACATAAAAATGAGGCAGAACATAAAACTTTAAGACATCTCGCCTGATAAAGTTGTTCAACAACGAAAGCGTGCGATAAAAAAAGAGTTTTATTATTAAAATTGCACGACGTGTTGATTTTCAAAAGATATTTCACTTAAATACATTTTTATGGGTGTCTCAACGATGTTATCAATTGCATTATATATATATATATATATATATATATATATATATATATAAATCGTACATGTATTGTATTAGTTTCTGTAAATGTAAATCGTTGAAACTCAAGTGTTTATAAAAAGTGCTCAATAACAAGTAGAGCTGTTTATAAGTATACCTTTTTATTCATACAAACATTATTGGTTACATATGTGCATACATGTTTCGGTTGCACTTTTCCCAGAAAGTCAACCTCATCAGACCAATAATTTTCTCGAACATTCTTGGTCTGATGAGGTTGAATTTCTGGGAAAAGTGCAACCGAAACATGTATGCACATATGTAACCAATAATGTTTGTATAAATAAAAAGTTATACTTATATATATATATATATATATATATATATATATATATATATATATATATATATTGAGTAGCTCTGAGAGTTAAATGTTGATACTATTCTTTTAATAAATGTTAGAATGTTGAATATATATATTACATCATAATTTGGTTAATACATATTAAATTGAAGAAACATCTCATAATTTGTTTTTAAATAAAACATTATCGGTAACGGTATTTATTCTCTGATTAGTTTGTTAATAAATGATACGTACAAAGAAAAATGTGACAGACGCTCTCTTGTCCTTACTAACTGCATAAAGGAGATATTGTTTTTCTCTATATATAAAGTGAAAACGTGTTCCCCATGTACATTCGGCTACAGTAATAAAATAATCACATGCATCATAGACTACTAAACTCACCACTCTATTCAGCTTATTCACTTGAGTTTGTTTGAAGAAATGTATGATATTTTCCATCTGATAATAAATACTATTTGAAGCCCTCCATCACTGACTCTCCGCAAAACATACTCCATATCGATGGTTGTAAAAACCTTTCCATTACTAACACCCCCCCCCACTTTATCACCGGGGAGTAATACACAACATATACTATAGAAAAACGTAACTGTTATTATTTTCTATTCATCTTCCATTAAGTTCATGTAACAGACGGTCTCCTGTCCTAACTAACTGTATAATAGAAACATTGTTTTTCTATATATATAAAGTGAACACGTTTTCTCCATGTACCTTAGCTTACAGTAATAAAATTCATCATAAACTACTAAAATCACCACTCTATTCAGCTTATTCACTTGAGCCTGTTTGAAGAAATGTATGACAGTTTTCTATCTAACAATAAATACAGCTTTAATACAACCATCACTGACACTCCTCAAAACATACTCAATATAGATGGTTGCCAAAACCTTTCCCTCAAATAATTTCATACTAACACCCTCCTCTTTATCACCGGGAAGTAATAAACATCAGATATAATAGAAAAACGTACCTTTTATTATTTCTATTTATCTTCTATAAATGTAATACATATACAATACATTCCGCACATATTTAATGGATGTTCCGTCATATTCCACTGATTTGCGAAACTATGGGATTACGTTATTTCTAACTATTACGCATATACTTTATCTCATTCCAAAATTTACGGAACATATTTAACTAACTTAATCATTTATACTGTACATGGACAAAAAATGGCGGCTACAATCTCTAAATTGAATCGATTTTAGACATTTCCTCCTAGCAATATGCGGTTGCTTCGGGTATAATTCCATTTTTTTTAATTTAAACACTTAGGCAATTACATACATAACATTTTTAAGGCTTAAACATCTTTTTCGAAATACTTACAGCATAAAACGAACTGCAGTGTTAACTTTGAAAACGTTTCATTGTTGATATAAATTCAATGCAATTACGTAATATCAGTTTCTCTACGAATCATCCACTTACTGACAGCCAACACAGGTTCATTGTTTAACTTTTGACCATCCATAAATACCTAACATTAATCCAATATTCGTGTTTTTATTTTGACGTCAAGGTATTCTTTTTTATCATTTCGAGGTGGTATTTTACGTAAGACGTTTTATTTTCTACTTTAACATTTACCTATTATAACCGTCTATTATCTCACCCTTCCTTCTTTCTCTCGTTATAGTTCTCTTTCTATCTGTATTCATTCGTAACAATTAATGAAAAACGCGTTTACATTTTCGGAGACTTAATAATTGCAGCAGGCAACAGTATTTCAAGGCAATACACCTTAAAATAATACACAAATGTTTCTAGTCACATTTGATTTAAATAAGCATTCGTCGATTTTTAAATGTATATTTTTTATCAAAAATACGTCAGTTACGAATATTATTCTTTTGTTTAATTCACGACAGTAATAAGGATTCGCAATTAATTTCGGATAAAGACCAGCGTAACATTTAAAATCATTATTCTCATCTACCTTGGCCTATTACTCGACAATTATTCTATACTAATTCATACCGAACATTGTTAACATTTCCTGCATAACGTTTTTAACATATCTTCTACGCAAAAACTGATGCATATATAAAAAAATATATATTAATTTCTTCTTTTCTATATATATTTGAACTAAAGGTGCAGTATCGGATACTTTGTCTTTTCTCTACTCAGTCAGTGAAGGAGTACTCTTTATAGATTGCCGCAAACTGTGTTTCTTATTACTTTCCATCTATTTGACTATTTAACAATTTTAGAAGAAATTATTCTGGATTGCGGAATTTTTCCCAATGAGATGGATTTTGAAAACATTAAACATCACAATTGTATAACTCTCCCCTTGTTTAGAGGACACGAAATAGCAACAACATAGTCAATGGTAAAAAGTGCAGATTAGTTTACAGTCGATGAATCGGAAACCAATATCTACAACAAATTCCTTAAATCATTCCTCTTTATTTTTAAATCAAAGCCAGAGTTAGAAAAAGGTATATTTTCAATGTTGGTAAATTCAGTATCCCACCAAAATCGGCACTCCACATTGAGATAACAATTGAATCAATTTAGAAGTATTTTTGTTTCACTGACCGTGAAAAACTTCACGCATATTCGTAGACTACATTTACTTTAGGGGGCGAAGTGTTTTTTATTTGGTCAAATACACCGCTATATACAATCGTAGCAGGGGGAAGCAGCAACTCAACACATAGAGAATACTCGTTTGTTTGATTCGAAACATCTATAAATCCTTCTTAATTACTAAAATTACAGGGTTGTTTTTAAATGCTTTTCGACTAATTAATACGCTAATACTTACATATTTACTTTAAGTTATATGCATCCCGAGCAACGCCTGGGCACAAGTTCTGGTAGTAAAACATATACTACCAGCTTAACATTTTGTTAACGAACTGTATGCCCAATATATTCATTGCTATCTCAATTTCACGCTCACTCACACAGATAATACCATATTCATTTATACAAACAATTGCCATCTACACATTGTGACATGTCTAAAGCATAGCTATATTTCACCAAGTCGAGAAAATATATAAGTGTCCGCTTTTTAGGATTTCATAATTAAGAATACATCAATTAAAAAGCTATTCTATCTAAGAGTGACATAGTTAATAACACTTTAATTATGTTGGGCTGTATATATTATTGAACACTATTATACAAATACAGTAAATATTTTCCGGATGTCAACCTGTGGATATACACCTCACGAGGACATTATATATATATATATATATATATATATATATATATATATATATATATATGTGTGTGTGTGTGTGTGTGTGTGTGGGTGTGGGTGTGTGTAGGTGTGTGGGTGGGTGTGTGCGTGTGGTTGCGCGTCAGTGTGTTTATCTGAAAGAATAAGGTTTCCACTTAGTGTAAATGAATAATCTTCTATCAAAATAAAGTATCTTGTAGAGAAAGTAATGGTGTTACTTGTAGTTACCAGTGATGATTTAACACATACATAGAGCTAGCGTATGTGGCGTGTATGGTAGCCATAGGTACAATACCATTTGCCGCTGATCAAATTTGCAGTTTTTACATATATATAATTGTTACGTACATTAAAAATTGACATGTTTCTCTTACTATAAGGCAAGGATCGAGCCACCGATGTTAATGTCTATAGTCTGGTGCTTTGGCAAGACTGCCTGCCCAATATATGCACGATTTCTTTATCGCTTATTATGTTACCCAGCATTGTTATTGTGCTTACGTGCGATACAACACCGGTGTGTTTGTTTAGTATGTATCCGCTTTCCACACGATTAAGAACATGTAGAGCACTGCATTCAGTCGCCCTTAAGCGGACGAGTCATCAATTTAAATCGTCAGCATTTTATATGTAAGGTTACTTCAAAGATAATGGCACTACACAAATGCAACACTATTTAAGAACTGAAGATAGCGATCCCAGACCATGTAAGGACAGTACCATAGCATATTCTGAATAGGTGTGCTCATGAGTGCACGACAATAACAAATCGCATCTTAATGATTGACACTATGTAGACAAGTTAGTCATGGACAGAACTGTATTTGTAACTCATAGGCTCGAATGATTGAAGGATTACATTAGTTATAATTCTCAGTATGTAATATCTACGGTCACTGTGTACTAAACAATCTCAAGTTGGCTGGTTACTACATGTGTTTCAATCATTCTTAATGAACTTTAAAGATAGTTTTGACGAAGAACATTGTACATGTCAAACTGCCATGTATTTGAAAATGTATTCTCCTACTTATCATCGTCGAGTACATTTACTATAACACTTACTAGTATGTTATTTGCTTGTGTTTGCTCAAATTAAAGACACATAAACAATTTTCAGTCACATATCACAATACATATAACAAATACTTCTTTGTATACGATTATTGGAACAAAAGTTGATATTCGCAAAGTTAATAGTGTTTAACTCTTCATAATAAATCCGATAGGATTTGAACACTACATAGCAGATTTCATATTCTGTTACGTTATCCATTAGATGAATTTGACATCGCTCTAATGATTTATTCGAAACGATTAATTGAACGCGAAGTAGTCGAACTGCATTGGTATAACTTGCTCAGAGGGATGTGTCTTTATAGGAGAGGACAGTAGTTTAACTCAAAATAATGGACTAAATAAAGCGGGACGTATACATTAGAGCGATTACACTTCAAACAGTAAAGTGTGTTTCCAGAGAAACATGTATAAAATGTAAATATATAAAGACTAACACGCTTAATGCTTCTGTTTGTAGACTTTCACGGTATAATGATGAAGGGGGTGCGTAAAAGTATACATCGAACCATTGCTGACTTCTTTGATGTTTTCCTTTAAAAGCCTTTAGTCATTTGGGTAGCAAATGCATTTTTACAATAATTGTTTTTTTTTAATCTCGTATATGGTTTGCTATTAGAAATATCTAAAAATCCCATATTTTCAATACATACACGTTTTTTCTTAGGAACCGATGGTTAAAAATAAGACTACATTTTTTTATCCAAAATGAAAAGAAGTGGAATTGCAAATTTACAAAGTGAATGTCAGTTAAACACAATTCAAATATAAATAATCTAATTAAAATTAAATAAGCTGATTCTTTTTCTGTTGACTCATTTTTTATGATTACAGTTAAATAGATGCAACATCTTATCGACAATCATTTATAATTACCTATCATGTATTCAAAATATCATGGATAAACAATTTAGTACACTCAAATGTTTCAAGTATTTGAACATATCTTTAAAAGTGTTCAATATACCTAAATAGCTTATTCGTCACTTAAAATGACAGCTAATATTTTGTGATACTTTAATGTTAACATATGTGTCCTACATATAATATTTTGATATTTCATTTTATGACTAACTCTCAGCACCCGGGTCAAACCTTTGTAAAATATGTAGATTAGAAATACATAAAAGTAAAACTGATCAATACGCTTTATATTGTATTATAACATGTTTAAGGACATTTTGGAACAAAATCCGAATACAAATACTTATAGATCGTTTGCGATTTTGACTCGTTGCATGTATATACAGAGCACTAAACAATTCAGCCATCTAAACAGTTACGAAATGGCCACACTAGTAACCAAATGAATCAGAACGAACGTTAGTCTAAATACACCACTGACCGGAGTTAAAGAGCGATTTTAGATTCAGATCTGTTTCAGAAATTAGTCTTAGCATATATTATATTCGACTAAAATTATTGTATTCATGTTTATTGAAACAATATTTCTTGAAAGAATCCACATAAAATCAGGCAATACAAATATTTAAAATATTAATATCGGTGAAAATCACAAAAAAATATCCCAAAAAATTGTTTGAGGTTACATGTGTTAAGTGCGAGGATGTCTGAGTCTGAAGTTAAAATACCTACACCTGCTGTATTTACAACTAGCTAAAATAAAATATCGATTAGTATTAAATATAAAAATAGATCTATACATGATTAGAACTCAGCCTTTTATTTGCCGTATATAGCTGTCGAATAAAGATGTACTTATGTCCCGTTTAGTAAATAAATATGTTAATCACAAAAAATTGGTGTAAACACTGGCTCTATTGTATATAATTTAAAGTTAAATTTGGAGTTTCTTTTGTAATTTAAAGTGAAAATATTGCATTATGGTTTAGTTAGTTTTATTTTGAAACGTATCTTTACTAATTTGAAGTTGATGCCTTTCGATTTGAAGTTCATTTTTTCTCATTTGAATGTACATTTTCTCTGGTACTCGTGGTCATTTCAATTGCTAAGAGCCGTAGTTTAATGTGTTGATCTGTGAATATTCTTATTCCGCTTGTACTTCACTATATATGCATAAGTGTGTTAAGATACCAGCCGCCTAAAGCCAAATATTGCAAGAGGCAATGCTACAATGACGCACTTTGTTTACAAGATATAAATTAAAATAGTTGGTGTAATTTAAAGATACCACTGTATATATTTACAACTGAAACTTTTGTATGTACGTGCATATATATATATATATATATATATATATATATATATATATATATATATATATACATGTACGTATACATATATATATATATATATATATATATATATATATATACATATATATATATTATTGTGTTTACATATAGAGTGTATGTTTTCTATTTAATATTCTTTACCGTATCTAAAAGTGTCCAAATAAAAGCTCAATGAAGATTTATTACCATCATTACAACATTCAGAGCATATATATGATAGTATTATATATTAATTCTATTTCAAAGTTTATGCAAAAATCAATCCAAAGACAACAGGTCATTCAATTCTTTATTTCCGCACTTGAGAATTATCATTTACGGAAAAAGAGATGATGCGGAACGCATCGGCGGAGAGGAACACACTTCCAAACGAAAACTTCCAGCTTAAACGTCGCTATTGCTGAATAAGAGGAGTACGTGCGTAACAATGAAATAACTGAAAAAAACATTAACAAGCGTGAATTGATGTAACGAAAGCAGATCATTTTCCTCGCATGGTAAACTATATCACTAAATGCTTAATATTTAGATGATGGTGTTTGTGCATGTATACATTACTCGAAGCTATCGTAGAAATGATACGGATCATGAAATAGACGTTATATAAATTGTTTATTGAATCTTGGTGTAAACGATAGAGTGTTCACTAATGATCTTCTTGAGGTTAGGTTTAATCCTCACGATATTACTTAATTGTTTATTGAATCTATTATTACTAAGAATAAAATAAAAAATACATACGGTTACTACACTGTTTAGGGTTACGGAACGTAGATTAAATACAGGGTAAATTTCGAAATTCCTTAGAGATCCTCAACGTTAGACATACCGATTCAGGACTTCGACAAGGTGCAACTAAAGATAGTCGGACGTGCGTGTGTAAACAGCATACTAGATGTGAACAATAGTGCAAGTAATTCAAATAATACAAATGTACTTTGAGAGTTATTTATTGTCTTTCCCCTCCTCAAAGGCGGCATCGTGTGTGAGGGAGTACCGCGGAACCTATAGAGTGTTAAGTGTTCTTATCAATAGTGTGCTTTCCGGGAGCTTTATTTTCACATCAAAATCTTACATGCTGGCTATTTTTGTCCTCGTAAGGAGACACTTAGAAGAGGATGCTCTCTTACATGCATCATGTTTATCTAACGGCGGTAATGTTAATTGCTTGAATGAGAACAAAACATATACTACACTTTCATCCAAGTCTGAAGGTCAGTAATTATTGATTAAACTTTGAACCTGAGTGAATTATTTTCGTGAAGTTGTACTGGATTTCGGAGAATCGATTTTAAATAGTATGAATCGGAAGTTGTGGCACTCAACAATAGATGATAAGGAATTATCTTCTTGCATTTCATATTTAGCGATATCATTTAAAAAATAATGTGGACAATTTTAACGTGTGTAAACACGAGAGTAAACGTTTATTATTATGCATTTCTCTTTTATAATAATATGACTGCACATAGTTTAAGTGTAAATGCATTGCGAATTCAGACCATGGTCGCTTGTGTACACCGGTTGTATGGCACAACTTTTCAATTATAGTATTGCCCTCTATCTCACCACTAGAAGGTGGGACATGAGAAAGGAATGTATGAATAGAACAGGCAGGGCACCAAAGGTAGTGTACTCTGACCCAATGGATATACTGTAGTAGCGTCGTATCTATTCCACATTAGGATCGCCTCAGGTGAATGACAATGTATCCATCTATTCTCAAAGAGAAAATGTAAAGCCTGGGACGGAAGAGCAGGGAAGCGTGTAGCACAACGACTCACGCCGTAATTGTCTGAAACAAATATTTTACTGGGATGATTTGTGAAAAAAAGGAAGAAAAATCTAAGAGTAAATTTGCTGTAAAATCAATAATAACTCTATGAATTATTATGAATTTTAAACAAGCTTGCTATTATATTATTACATCCATAAACTTGGGATTTACTTATCTAGTTAATATCAAAGAATTATATGATTAACTAGAACACTAGACTTTTACTTATGTTGCAATGTAGTGTCTTTCAATCATTTAATTCCACAGATAAACATCTGTCATAGCTGATTATTCTTCTTTGCTAATTTCTAAAGACAAAGTATTTTTTCTTTCAAAATGAATGTTTTTTTTCTGGAGATAAAACAACAGAAAAACTCATCATGCCCTTTATTTATCTCTGTTGATTCGAAAATACCAGTTCTCTTTTTAAACAATACGAATTTAAAACAAAAGGCTAAGCATAGTATATATTTCTTTCACGATGCTCTATTTTTAAATAAGTAAGTGTTTATCCGATGTATTATGTTTATAATATGAGGCTCTAATGCCCTATGAACCAGTTCCGGGCACTTTTAACTTTTCTTATATATATATATATATATATATATATATATATATATATATATATATATATATATATATATATATATATATATGTATATATACATATATATACATATATGTACATATATATATACATATATATATATACATATATATACACATATATGTATATACACATATATGTATACATATATATGAATATATATATATTATGATATGAAATGAAGTAATAAAATAAGGTGTCAATCAAATATTATTAGAATTCAAAGTTCATGCAAAGTATCTTAAAGTCATTAGCTCATGTATGTATATATATATATATATATATATATATATATATATATATATACATTATCATTGTTACGCGATCGCCGCCGGGACCTCGACTAAATCTGTGTGTGACTATATATATATATATATATATATATGTATATATATATATATATATATATATATATATATATATATATATATATATATATAAACATCATTAAATATAGCAACGACATAATAATGCATCGGAGAAAGTGAATATACTACGTAAACATCTAATCGAGCATAAACACGCGAGCTAATAGAACTCCTTATAATAAACACACTATTTATGATACTTAGAATACTTAGTCAACACATGGGAATATTTACAGGCAATGGTCATATTAGTATGTGCAACAACCCTAGTAGAATATCCGTTTATGAAGTTAAACAAATAAATCAATCACTACAAAACTTGGTTGGCAGATAGAAATAGTTATCTATGTAAATAATTCAATTTTCGGACATCACTTTCAACTTAGAAAACGAAACTTACACATATATAAAACAAACAAATAAAACATTTACATATATATATATATATATATATATATATATATATATATATATACTAAAAAATGAAACCATCAAACCAAATTGTTTATGCAAATCAGACAATCGTAGAACGGGTAGTATCGCCAATTCTAACAACATATACATATTAAACTTGGTAAAAGTAGGGTACCAACTTTCCCGACACATAAAGTACGCACATAAAACACTAACATAACCAAGAATAATAACAGTAACACAAATATCATTCGGTTCAACCCGTCAATAGTGAGACAACTACAAACATAGGTGGATAATTTTTAAACTAATATAAAAATATTTTCCTGAGGCCGCTTACTTCACAACACTCTTAATATGAATAATAATAAGTTATACATTTCTATATACATACCATATAAAACAATTAAAAGAAGAATCAGCTGGCATAAATCATAGCAGGAATTTAATTGTGTGCATATACAAAATAATATGAAAAACTATGCTTTAAAAAACTAATACACATCTCATCAGCACCTGCTTTCTTTTAAATGCAGACATTTAAATATACACTTCATATTATATAGATACACGACTGCAGCCTAAAAAGACTAGATAATATAAAAATATAAATTTCGAGAATAATAGTAAAATATACAATACACATCCAGGAAACACGCCGGCAATTTGATAATGGATAGTAAATTCAAGCCTAATTGGGCCAATAATATTTTTCACTACGTTTAAAATCGCATTTACTTCAATATCAACTACTATTATCTTCAATGTAGCATTTGCTTCCTTAAAAAGGGGTCAAGGTACCCGATGAAAGCAATGGAGGCAATCAGTAATCATATTCAATTGCAATCTCTCTTCATCAATCATATTATTATCAATAATGCCTGGCCCAAAACGTGATATTTAAACCTTGTGGACGGTATCTTGGAGATGAGGACATATCCATTTATTTAATATCCAACCTTGAGGCAATGCCCCAGCACATGAATGTTTAGTACATGACACGTCAGTTATAATGTATTTATTGAAACCAATATTCTATATTTATCAATTCCTATTTAAACAATTACTTTCGTGGGTTGCATTTCAGGAATGAGTAATATTCCTATGGATAACGTTGCAACCTATAGATTTGGGTGTATGGCCTTTTTATTCAAACTGCTAATTAATTTCCATTCACGCATAAATAATTCTATATATATCATAATTTATGAATGTTTCATTGGTTTGCTTTGAAAACAAAGGTGAAAGGTGAATAAGTTAAATGAGGAAAACATGCTGATGTTTACCATTCTGGATTTATTTTAATCTTCATTGAAGCCAAAAGTCTTTGCGGTAGCCTTTTAAACACGTGTAAGATATCATCAGGAAATTACTATTTGTTTTGAAATGAAAAGATACACTTGTATGAATGTTTTTATTTAATTATTATATTAAGTTGTCCCGGAAGTTCGTAAACATTTGCGAAAATTCAATTTTGAGGCAATTTTTAATTGTTTGTTTGCGTTTATATTGTTATAGTATATGCATCTTTATATTCCAGATGCCTATGACTAAAATCGAGCTGCGAGTTTTGAATCGTTACTGCTTGAAGCGAAGTCTTTCAACCAGAAAAAAATTGCAGAATAAATGTGTACTACCGATGGTTAAGGAACAATTACATATACGACGAAGTGGTAACAGCGTTTCGATTCTGACCACATGTGTCTTGAAGATAAGCCTCGTTCGGGATGGCCGTTAAGATTTGATGATAGAGACTTACAAACTGGGTTGGGCATTGCGCCTTCATCTAGCAATCTTGAAGTAGCTGATGAGCCTGGAGTTGGCAAATCGACAATTCACTGACACTTGAGGCAACTTGATTCTGTTCACCAAAAGCCGCGCGAAGATCAACATGAACTCATCGAAGCACAAGCTAACTGACGCGTTGAAATTTTCCGTCAATTGGACAGCTTTTTTGGAGACGCATTGTGACTTCGGACGAGAAATGGGTCTATCTGGTCAAGCTCAATTGAGACAAGCGATGGATTCAGAAGGGGCAAAAGACACCGTCCGTTCCAAAACAAGATCGATTCGGCAAGGAAGTTATGTTGTGGGTTTGGTAGAAATTTGAAGGTATCGTGCATTTTGAGTTGATTCCGAATGGTCGTGCAATCAGTACAGAACTTTACTGTCAGCAACTGGAGCGGGTCTACGAAATGTGGAAGCAGATGTACTCGGCTCTGATCAAATGAAAGCGCGTATTGATGCAACAGGACAATGCCAAGCCCCAAACAGCCAGGAAGACCAAATACAAGTTTGAAGAGCTGGCTGGCATTGAAGCTCTGCGACATCCAGCCTACAGTCCTGGCTGTGCTCTATCAGATACGGCCTTTTCCGCTCAATGCAACACTTTCTAAAGTGGGTTCCACTCATTTTACGAAGTCGAGAAAGCGTTTCATACATTATTTGATTCGAAGCCAGCTGAAGTGTACTTTGACCTGATTCGACAGCTTACAGATCGATGGCTGAAAGTCTTTGAAAATGATGGTCTTTATGTTGAGGAATAATCTTTATTTTTGTTATTAATTGTCGGAAAAAAATTCAATTTCTGCAAGTGTTTACGAACTTCTGGTAAAACAAAGTGTTTACAAACATTTGGGGTCACTAAGTGTTTGCAAACTGTTCAGGCAATCTAGTATTGTATCCATAACACTCTATACAATATTCAGCTAGCAAGTACAACAGTTTTAACGTGAATTATATATATACATATCTATATATACATATATATATATATATATATATATATATATATATATATTGATGCATGTTTAGTTAAACAATAGAGACTATTCCTGTTTGTTTCTTTTTTTATTCATATTTTTTTCTGTTGACGAACCTATGATCTAATGTTCTGCTTGAGTGTGATCAGGAACTCGCCAAAACTGCTAACGTTTTCGACTCCCATGAGTCTTCTACAGGCACCTGAGAAGTTATGCAACCTAAAACTGCTGAATTTGTTGAGAAAAACGATGCACACTTTTTTTAATACATTAAAGTCATTTCAGTATGCTTGCTTAATGGAAGAATGTGTCTAAAAAAACACATATATTTATATGACTAGGACTAGTATCTCCCGTCGCCTTACATGCTACTTCTCCTCCTTCATAGCTATATTTACCAACACGTAGTAAATCACGACACCCCCAAAAAAGAATTAAGGCACATATTAGTTAAAAACACTGCAATCCTCGCTGTCTCACTTTGCAACCTGCGCCCCCTCCTAATTGAAGCCTTACTCATTCAAACAGAGAAAACCACCGTCAACGTAACAATTATTTAAAAGGCAGTGTTAATCGAGTTTCTCAATAAATTCCCCAGTTTTAGTTAGCATAACTCCTCACGTGCCTGAAAAACACTCATCTATTATATAAACGTCACCTGTCTGTATGGATGTATGTATGTATGTATGTATGTATGTATGTATGTATGTATGTATGTATGTATGTTGGTCTTCTCCTCCGATACTACCCAACAGACACTTACGCAGATGACATTATTAAAACCAGCCAGCCCCCAGACGTGCAATCTCTGAAAATTGGGGGGAAACGTTCATATTTTCGTATAGAAATGGCTCGAAACGTTGAGGGGGGGGGATGTTTTAAAAAATCAAGACATAGTACAAAAACGATTTGCGCATGCGTGAAATATATGTCACTTCCTCAATAAGACCATTTTGAACGCGCCAAATATGAAAAACGTAAGTTTACGTACTTTTTTTATTTGTTTCTGTAATCAACAATTATAAACAACTTAATTTTTATTTAAACAAAAAAATTCGCTAATATTATTTGTTTATTAAACGTATCGTAAAAAATATATATATATATGAGTTTATTATGCATTCTGTCCTCGTGGGGAGGCAAGTAATAACTGACACAAAAACATTTTTGTTTAGTTTTCCAACGTGAAACGCAATATATTTTAATAAATAAACAAAAAATAACCGTACATTGGCCTCACCATCCATAATCAACAATTAAGATCGATAATTTTATTTACAAATATTTCTATAACTTAATTTTTTTGTTTATTAAACGTATCGTAAAAAAAAAAAAACACGATATGACTTTATTATGCAATCTCCCTTCGTGGGGACGCAAGTAAATATTTACATTTCTCTTCGTAAGCGAAATAAAACGGTATTTTCACACTTAAATAAAAACATTTGACTGACAAGTGTTCATCCCCCCCCCCAAAAAAAAAACACAACAAATTAAAATATATTTATTGCTAATATTATTTGTTTATTAAACGTATCGTAAAAAATATATATATATATGAGTTTATTATGCATTCTGTCCTCGTGGGGAGGCAAGTAATAACTGACACAAAAACATTTTTGTTTTGTTTTCCAACGTGAAACGCAATATATTTTAATAAATAAACAAAAAATAACCGTACATTGGCCTCACCATCCATAATCAACAATTAAGATCGATAATTTTATTTACAAATATTTCTATAACTTAATTTTTTTGTTTATTAAACGTATCGTAAAAAAAAAAAACACGATATGACTTTATTATGCAATCTCCCTTCGTGGGGACGCAAGTAAATATTTACATTTCTCTTCGTAAGCGAAATAAAACGGTATTTTCACACTTAAATAAAAACATTTGACTGACAAGTGTTCATCCCCCCCCCCCAAAAAAAAACACAACAAATTAAAATATATTTATTGCTAATATTATTTGTTTATTAAACGTATCGTAATATATATATATATATATGAGTTTATTATGCATTCTGTCCTCGTGGGGAGGCAAGTAATAACTGACACAAAAACATTTTTGTTTAGTTTTCCAACGTGAAACGCAATATATTTTAATAAATAAACAAAAAATAACCGTACATTGGCCTCACCATCCATAATCAACAATTAAGATCGATAATTTTATTTACAAATATTTCTATAACTTAATTTTTTTGTTTATTAAACGTATCGTAAAAAAAAAAAACACGATATGACTTTATTATGCAATCTCCCTTCGTGGGGACGCAAGTAAATATTTACTTTTCTCTTCGTAAGCCAACCCCAAATAAAACGGTAAAACATTTGACTGACAATTGTTCATTCCCCCCCCCCCAAAAAAAAAACACAACAAATTAAAATATATTTATTTTATTCATCTAATTCAGCTCTTATCATTGTTGCTACAATACTAACGTAATAAGTTCAGAAACAAAAAAACACTTACAGATTTAGCGATTGTTATTCTATTATTTATTCTTTCTTCGTAGCATTTTCACGTTAGCAAACAGTTTAATTTATTTTGCACAAAGAATACACATCAAACATATGATATTATAATACATACTAAACAATATTCCAAATAACTTTTATATTTCGTAGGGGGGGAATTCAGTTGGTAAATTTATAGAAGTGCACCTTTCGTATTTCGACCCCTAAAAAAAAAAGTATCAACTTTTTTGGCAAAATTACATGTAAACAGCCTCAACAAATATCCGCTATGAAAAAAATTTATGAAAATTGTTATTATTTTAGATTTTAGGAGGGGGGCACTTTCCTATATAAGTTATACGTAAAGTGAGCACGCATTTCTTGACCACTTAGAATCGCACCTCTCGTATTTCGACCCCTAAAAAAAAAAAAGTTTCTACTTTTTTGGCAATATTACATGTAAACTACCTCAACAAATATCCGCTATGAAAAAAAAATTATTAAAATTATTATTTTAGATGTTAAGAGGGGGGGTCACTGTTTTAAGAGTTTTTAATCTATGCATTTGTATGTTTTTGAATGTTTTTAATGTTTTAAATGTTTTTTTTTTATTCTATGCATTTTGGGCGCTTATGGTCACGTTTTGCAAAATGAATGTCGCAGAAAAAATAAGAATGTGTTATTTATTATACAGTTTTATTCTTTTAAATGCTTAATTTTTTTGCTTAGTTGGATATTCCGAACAAAGCAACACTAACCCTAACCCTTACAAAAAAATTGTATTTGTGAAAAGTCTCAAAATTTTAAAAAGTTTCTTTTTTCGGAATATCCAACCAAACACTAACCCTAACCCCCAAAAATGTAAGCATTTAAAAAGAATAAGTCTGTTTTTGTCCGTTTCAAAAGCTATATCAGTACCAAAATGCCCAAATGTGTACCTGCCCCCCCCCCCCCTTCGCCCCAAATAAAATCTAAAATAACGTTTGTTGAATATTTCTTTCAACACGTGTTCGCTAGGGTGCGATTCTAAGTGGTCAAGAAATGCGTGCTCACTTTACGTATAACTTATATAGGAAAGTGCCCCCCCCCCTCCTAACATCTAAAATAACAAATTTCATTTTTTTTTTTCATAGCGGATATTTGTTGAGGCTGTTTACATGTAATTTTGCCAAAAAAGTAGAAACTTTTTTTTTTTTTTTTAGGGGTCGAAATACGAGAGTTGAGATTCGGTGGACCAGAAAGGCGTGCTCACTTTACGTATAACTTATATAATAAAATACCCCCCCTCCTAAATTCTAAAATAATAACAATTTTCATACATTTTTTTCTTAGCAGATATTTTTTGAGGCTGTTTACATGTAATTTGCCAAAAAAAGTAGAAACTTTTTTTTTTAGGGGTCGAAATACGAAAGGTGCACTTCTATAAATTTACCAAAAAAATTATACTCTAACATATAAGATACAATTTTTTTAACGTTTTCCTTCTGTTAAGAAATATACACCTCAAGAATCAATATATACCAATAATTATACCTTTCACTTCTTTTATAAACAAACAAATATGTGACTTCTACACTATTTGGACCGGACTGATTAGTTTATACTAAGCAAATACTTTTTACAAATGGGATTTCAATTATCCTTTCATTTTTTTTTTAAAAACAAATCTGTGACTTCTATACTATTTGGACCGACCTGTTTGGTAGAATTCGTTCGTAAACTAAGCAAATACTTTTTACAAATGGGATTTCCATTAACGACTATGAGAAAAAAATATTCAAAAAACGACATCCTTGAATTTTATTGTAATAAATACGCGTGGACATGTATTCAATTTACACGGATTTTCTATTTTCGTCATCATTACACGTAACGGACATCGACTACCTATAACTAAGCCGACGTAATCAAATACGAATTTGTAAACGTCGCTAATTAAATATGATATACTTCTACAAAAAACAAAATGAATAATTCCGATATTTCATATTATAATAATTAAAAAAAAAAAAAACACCTAACAATTAATATAAAGATTTACATTTTACTTATTTACATGAAGTTAAAACAACTGTTACTTATACAGAATTTGAACTTTCTTAGAATCGTTTTAAACGATCACTATTGACTAATCACTAACTACTCATTTCATTGATAAATTTTCACTTCAGAAATTACTGTTGCCTACTTTCAGAAACTTTTCATTCATACAATAAGATAAATCAATGACCTTACATTCAGTTTGGCACTTCCGGTTGACTCGGTGGAATGAATGGAACTCTTCAATTATTAAGTCCAAGTGACGTTTGAAATGCAGAACTACCCTTACTTATTACAATAAAAAATATTCCCCCACCCACCCCCACCTAAATATATAAGACAGCGACTACATAATAACGTGCCACCCATTATAAATAATATTACAATATATTTATAAATAATATTACAATATTTTTAAGTATAAAAACTCATCCGACATAATCAAATATGAATTCGTAAACGTCGATGATAAAATATGATACACTTCTTTTTAAGGCATTAGAACTTTACACGATAAAAAAACAATTAACAAATTCGGATATTTTCCATTATAATAAATTTTTTTAAAAAACCCATTAAACTCACAAAAAAAATAAAAAAACAATTGCTGAAATTTTTTAATAAACACTTACTCTGTCTGTGATAAGGGGGCCTTTGAAAATTAAAGAGGCCTACAGAGCCACATTACAATCACCCCCCCCTCCCAAAACTGCTGCCCTTATATTAAATACATTTTCTTCTTTTTTCAACATACACTAATTGACATTAATTTAGACTTAGATTTACCCGTGAGGCGGTGGCAAGCGACATATTGTCGATAGTGTTCACCACTCGACTACAACAATATTTCTGTTTCACACTTACTACAATAACTTCCAGTAGTATTTACTGACCAACACATCAGATTTGTTTGCCTTTCAAGCTCCATACGGAAATAGAATTTACATGCTTTAAATAGTTATTAATGCCCCCCCTTTATTTGCCCAATTGATACACATCAGAAACATATTACATACAATAACATATCCTTTGGACTTTTAACACAATACATGGTTCAGATCAAAATTGGTTTAATTTCTTGCAAATCAGACGTGACTAACCTGCCACATTTTCAAGATTTTCATAGCAAGAGTTTTCCATCTAAAGCTAGGTATCCAACTCCTAATGAAAGGAAACATTTTAGGAGTGGTCATAGCATACATGTACACTGTTGAGTGGCAGAAAAGAGGATTGCCACATGCTCATTGTCTGGTTTGGCTTCAACAAAAATTGAGATCCTCTGACATAGATTCAGTTATCAGTGCGGAAATTCCGGATCCAGTGGCAGATCCGGTTTTACATGATATCATTAGGCACCATATGATTCATGGACCATGTGGAAACATAAACAGATGTTCACTCTGTCTCAAAGATGGACACTACAGTAAGAGATATCCCAGACACTTCTTGAGTGAAACTCAATCGGATACAAATGGCTACCCACAATATCGACTATCTCCTTTAGCTGGAGGTTTTGAGACGACAGTTACCCTACCTGGCAACATAACGGTTCCTGTAGACAACCGATGGGTTGTACCACATAATAAACTGCTTTGTAAGATTTTTGATGCACATATCAATGTTGAATACTGCAACAGCGTGAAATCAATAAAATACATTTGTAAATATGTAAATAAAGGTAGTGATCAAGCTATCTTCACAATTGAAAGTAATGCTCATGATGAAGTAAAGAGATACGAAACAGGACTTTACATATCAACCAATGAAGCCATTTGGAGAATACTTAACTTTCACATAGATGTACATCATCCCCCAGTTATTCACCTATCAGTTACTCTAGAAAATTGACAGCGGATATACTTTACTGAAAGTACTGCAGCAGATACAGTTGCAAATCCACCTACAACCACTCTAACAGCTTTCTTCAAATTGTGTCAAACAGATTTTTTTGCACGTACACTTTTTTACTCGGAAGTTCCACTTTATTATACCTGGGACAGTAAAACTAAGCTCTTCAAGCGACAACTGAACTGTGTAGAACACAATAAAAATTCCAATATTCATTGCCACCATGTTCTTTTTCAGTAAGTCACAAATTTCAAACTCATCAAGAGTTTTTAGAATTCTAAATTCATTTTAACTACATTTTGTTTATACAAATTACAAATTCTAAAATGACAACTCTCCCAGAGTTTAGAATAATTAAATAATGAATGATGCCCCCCCCCCCTGAGTTGAGAATAATTAGAAAATGAATGACACATCCACCAGAGTTGAGAATGACTTAAAAATGAATGACACCTCTCCAGAGTTGAGAATAACTAAAAATGAATGACAGTTGAGAATTGACTAAAAGAACATGGTTTTGGTTGCTTAACATCCAAACATGCCTCCCAAAATTCAACCTCTGGTCCCTGTTCTGGAAGGTGGTAACAGGGTAAAACAGTGTAAATGCTTAGGAGGTTATGGATGTAACTTTACACCAGGTCTTATAGCCCGTTTCACTCTGTATAACCCTGGCTAACAAGGCTCTGGTAATGTATTCTTCAACTATTTTGTTTCAAACAAGTATTTTTATTTGCTTGCTATTTATTCTATTAGTTTGTCGATGTTACATTCAATAAACAGCATGTGTATTATTCTATTAACTATGCAACACCATATAAATACTGCCACATGATATAAACCAAACCATGCACACAAATGAAGCAAGGGAGACAGTCGGACAGATAGGAGAAAACAGTCATTATCAGAGAAAATATTTTTTTTACTTTTTTGGTGCACATTCTTTTTTTTATAATTATTTTCACTTTCTAAGTAAATGTTTGAAAACTATTAGCACTGAAACTTAGTGAAAACAATGGCACTTTGGTGAGAAGTGAAATGACTGTATAGTCCCATTGAGACTCCCTCGTGAATATAGTAAGGCACCTCACCCAACAGGCAATAGTAAATACATCTCCTATTAGAAAGTTACACAAAGGAAAACGTCAACACAAATTTACACTAGAGTATTGATTTACTCCTCTCCAGGAGTTAGGCACAAGGTCAGTTTTTATCTTACTCCCACAATAAAAAAAATCACTAACTACTCATTTCATTGATAAATTTTCACTTCAGAAATTACTGTTGCCTACTTTCAGAAACTTTTCATTCATAGAATAAGATAAATCGATGATTTTACATTCAGTCTGGCACTTCCGGTTGACTCGGTGGAATGAATGGAACTCTTCAATTATTAAGTCCAAGTGACGTTTGAAATGCAGAACTATCCTTACTTATTACAATAAAATATCAGAATTTGTTAAAGTTTTTGTATTGTTTTTTTTCTTATTTTTTAGAGTTTAAAGTTTTATTTTATTTTTTTTTTTTTAAATGAAAGATCCGTGTAAACGGATTAAATGTTCCCCCACCCACCCCACCTAAATATATACGACAGCGACTACATAATAACGTGCCACCCATTATAAATAATATTACAATATTTTTATAAATAATATTACAATATTTTTAAGTATAAAAACTCATCCGACACAATCACATATGCATTCGTAAACGTCGATAATTAAATATGATACACTTCTTTTTAAGGCATTAGAACTTTACACGATAAAAAAACAATTGACAAATTCGGATATTTTCCATTATAATAAATTTAAAATAAAATTAAACTCAAAAAAAAAATAAAAAAACAATTGCTGAAATTTTTTAATAAACACTTACGACAATTAAGAGAAATTCAGACTAACACAGGACTCACTGCTTCAGTTATTTTTTTTGTGTGTGTGTAATCATTATGAACAATTTCTTTTTAATACATGACTTTAGTTTGATGTATGATTAGTAAAAAAAAAAAGATCACTGATCATCACAAACGAAGGACTCTATAATAATAACTCTATTGCAATAATAACTACGTCATAGCTCTCAATAAACAGCATGTGTATCATTCTATTAACTATGCAACACCATATAAATACTGCTACATGATATAAACCAAACCATGCACACAGATGAAGCAAGGGAGACAGTCGAAGAGAGAGGGGAAAACGGTCATTATCAGAGAAAATATTTTTGTTTACTTTTTTGGTGCACATTCTTTTTTTTATAATTATTTTCACTTTCTAACTAAATGTTTGAAAACTATTAGCATTGAAACTTAGTGAAAACAATGGCACTTTGGTGAGAAGTGAAATGACTGTATAGTCCCATTGAGACTCCCTCGTGAATATAGTAAGGCACCTCACCCAACAGGCAATAGTAAATACATCTCCTATTAGAAAGTTACACAAAGGAAAACGTCAACACAAATTTACACTAGAGTATTGATTTACTCCTCTCCAGGAGTTAGGCACAAGGCCAGTTTTTATCTTACTCCCACAAGTCTGGTTGGGAAAGTGGGGTTTAAAAATTGCCTGGGCAGCCCTGTCGGCATTCCCCGGTAGGGGCGCCTCAGGCAGTAAGCAATAAACTTACTCCTCCCCAAAGAGGGGAGGCAAAGCCTGGGAAGGTGGACCTCCTAGAACTGCACAGGACAGACCCATAGACCGGCGTAAATAAAGCCCCGAAGGCCAGACGATACCAGTTTATCGGGTGCAGTATCCATCGGAACAGATACTACACTTTGATCTTAGCCAAAAGGCGTTATTTAACCCCTACCCACAATAGGAATATGTGACACAAGGTCGGAAAGTGGGATTTGAAAAGCCAGCGCTCGAGAGGGTGAGCACTCTGGCCATTAAAAATTTCCTGGGCAGCCCCGTCGGCATTCCCCGGTAGGGGCGCCTACGGCAGTAAGCAATTAACTTACTCCTCCCCAAAGAGGGGAGGTAAAACCTGGGAGGGTGGACCTCTTAGAACTGCACAGGACAGATCAGACCCAAAGATCACTGATCATCACAAACGAAGGACTCTGTTCTTGCAATAATAACTACGTCATAGCTCTCATGTTTTTAATTATCTATTCCTCAAAATCATAAAAGAAAGAACATTCTTTGGGGTGGATTCTTGATGATAGCAAGTCACTAATAAGAACTTAACACAAACATTTCAGTACTTTCATATTTTGAGTTTTAAAAAGTGATTATTAATGATGTACATTTTTAGCCACATCATTTTGATTACTGTACTAATTCAATTGAATAATATATTTTCTAATTTTATCTTCCATTTCAGACAATTTGGTTGTTTTTCCCAATTACATCTTTCATTTAAGTGAATTTGCCTACTTAGTTTCATTAACCACACAATCAACCTGGAGATTTCGATGATGACAATGTAGCTTGAAATTTATTTTTATATTCTTTTATATAAAATGAAGACTATAGCAAAAATCTTATTACAAATAATCAAAATGAGGACGGTTAAAAAAACGTTTTATTACTAAAACATCACGGTTGAACAATGTGTTTCTGTGATTGATATCATTAAGTGCTGCAGTTCCTTTTGTAAATTTGTGTTTTTATCTTTTGACACAATTACACATTCTCAAAAGACACATTAAAATAAAAATCACCCATTTAAATATAAAATTGTTTTTGTTTTTTTTTCATTATATTCTTGCTTGAAAGTGGTGAACAAACTTAAAATAAATGTGTTTCAATATATTGAGCAATAAACTAATCATTTTTCATAAATATGTTAAGCACATTTTTTGACTATTGTTTTGTTGTTCATGCCTAGGTTTATAATCTGAAACAAACTCAGGAGCAATAAATTATTACTGCACTAGGACACTTTCTAAATGTTATATTTTGTAGAAAACACTGATCAGTTCCCTAGATGCAACAGATGTGTGCAATAATGCAGTAGGACACTCAAAATATAGTAAATGCTGCATTCGGATGTACTTAATACTCTAGATAGAGCAAGTATGTGTTATAATATAGTGTGACTCTTAGTATGTCTTATGGTGAATCTAACAGTGCACAATATCATAGAGATAGCATGTGTGTAATTTACTAATGGATATATACTAAATCAGTAACTGTTCAATATGTTAGATAGAACAGTGTAACACTTGGTAAGGTGTACCTGCTTAATCTGTCGGTGTTCTTTACCCTAAATACAGCAGTTTTCTGTAAATTCGGTCTATTCTACTTTTAACTAGAATGATCAGTCACCACAATACCACATTTACTCATAACCTTATATTTGCTTTTTGCTTTATTGAACAAGTTGTAAACTTTCATTCTTTTTAGTTTTTACGGACGTTAACCAAACACTTAGACTGGTACCGACTTCAGTTACCAATTAAGGGTTGTAGCATCCATCTGAACAAATACTAAACTTTGAATTATTTACTTGCAGAAAATATGAAAAAATTACATTCAAAACAAGGCTTTCAAAAGTGTTCTAAAGTAATAAAAATGTATATCCTACTATAACTAGAATGTTAGTCACCACAATACCACATTTACTCATAACACAAATTAGACACAAGACCATCAGAAGTGTGGGAAAGAGTGTCGTCGGTCATCATTGTTCTAACATATGAAAAAAAATTAATATTTCTATGTTTCCCCAGCTAAGACATTTGTTGCTGAGCAAGGTTAGTGGAAGGTTAACATAAAATAGTAAATTCTTTACAGTAAGGTAACATTGGCATTTTCCCTTTAATGTTATCAATAATTAAACACTGCTTTTAATGTTATCCAGTAAAAGAGAATAGCAAATCAGTCAGCATTTTTTTACATTGAAATTTAACAAGTTCTAGGCGCTTGATTGTGATAGTGCTCTCTTGGCCTCCTTATTTTAAAAGTGCTCATTATCCTACATAGAACGAGTGTTTAATTAAATAGAGTTCAATATCCTAGATAGAGCAGGTGTGTTTATTATACACACCATAGCACAGGATTAAAAAAAAAAAAATGATGTTCGGGAAGCAGTCAAACAGTGAAACAGTCAAAGCTGGAGGTTCGGGAAAAGATTCAGAGCTTGCAGTATATGAAAGAGTCACCCTGATGATTAAGGAGTCGGAGCCAGCTCTTCAGGAAGTAGTCAGGTCCTAATTGTTCGGGTAGGAGTCAGAGCCTGATGTTCAGGAAAGAGTCAAGGTCTGGAGTTCAACCCGAATGGAATATTACGGAGTCTGAGTAGAATGTATAGGAAGGGTCCCCATTGTTAGCACTATTATTTATATTCATATAAAATAATGTCTCGATCGGTGAATTTAAAAGAAAAAATTATTCTTCCCCATTGATACCATTTATTATATTCATATAAAATATTTAATCGGTGATCAACTTAGGTTATTTAATCTAACGTACACAAACATGAAAGAAGTAAATAGACACCATTATTATCATAAACAAAGACTGCTGTCAGAGGGGCCCGATAGACCTAGGTTATTTTATCTAACATACACGGACATGAAGAAGTAAATAAACAAACACCCTTATTAACATTAATAATGAAGACAAATATGGTACTTTTAATAGAAATGTTACATTTTTACTCCAGGGAATGGAGAGGTAGTGCAGAGTTTAGGGGAGGCCGGTGATAGTGTAGCCAGGGTGAATTGGCAACCATGTACGTGACATCTTTTACTCCTGGCAACTGTGGAAGGAGGGCGACTGGAGAAGTGATCCCCTGTGCAACGCCAATAGGTACGTATATAGTATGCGCACCGGGGCTGTAATAGGTACGTATATAGCATGTGAACAGGGATGGCGATAAGTACGTACATACCATGCGCACCTGGGCGACAATAGATACGGATTTAGCATTCACACCAGAGTGGCGATAGGTACTTATATATTATGTACCTATATAGAAGGCACAGACAGAGGTGGTACTTTTTATAGAAATATGTCATACTTTTGCCCTGGCCAACGTAAGAGGAATGGTGGAGAAGAAACAGCTTTCGCAAAAGGCAAAATGAGAAAGTAGTTGTTAAATTGGGCGACCAGAGAAGAGAAAAGTAGAAAGATAAAGAGACGGCTATAAAGAAAGGGAGAGAAATAGAAGTTTGAATATAAAGATGTTACACACGCAATTTTTCTTCTATTCTATAACCTGAGCAACGCCGGGTAGCCCTGCTAGTCTATTATATAAACGTCACCTGTCTGTATGGATGTATGTATGTATGTATGTATGTATGTATGTATGTATGTATGTATGTATGTATGTTGGTCTTCTCCTCCGATACTACCCAACAGAAACTCACGCAGATGACTTTATTAAAACCAGCCAGCCCCCAGACGTGCTATCTCTGAAAATTGGGGGGAAACGTTCATATTTTCGTATAGAAATGGCTCGAAACGTTGAGGGGGGGGGATGTTTTAAAAAATCAAGACATAGTACAAAAACGATTTGCGCATGCGTGAAATATATGTCACTTCCTCAATAAGACCATTTTGAACGCGCCAAATATGAAAAACGTAAGTTTACGTACTTTTTTTATTTGTTTCTGTAATCAACAATTATAAACAACTTAATTTTTATTTAAACAAAAAAATTCGCTAATATTATTTGTTTATTAAACGTATCGTAAAAAATATATATATATATGAGTTTATTATGCATTCTGTCCTCGTGGGGAGGCAAGTAATAACCGACACAAAAACATTTTTGTTTAGTTTTCCAACGTGAAACGCAATATATTTTAATAAATAAACAAAATATATACATTTTAAAAAATAACCCTACATTGGCCTCACCATCCATAATCAACAATTAAGATCGATAATTTTATTTACAAATATTTCTATAACTTAATTTTTTTGTTTATTAAACGTATCGTAAAAAAAAAAAACACGATATGACTTTATTATGCAATCTCCCTTCGTGGGGACGCAAGTAAATATTTACATTTCTCTTCGTAAGCGAAATAAAACGGTATTTTCACACTTAAATAAAAACATTTGACTGACAAGTGTTCTTCCCCCCCCCCCCAAAAAAAACACAACAAATTAAAATATATTTATTGCTAATATTATTTGTTTATTAAACGTATCGTAAAAAAAATATATATATATGAGTTTATTATGCATTCTGTCCTCGTGGGGAGATACAAAAACATGTTTGTTTAGTTTCCCAACGTGAAACGCAATATATTTTAATAAATAAACAAAATATATACATTTTAAAAAATAACTGTACATCACGCATAATCAACAATTAAGATCAATAATTTTATTTACAAATATTTCTATAACTTAATTTTTTTGTTTATTAAACGTATCGTAAAAAAAAAAAAACACGATATGACTTTATTATGCAATCTCCCTTCGTGGGGACGCAAGTAAATATTTACTTTTCTCTTCGTAAGCGAAATAAAACGGTATTTTCACACTTAAATAAAAACATCTGACTGACAATTGTTCATCCCCCCCCCAAAAAAAAACACAACAAATTAAAATATATTTATTTTATTCATCTAATTCAGCTCTTATCATTGTTGCTACAATACTAACGTAATAAGTTCAGAAACAAAAAAACACTTACAGATTTAGCGATTGTTATTCTATTATTTATTCTTTCTTCGTAGCATTTTCACGTTAGCAAACAGTTTAATTTATTTTGCACAAAGAATACACATCAAACATATGATATTATAATACATACTAAACAATATTCCAAATAACTTTTATATTTCGTAGGGGGGGAATTCAGTTGGTAAATTTATAGAAGTGCACCTTTCGTATTTCGACCCCTAAAAAAAAAAAGTATCAACTTTTTTGGCAAAATTACATGTAAACAGCCTCAACAAATATCCGCTATGAAAAAAATTTATGAAAATTGTTATTATTTTAGATTTTAGGAGGGGGGCACTTTCCTATATAAGTTATACGTAAAGTGAGCACGCATTTCTGGTCCACCGAATCTCAACTCTCGTATTTCGACCTCTAAAAGAAAAAAAAAGTTTCTACTTTTTGGGCAAAATTACATGTAAACAGCCTCAACAAATATCCGCTATGAAAAAAAAATTATTAAAATTATTATTTTAGATGTTAGGAGGGGGGGTCACTTTCCTATATAAGTTATACGTAAAGTGAGCACGCATTTCTTGACCACTTAGAATCGCACCTCTCGTATTTCGACCCCTAAAAAAAAAAAAAGTTTCTACTTTTTTGGCAATATTACATGTAAACTACCTCAACAAATATCCGCTATGAAAAAAAAATTATTAAAATTATTATTTTAGATGTTAAGAGGGGGGGGGGTCACTGTTTTAAGAGTTTTTAATCTATGCATTTGTATGTTTTTGAATGTTTTTAATGTTTTAAATGTTTTTTTTTATTCTATGCATTTTGGGCGCTTATGGTCACGTTTTGCAAAATGAATGTCGCAGAAAAAATAAGAATGTGTTATTTATTATACAGTTTTATTCTTTTAAATGCTTAATTTTTTTGCTTAGTTGGATATTCCGAACAAAGCAACACTAACCCTAACCCTTACAAAAAAAATTGTATTTGTGAAAAGTCTCAAAATTTTAAAAAGTTTCTTTTTTCGGAATATCCAACCAAACACTAACCCTAACCCCCAAAAATGTAAGCATTTAAAAAGAATAAGTCTGTTTTTGTCCGTTTCAAAAGCTATATCAGTACCAAAATGCCCAAATGTGTACCTGCCCCCCCCCCTTCGCCCCAAATAAAATCTAAAATAACGTTTGTTGAATATTTCTTTCAACACGTGTTCGCTAGGGTGCGATTCTAAGTGGTCAAGAAATGCGTGCTCACTTTACGTATAACTTATATAGGAAAGTGACCCCCTCTCCTAACATCTAAAATAACAAATTTCATTTTTTTTTTTCATAGCGGATATTTGTTGAGGCTGTTTACATGTAATTTTGCCAAAAAAGTAGAAACTTTTTTTTTTTTTTTTTAGGGGTCGAAATACGAGAGTTGAGATTCGGTGGACCAGAAAGGCGTGCTCACTTTACGTATAACTTATATAATAAAATACCCCCCCTCCTAAATTCTAAAATAATAACAATTTTCATACATTTTTTTCTTAGCAGATTTTTTTGAGGCTGTTTACATGTAATTTGCCAAAAAAAGTAGAAACTTTTTTTTTTAGGGGTCGAAATACGAAAGGTGCACTTCTATAAATTTACCAAAAAAATTATACTCTAACATATAAGATACAATTTTTTTAACGTTTTCCTTCTGTTAAGAAATATACACCTCAAGAATCAATATATACCAATAATTATACCTTTCACTTCTTTTATAAACAAACAAATATGTGACTTCTACACTATTTGGACCGGACTGATTAGTTTATACTAAGCAAATACTTTTTACAAATGGGATTTCAATTATCCTTTCATTTTTTTTTTTAAAAACAAATCTGTGACTTCTATACTATTTGGACCGACCTGTTTGGTAGAATTCGTTCGTAAACTAAGCAAATACTTTTTACAAATGGGATTTCCATTAACGACTATGAGAAAAAAATATTCAAAAAACGACATCCTTGAATTTTATTGTAATAAATACGCGTGGACATGTATTCAATTTACACGGATTTTCTATTTTCGTCATCATTACACGTAACGGACATCGACTACCTATAACTAAGCCGACGTAATCAAATACGAATTTGTAAACGTCGCTAATTAAATATGATATACTTCTACAAAAAACAAAATGAATAATTCCGATATTTCATATTATAATAATTAAAAAAAAAAAAAACACCTAACAATTAATATAAAGATTTACATTTTACTTATTTACATGAAGTTAAAACAACTGTTACTTATACAGAATTTGAACTTTCTTAGAATCGTTTTAAACGATCACTATTGACTAATCACTAACTACTCATTTCATTGATAAATTTTCACTTCAGAAATTACTGTTACCTACTTTCAGAAACTTTTCATTCATACAATAAGATAAATCGATGACTTTACATTCAGTTTGGCACTTCCGGTTGACTCGGTGGAATGAATGGAACTCTTCAATTATTAAGTCCAAGTGACGTTTGAAATGCAGAACTACCCTTACTTATTACAATAAAAAATATTCCCCCACCCACCCCCACCTAAATATATAAGACAGCGACTACATAATAACGTGCCACCCATTATAAATAATATTACAATATTTTTATAAATAATATTACAATATTTTTAAGTATAAAAACTCATCCGACATAATCAAATATGAATTCGTAAACGTCGATAATAAAATATGATACACTTCTTTTTAAGGCATTAGAACTTTACACGATAAAAAAACAATTAACAAATTCGGATATTTTCCATTATAATAAATTTTTTTAAAAAACCCATTAAACTCACAAAAAAAATAAAAAAACAATTGCTGAAATTTTTTAATAAACACTTACTCTGTCTGTGATAAGGGGGCCTTTGAAAATTAAAGAGGCCTACAGAGCCACATTACAATCACCCCCCCCTCCCAAAACTGCTGCCCTTATATTAAATACATTTTCTTCTTTTTTCAACATACACTAATTGACATTAATTTAGACTTAGATTTACCCGTGAGGCGGTGGCAAGCGACATATTGTCGATAGTGTTCACCACTCGACTACAACAATATTTCTGTTTCACACTTACTACAATAACTTCCAGTAGTATTTACTGACCAACACATCAGATTTGTTTGCCTTTCAAGCTCCATACGGAAATAGAATTTACATGCTTTAAATAGTTATTAATGCCCCCCCCTTTATTTGCCCAATTGATACACATCAGAAACATATTACATACAATAACATATCCTTTGGACTTTTAACACAATACATGGTTCAGATCAAAATTGGTTTAATTTCTTGCAAATCAGACGTGACTAACCTGCCACATTTTCAAGATTTTCATAGCAAGAGTTTTCCATCTAAAGCTAGGTATCCAACTCCTAATGAAAGGAAACATTTTAGGAGTGGTCATAGCATACATGTACACTGTTGAGTGGCAGAAAAGAGGATTGCCACATGCTCATTGTCTGGTTTGGCTTCAACAAAAATTGAGATCCTCTGACATAGATTCAGTTATCAGTGCGGAAATTCCGGATCCAGTGGCAGATCCGGTTTTACATGATATCATTAGGCACCATATGATTCATGGACCATGTGGAAACATAAACAGATGTTCACTCTGTCTCAAAGATGGACACTACAGTAAGAGATATCCCAGACACTTCTTGAGTGAAACTCAATCGGATACAAATGGCTACCCACAATATCGACTATCTCCTTTAGCTGGAGGTTTTGAGACGACAGTTACCCTACCTGGCAACATAACGGTTCCTGTAGACAACCGATGGGTTGTACCACATAATAAACTGCTTTGTAAGATTTTTGATGCACATATCAATGTTGAATACTGCAACAGCATGAAATCAATAAAATACATTTGTAAATATGTAAATAAAGGTAGTGATCAAGCTATCTTCACAATTGAAAGTAATGCTCATGATGAAGTTAAGAGATACGAAACAGGACGTTACATATCAACCAATGAAGCCATTTGGAGAATACTTAACTTTCACATACATGTACATCATCCCCCAGTTATTCACCTATCAGTTACTCTAGAAAATTGACAGCGGATATACTTTACTGAAAGTACTGCAGCAGATAGAGTTGCAAATCCACCTACAACCACTCTAACAGCTTTCTTCAAATTGTGTCAAACAGATTTTTTTGCACGTACACTTTTTTACTCGGAAGTTCCACTTTATTATACCTGGGACAGTAAAACTAAGCTCTTCAAGCGACAACTGAACTGTGTAGAACACAATAAAAATTCCAATATTCATTGCCACCATGTTCTTTTTCAGTAAGTCACAAATTTCAAACTTATCAAGAGTTTTTAGAATTCTAAATTCATTTTAACTACATTTTGTTTATACAAATTACCAATTCTAAAATGACAACTCTCCCAGAGTTTAGAATAATTAAATAATGAATGATGCCCCCCCCCCCCGAGTTGAGAATAATTAGAAAATGAATGACACATCCACCAGAGTTGAGAATGACTTAAAAATGAATGACACCTCTCCAGAGTTGAGAATAACTAAAAATGAATGACAGTTGAGAATTGACTAAAAGAACATGGTTTTGGTTGCTTAACATCCAAACATGCCTCCCAAAATTCAACCTCTGGTCCCTGTTCTGGAAGGTGGTAACAGGGTAAAACAGTGTAAATGCTTAGGAGGTTATGGATGTAACTTTACACCAGTTCTTATAGCCCGTTTCACTCTGTATAACCCTGGCTAACAAGGCTCTGGTAATGTATTCTTCAACTATTTTGTTTCAAACAAGTATTTTTATTTGCTTGCTATTTATTCTATTAGTTTGTCGATGTTACATTCAATAAACAGCATGTGTATTATTCTATTAACTATGCAACACCATATAAATACTGCTACATGATATAAACCAAACCATGCACACAAATGAAGCAAGGGAGACAGTCGGACAGATAGGGGAAAACAGTCATTATCAGAGAAAATATTTTTTTTACTTTTTTGGTGCACATTCTTTTTTTTATAATTATTTTCACTTTCTAAGTAAATGTTTGAAAACTATTAGCACTGAAACTTAGTGAAAACAATGGCACTTTGGTGAGAAGTGAAATGACTGTATAGTCCCATTGAGACTCCCTCGTGAATATAGTAAGGCACCTCACCCAACAGGCAATAGTAAATACATCTCCTATTAGAAAGTTACACAAAGGAAAACGTCAACACAAATTTACACTAGAGTATTGATTTACTCCTCTCCAGGAGTTAGGCACAAGGTCAGTTTTTATCTTACTCCCACAATAAAAAAAATCACTAACTACTCATTTCATTGATAAATTTTCACTTCAGAAATTACTGTTGCCTACTTTCAGAAACTTTTCATTCATAGAATAAGATAAATCGATGATTTTACATTCAGTCTGGCACTTCCGGTTGACTCGGTGGAATGAATGGAACTCTTCAATTATTAAGTCCAAGTGACGTTTGAAATGCAGAACTATCCTTACTTATTACAATAAAATATCAGAATTTGTTAAAGTTTTTGTATTGTTTTTTTTCTTATTTTTTAGAGTTTAAAGTTTTATTTATTTATTTTTTTTTTAAATGAAAGATCCGTGTAAACGGATTAAATGTTCCCCCACCCACCCCACCTAAATATATACGACAGCGACTACATAATAACGTGCCACCCATTATAAATAATATTACAATATTTTTATAAATAATATTACAATATTTTTAAGTATAAAAACTCATCCGACACAATCACATATGCATTCGTAAACGTCGATAATTAAATATGATACACTTCTTTTTAAGGCATTAGAACTTTACACGATAAAAAAACAATTGACAAATTCGGATATTTTCCATTATAATAAATTTAAAAAAAAAAAAAATTAAACTCACAAAAAAAAAATTAAAAAACAATTGCTGAAATTTTTTAATAAACACTTACGACAATTAAGAGAAATTCAGACTAACACAGGACTCACTGCTTCAGTTATTTTTTTTGTGTGTGTGTAATCATTATGAACAATTTCTTTTTAATACATGACTTTAGTTTGATGTATGATTAGTAAAAAAAAAAAGATCACTGATCATCACAAACGAAGGACTCTATAATAATAACTCTATTGCAATAATAACTACGTCATAGCTCTCATGTTTTTAATTACCTATTCCTCAAAATCATAAAAGAAAGAACATTCTTTGGGGTGGATTCTTGATGATAGCAAGTCACTAATAAGAACTTAACACAAACATTTCAGTACTTTCATATTTTGAGTTTTAAAAAGTGATTATTAATGATGTACATTTTTAGCCACATCATTTTGATTACTGTACTCATTCAATTGAATAATATATTTTCTAATTTCATCTTCCATTTCAGACAATTTGGTTGTTTTTCCCAATTACATCTTTCATTTAAGTGAATTTGCCTACTTAGTTTCATTAACCACACAATCAACCTGGAGATTTCGATGATGACAATGTAACTTGAAATTTATTTTTATATTCTTTTATATAAAATGAAGACTATAGCAAAAATCTTATTACAAATAATAAAAATGAGGACAGTTAAAAAAACGTTTTATTACTAAAACATCACGGTTGAACAATGTGTTTCTGTGATTGATATCATTAAGTGCTGCAGTTCCTTTCTTAAATTTGTGTTTTTATCTTTTGACACAATTACACATTCTCAAAAGACACATTAAAATAAAAATCACCCATTTAAATATAAAATTGTTTTTGTTTTTTTTCATTATATTCTTGCTTGAAAGTGGTGAACAAACTTAAAATAAATGTGTTTCAATATATTGAGCAATAAACTAATCATTTTTCATAAATATGTTAAGCACATTTTTTGACTATTGTTTTGTTGTTCATGCCTAGGTTTATAATCTGAAACAAACTCAGGAGCAATACATTATTACTGCACTAGGACACTTTCTAAATGTTATATTTTGTAGAAAACACTGATCAGTTCCCTAGATGCAACAGATGTGTGCAATAATGCAGTAGGACACTCAAAACATAGTAAATGCTGCATTCGGATGTACTTAATACTCTAGATAGAGCAAGTATGTGTTATAATATAGTGTGACTCTTAGTATGTCTTATGGTGAATCTAACAGTGCACAATATCATAGAGATAGCATGTGTGTAATTTACTAATGGATATATACTAAATCAGTAACTGTTCAACATGTTAGATAGAACAGTGTAACACTTGGTAAGGTGTACCTGCTTAATCTGTCGGTGTTCTTTACCCTAAATACAGCAGCTTTCTGTAAATTCGGTCTATTCTACTTTTAACTAGAATGATCAGTCACCACAATACCACATGTACTCATAACCTTATATTTGCTTTTTGCTTTATTGAACAAGTTGTAAACTTTCATTCTTTTTAGTTTTTACGGACGTTAACCAAACACTTAGACTGGTACCGACTTCAGTTACCAATTAAGGGTTGTAGCATCCATCTGAACAAATACTAAACTTTGAATTATTTACTTGCAGAAAATATGAAAAAATTACATTCAAAACAGGCTTTCAAAAGTGTTCTAAAGTAATAAAAATGTATATCCTACTATAACTAGAATGTTAGTCACCACAATACCACATTTACTCATAACACAAATTAGACACAAGACCATCAGAAGTGTGGGAAAGAGTGTCGTCGGTCATCATTGTTCTAACATATGAAAAAAAATTTATATTTCTATGTTTCCCCAGCTAAGACATTTGTTGCTGAGCAAGGTTAGTGGAAGGTTAACATAAAATAGTAAATTCTTTACAGTAAGGTAACATTGGCATTTTCCCTTTAATGTTATCAATAATTAAACACTGCTTTTAATGTTATCCAGTAAAAGAGAATAGCAAATCAGTCAGCATTTTTTTACATTGAAATTTAACAAGTTCTAGGCGCTTGATTGTGATAGTGCTCTCTTGGCCTCCTTATTTTAAAAGTGCTCATTATCCTACATAGAACGAGTGTTTAATTAAATAGAGTTCAATATCCTAGATAGAGCAGATGTGTTTATTATACACACCATAGCACAGGATTAAAAAAAAAAAACTGATGTTCGGGGAGCAGTGAAACAGTGAAACAGTCAAAGCTGGAGGTTCGGGAAAAGATTCAGAGCTTGCAGTATATGAAAGAGTCACCCTGATGTTTAAGGAGTCGGAGCCAGCTCTTCAGGAAGTAGTCAGGTCCTAATTGTTCGGGTAGGAGTCAGAGCCTGATGTTCAGGAAAGAGTCAAGGCCTGGAGTTCAACCCGAATGGTATATTACGGAGTCTGAGTAGAATGGCATAGGAAGGGTCCCCATTGTTAGCACTATTATTTATATTCATATAAAATAATGTCTCGATCGGTGAATTTAAAAGAAAAAATTATTCTTCCCCATTGATACCATTTATTATATTCATATAAAATATTTAATCGGTGATCAACCTAGGTTATTTAATCTAACATACACAAACATGAAAGAAGTAAATAGACACCATTATTATCATTAACAAAGACTGCTGTCAGAGGGGCCTGATCAACCTAGGTTATTTTATCTAACATACACGGACATGAAGAAGTAAATAAACAAACACCCTTATTAACATTACTAATGAAGACAAATATGGTACTTTTAATAGAAATGTTACATTTTTACTCCAGGGAATGGAGAGGTAGTGCAGAGTTTTGGGGAGGCCGGAAATAGTGTAGCCAGGGTGAATTGGCAACCATGTACGTGACATCTTTTACTCCTGGCAACTGTGGAAGGAGGGCGATTGGAGAAGTGATCCCGTGCAACGCCAATAGGTACGTATATAGTATGCGCACCGAGTCTGTAATAGGTACGTAAGAATCTAAAACAAACAGATAAACAAAACAAAATTGACAACTGAAATGTGTAGAACACAATAAAAATTCCAATATTCATTGTCATCATGTTCTTTTTCAGTAAGTCACCAATTTCAAACTCCTCAAGAGTTTTCAGAATTCTAAACTCATTTTAACTCCCAAAATGACCTAAAGTCTTAATCGGTAAGAATCTAAAATCAACGAATAAACAAAACAAAATTGACAACTGAAATGTGTAAAACACAATAAAAATTCCAATATTCATTGTCATCATGTTCTTTTTCAGTAAGTCACCAATTTCAAACTCCTCAAGAGTTTTCAGAATTCTAAATTCATTTTAACTACATTTTGTTTATACAAATTACCAATTCTAAAATGACAACTCTCCCAGAGTTTAGAATAATTAATTAATGAATGATGCCCCCCCCCCTGAGTTGAGAATAATTAGAAAATGAATGACACATCCACCAGAGTTGAGAATGACTTAAAAATGAATGACACCTCTCCAGAGTTGAGAATAACTTAAAAATGAATGACAGTTGAGAATTGACTAAAAGAACATGGTTTTGGTTGTTTAACATCCAAACATGCCTCCCAAAATCCAACCTCTGGTCCCCGTTCTGGGAGGTGGTAACAGGGTAAAACAGTGTAAATTCTTAGGAGGTTATGGATGCAACTTTACACCAGTTATTATAGCCCGTTTCACTCTGTATAACCCTGGCTAACAAGGCTCTGGTAATGTATTCTTCAACTATTTTGTTTCAAACAAGTATTTTTATTTGCTTGCTATTTATTCTATTAGTCTGTCGATGTTACATTCAATAAACAGCATGTGTATTATTCTATTAACTATGCAACACCATATAAATACTGCTACATGATATAAACCAAACCATGCACACAGATGAAGCAAGGGAGACAGTCAAACAGATAGGGGAAAACGGTCATTATCAGAGAAAATATTTTTGTTTACTTTTTTGGTGCACATTCTTTTTTTTATAATTATTTTCACTTTCTAACTAAATGTTTGAAAACTATTAGCACTGAAACTTAGTGAAAACAATGGCACTTTGGTGAGAAGTGAAATGACTGTATAGTCCCATTGAGACTCCCTCGTGAATATAGTAAAGCACCTCACCCAACAGGCAATAGTAAATACATCTCCTATTAGAAAGTTACACAAAGGAAAACGTCAACACAAATTTACACTAGAGTATTGATTTACTCCTCTCCAGGAGTTAGGCACAAGGCCAGTTTTTATCTTACTCCCACAAGTCGGGTTGGGAAAGTGGGGTTTTAAAATTGCCTGGGCAGCCCTGTCGGCATTCCCCGGTAGGGGCGCCTCAGGCAGTAAGCAATAAACTTACTCCTCCCCAAAGAGGGGAGGCAAAGCCTGGGAAGGTGGACCTCCTAGAACTGCACAGGACAGACCCATAGACCGGCGTAAATCAAGCCCCGAAGGCCAAGACGATACCAGTTTATCGGGTGCAGTATCCATCGGAACAGATACTACACTTTGATCTTAGCCAAAAGGCGTTATTTAACCCCTACCCACAATAGGAATATGTGACACAAGGTCGGAAAGTGGGATTTGAAAAGCCAGCGCTCGAGAAGGTGAGCACTCTGGCCATTAAAAATTTCCTGGGCAGCCCCGTCGGCATTCCCCGGTAGGGGCGCCTCAGGCAGTAAGCAATTAACTTACTCCTCCCCAAAGAGGGGAGGTAAAGCCTGAGAGGGTGGACCTCCTAGAACTGCACAGGACAGATCAGACCAACAGACCGGCGGAAACCAAGCCCCGAAGGCCAAGACAATACCGATCTATGAAGTGCAGTATCCATCGGAACAGATACTACACTTTGATCTTAGCCAAAAGGCGTTATTTAATCCCCACCCACAATAGGAATATGTGACACAAGGTCTGAAAGTGGGATTTGAAAAGCCAGCGCTCGAGAAGGTGAGCACTCTGGCCATTACAAATTTCCTGGGCAGCCCTGTCGACATTCCCTGACAGGGGCGCTTCAGGCAGCAAGCAATTAACTTACTCCTCCTCAAAGAGGGGAGGTTAAGCCTGGGAGGGTGGACCTCTTAGAACTGCACAGGACCGATCAGACTCACAGACCGGCGGAAACCAAGCCCCGAAGGCCAAGACAACACCGATCCATGAAGTGCAGCACCCATCGGAAAGATACCACACTTTGATCTTAGCCAAAAGGCCAAGCTATTTTACTACTAAACAATATCTTAGTTCTGTTTCAGTTTGGAATTGCTTAACAGCCTGAGACCCCCCAGTACCAGAAAATCTCAATTGAAGCAGCCTTTTTCAATAGAGTACAGCATTTGTTCTTTGTAATTTTATATCTTTTACTACAAAACTATCTATTTTTAAACAAACTGCATTTTATCCTTTTCTATTCACAATTCAGAACACCTTTGAAATAGATTCCTTTATGTTCTATATATTTGATGCTTTCTTTCCTTCAGATTTGATTATCAGAGTCCGGCTATACCACAATTTGAATTAAGAGAAATTCAGACTACCCATTACCTTATGCATGGATTAATAGACACTATTTATTCTTATAAACACAGGACTCACTGCTTCAGTTATTTTTTTTGTGAGTGTGTAATCTTTATGAACAATTTCTTTTTAATACATGACTTTAGTTTGATGTATGATTAGTAAAAAAAAAAAAGAAGATCACTGATCATCACAAACGAAGGACTCTGTTCTTGCAATAATAACTATGTCATAGCTCTCATGTTTATAATTATCTATTCCTCAAAATCATAAAAGAAAGAACATTCTTTGGGGTGGATTCTTGATGATAGCAAGTCACTAATAAGAACTTACCACAAACATTTCAGTACTTTCATATTTTGAGTTTTAAAAAGTGATTATTAATGATGTACATTTTTAGCCACATCATTTTGATTACTGTACTCATTCAATTGAATAATATATTTTCTAATTTCATCTTCCATTTCAGACAATTTGATTGTTTTTCTCAATTACATCTTTCATTTAAGTGAATTTGCCTACTTAGTTTCATTAACCACACAATCAACCTGGAGATTTCGATGATGACAATGTAGCTTGAAATTTATTTTTATATTCTTTTATATAAAATGAAGACTATAGCAAAATCTTATTACAAATAATCAAAATGAGGACGGTTAAAAAAACGTTTTATTACTAAAACATCACGATTGAACAATGTGTTTCTGTGATTGATATCATTAAGTGCTGCAGTTCCTTTTTTAAATTTGTGTTTTTATCTTTTGACACAATTACACATTCTCAAAAGACACATTAAAATAAAAATCACCCATTTAAATATAAAATTGTTTTTGTTTTTTTTTCATTATATTCTTGCTTGAAAGTGGTGAACAAACTTAAAATAAATGTGTTTCAATATATTGAGCAATAAACTAATCATTTTTCATAAATATGTTAAGCACATTTTTTGACTATTGTTTTGTTGTTCATGCCTAGGTTTATAATCCGAAACAAACTCAGGAGCAATATATTATTACTGCACTAGGACACTTTCTAAATGTTATATTTTGTAGAAAACACTGATCAGTTCCCTAGATGCAACAGATGTGTGCAATAATGCAGTAGGACACGCAAAACATAGTAAATGCTGCATTCGGATGTACTTAATACTCTAGATAGAGCAAGTATGTGTTATAATATAGTGTGACTCTTAGTATGTCTTATGGTGAATCTAACAGTGCACAATATCATAGAGATAGCATGTGTGTAATTTACTAATGGATATATACTAAATCAGTAACTGTTCAACATGTTAGATAGAACAGTGTAACACTTGGTAAGGTGTACCTGCTTAATCTGTCGGTGTTCTTTACCCTCAATACAGCAGCTGTCTGTAAATTCAGTCTATTCTACTTTTGACTAGAATGATCAGTCACCACAATACCACATTTACTCATAACCTTATATTTGCTTTTTGCTTTATTGAACAAGTTGTAAACTTTCATTCTTTTTAGTTTTTACGGACGTTAACCAAACACTTAGACTGGTACCGACTTCAGTTACCAATTAAGGGTTGTAGCATCCATCTGAACAAATACTAAACTTTGAATTATTTACTTGCAGAAAATATGAAAAAATTACATTCAAAACAAGGCTTTCAAAAGTGTTCTAAAGTAATAAAAATGTATATCCTACTATAACTAGAATGTTAGTCACCACAATACCACATTTACTCATAACACAAATTAGACACAAGACCATCAGAAGTGTGGGAAAGAGTGTCGTCGGTCATCATTGTTCTAACATATGAAAAAAAATTAATATTTCTATATTTCCCCAGCTAAGACATTTGTTGCTGAGCAAGGTTAGTGGAAGGTTAACATAAAATAGTAAATTCTTTACAGTAAGGTAACATTGGCATTTTCCCTTTAATGTTATCAATAATTAAACACTGCTTTTAATGTTATCCAGTAAAAGAGAATAGCAAATCAGTCAGCATTTTTTTACATTGAAATTAAACAAGTTCTAGGCGCTTGATTGTGATAGTGCTCTCTTGGCCTCCTTATTTTAAAAGTGCTCATTATCCTACATAGAACGAGTGTTTAATTAAATAGAGTTCAATATCCTAGATAGAGCAGGTGTGTTTATTATACACACCATAGCACAGGATTAAAAAAAAAAACTGATGTTCGGGGAGCAGTGAAACAGTGAAACAGTCAAAGCTGGAGGTTCGGGAAAAGATTCAGAGCTTGCAGTATATGAAAGAGTCACCCTGATGTTTAAGGTGTCAGAGCCAGCTCTTCAGGAAGTAGTCAGGTCCTAATTGTTCGGGTAGGAGTCAGAGCCTGATGTTCAGGAAAGAGTCAAGGCCTGGAGTTCAACCCGAATGGAATATTACGGAGTCTGAGTAGAATGGCATAGGAAGGGTCCCCATTGTTAGCACTATTATTTATATTCATATAAAATAATGTCTCGATCGGTGAATTTAAAAGAAAAAATTATTCTTCCCCATTGATACCATTTATTATATTCATATAAAAGATTTAATCAGTGGTCAACCTAGGTTATTTAATCTAACGTACACAAACATGAAAGAAGTAAATAGACACCATTATTATCATAAACAAAGACTGCTGTCAGAGGGGCCTAATCGACCTAGGTTATTTTATCTAACATACACGGACATGAAGAAGTAAATAAACAAACACCCTTATTAACATTAATAATGAAGACAAATATGGTACTTTTAATAGAAATGTTACATTTTTACTCCAGGGAATGGAGAGGTAGTGCAGAGTTTTGGGGAGGCCGGAAATAGTGTAGCCAGGGTGAATTGGCAACCATGTACGTGACATCTTTTACTCCTGGCAACTGTGGAAGGAGGGCGACTGGAGAAGTGATCCCCGTGCAACGCCAATAGGTACGTATATAGTATGCGCACCGGGGCTGTAATAGGTACGTATATAGCATGTGAACAGGGATGGTGATAAGTAAGTACATACCATGCGCACCTGGGCGACAATAGATACGGATTTAGCATTCACACCAGAGTGGCGATAGGTACTTATATATTATGTACCTATATAGAAGGCACAGACAGAGGTGGTACTTTTTATAGAAATATGTCATACTTTTGCCCTGGCCAACGTAAGAGGAATGGTGGAGAAGAAACAGCTTTCGCAAAAGGCAAAATGAGAAAGTAGCTGTGAAATTGGGCGACCAGAGAAGAGAAAAGTAGAAAGATAAAGAGACGGCTATAGAGAAAGGGAGAGAAATAGAAGTTTGAATATAAAGATGTTACACACGCGATTTTTCTTCTATTCTATAACCTGAGCAACGCCGGGTAGCCCTGCTAGTGGGTATCTAAAACGTAAGCAGTTTTGGCGAGTTCCTGTTCACACTGGAAAAGAACATTAGATAGTTAGTCAGTCAACATGTACAGATGGATACAAAAAAAAACAAGAATTGCCCATGTTGTTTAATCAAACACGCACCAATGAATAAATGAGGTATATATATATATATATATATATATATATATATATATATATATATATCCCCATAGCATTGGCCTAGAGGCATGCTATCACTGCAGATGAAAAACGCAGGACGTTCGAAATATCAAATAATTAAAACATAAAAAATACATACATCATTTTCCTTAAACTACCACATACACTATTTACACACAACCACACACACATATATATATATATATATATATATATATATATATATATATATATATATATATATATATATATAAAGAGAGAGAGAGAGGGAGAGAGAGAGAGAGAGAGAAAGAGATGGATAGATAACTAGAGATATATAAAGAAAGAAAGAGCGTAATAATTATGAGAGTTATGAAACACATTATTTCCAGATCATAAAAAGAAAGAAATCTACTTTTATTTCACATGTCTGTTATTCTAAATCTGCAAACACATTTCCCCTCAATAGTTATATAAGGTAGAGCTTTTGTAGAAGTATACATTAATAATATCGATCTATCAACAACGCTATTTAGGAAAATAGATTACCTTAGCTTTAACATATTGAGCTCCAGCTATCTAAATAAATCATGTCAAGTATATTACATTGTAGATAGATTAAATGGGTGATCACCAAATAGGCGGGCCGACCAGTCGGATGTGCATACTAGTATGCTGCTCCTTACAGTTAATATACTTGATAAGGTGTGCATATTTGGTAGTAAGCGTGGAGCGAAACTATCTGCAGTATGTAAATAAGTCAATCACGTCAATTCAAGAATGAATTGCAAATAGTATTATTCACTATTTTAGCCGAGAAATATTTTAAATTACAACAAACGCATTAGATGATATTGCATATCATGTGCATACGCACATATATATATATGAAAAATGAAAGAACAAGAAAACATTCATGAACAAAAAAATAAAATAGAAGTCAATATTTGAACATACCTGGTGTGTCTATGACGTGAACAAGTTTTTTGTTTCTTTAACGAAACATCGACGTAAGAATTAACAAAACAAATTAATGACGTTGATGAAATGAATAATATTCTATTGATTTCAGTTTTAATAGCGATCTTATATACAAAGTTTGGTTATAAATCAGATGTGAAATAGCAAGCCGGGATCGAATTTCAAGTTCTGTCCGATTAATATTTAATGGCTGATTAAAGGAGATCCATTGTTTTGGCTGTTACGTTGCTTGTGTCAGAGTTTATAATCAGCGCTTATTCAAGAAGTATTTTGCGATATTTATTTAAATTGAATTTAATGGGCAAGTTTTTTAGTTTAAAAATGGTCATACTCCAATGCATGAGCTAATAATGCATTTAACGAATTGTAACTTGTATATTTCTTTTATGTTCACAAATCCCTTTCTTAAGTGGTCGTTGTATTTACATACAATTATATTTTATTGCAATTATTGCATGGAACAGTATTTATGTATTTATTAGATATGAATGTTGTAAGAAAATGTTTTGTTATTTTTAGTGTGTGTAGCATGGTTTGAGATGTTGGAATTCTTAGCTTATTTAGAGTGTTGCAAAGTATTGTATGATTGGCGTAGGTAGGTAAAAGAAGATGTATGTTTATTAAAAACAGTATTCGGTGTATATGTGTTTTGTTCATTGCTTTTGTAAATAAATTGTAGGGATTTTATATTTGCATTAATGTGAAATATGTGGGGAATTTGAGTGAATGTGTGATGTGTTTGAATGCGTCTTTTAAATATTTTTCATAGAAATTCTGAATGAACGAAAAAAGAAACCGATTATGATGCCTGTTTCGATTTTGTTATTATTGTGAGAAGAAATGTATACATTCATTTTTTGTATGTCATTTTGCAATGTACTTTAAAGGTTAGACTGTACTTGGATTGTATTATAACTCTGCCCAGAAATATTAGCGAGTTATTGTTCGCTGTGTTATAGGAACACTTTCTGGAGGGTTCAACTGTGTTAAATCTGTGTTTAAAATTTGATATTTGTATGTTTAAAGAATAAATATAAAAATGTCATCAACATATCGAGCATATTCAGTATTTGAGGGAAATCTAAATTGGAATGGGCTAGTTTTCGGAATTTTAAGAATAAGCAAACAAAGAATTTTTAAACAATTTACGTTTTTTTCCGTTCCCATTACTTTTTATTTTAATTTCCATAATTATCGAGCAAATGTTTCATTTGAGGAATTTGTTAACAATAACAAATTCCTCAAATGAAACATTTGCTCAAATCGAAAGACATCTCTTCAAATGGATTTTCATATCTGATGTAAGCGGGACATCGCTTGAAACGCGTTATATAAAATTATAAAATGGTACAACAACAAAATAATAAATAAATGTTGAAAAAAAGATTCTACAAATGTTGGTAGCATTACTCCTTTACATATATACTTTTCTCTCGTTGGAACTGCACTAATACTGCACTACCCTCTTTTCTATATATATATATATATATATATATATATATATATATATATATATATATATATATATATACGGTGATACAGTTTCGTAATTAAATACTAGCTAACGTAAAATAAAAACGCGAAACATATATTTGTCTATTATGTCATATTTAATTATTGATAATAATGAAGCTCCTGTAAGGTTAAGACAATTCAAGAGATAATAAATTGATAATTCATAACTTAACGAAGTTTTAATGTTCCATCTCTTGGGATATCAGAACTCTATTTCGAATCACAGTACTTGTGTTTACATTGAAAGATGAAAAGCGGAGTTTTCTGGCATCCAAAAGTGTGCTTGTCGCGCTGGCCGAATGCTTACGAGAACAGTGTTCATGATATTTGATCGGGCGTTGGAATTGTCGAACCGGCAATACGGTTATATAATGTTATACTGACGAGCTTAAAATAAAACCCCGAAACATTTAAATGTATTTAGATGTAAAAATATATATTTATTAGTAATTATACATATATATAATTCATAATTACACACACACACACACACACACATACACATATATATATATATATATATATATATATATATATATATATATATATATATATGTATATTTAATTGAGAATAAAAAGCCCTTTTTCAATGCAAGACATATTTATTTCTTATTTTTTGGCATGTAAAAAAATATATATATATATCTTGCATTTAAAAAGGGCTTTTTGATTCTCAATGTAATATTAATTATTCGATTCTTATAAAATAAATGTTGAACTTCCATTTCCTAATATATATATATATATATATATATATATATATATATATACAGAGAGAGATAGGTAGACATACACACACATATATATATATATATATATATATATATATATATATATATATATATATATATATATATATATATATGCTCACACAGGTCAATATATATATATATACATTTATGCATATTTATATTTATATATAGCTATATATATATGGACAATGAAAAAGAAAACAAAATGATTAATATATTCATCAACATTTTGTCTTTATTTGTAAGATTAATCAAGCGGTTTATTTGAAGAAATAATATAGAAGTACAATACATGCACATATTTGGCGCGTTTGTGATATAAAATCAATGTTTTTCGTTGTTTTTAAGTTAAATATAGTCGTTAGAATTCAACATGTGTGATGCCATTATGAAGTGAGGAGAATGTTATTTGATTTTTTTTTAATTTGGTATTATTGTTTCATATTATTTTTTAAAGTTTGTTAAGGATGTTGTGACACATAGGTAAGCTTACTCTTAATTAATTTCTGGTTCGTATGTCCGTTTACTTTTTCTCAAAGCTGTTACTTTGTTTAATGGTGTTAGAGTTTCTAATGAGTGCTGCTTATAGATAGATTTCAACTGAATTTGAAAGAAATTATTAATAATAAAAGTATCCGGTGCTTATTGTTTTTCGAAAATATTTCTATGGGGTTTTCCTTGCATTTAAACATGAAATATGTGAAATATTACAATGATTTGAATCCTTCGTATTAGTTGTGTAGATTACACATTCTGAATTAACGTAATAAGATAGCAACTATCATACCTGTTTTCAGTGTGTTATCATAGTCTCGTAAATATGTATGTAGTCATTTTACTTTAGAGATTCGCGATGCATTTTGATTGTTTGATTATTGTTTGATGTTAATATAACCATTTCCAGAAATAGTATGGGCCATGGTAAAGATGGAATTTATATAAATTAAGAAAGAAACATAGGCTTTAATTTAATCTATTCATTAATGTTATTAAGTGTTTTTACCGTGACTACAATCGTTTCAGCGTGCCGATGATTCCACTGGGCACGGAGATTTACTAAAGATATCTAAATCTACCCTTTTGGATGAAACCGCGGTATATTGCTGAAATATGTAACATACAGTATCTAAATAAATGATATATATATATATATATATATACAGTATCTAAATATATAATGATATATATATATATATATATATGTATGTATATACACACCTAACTTTGTAAATATACTGATATACTTTGTTCATATATCTAATATAATTGCGATATATATAATAATACATTTATTTTCCTGTTATAATGCAGTGTTTGATCTCATACGATCATAAACCCCATACTAATGGTGATTTATTGTATCATGATCATAATGAACATAAACAAATACGCTCCCGCCGTGGCTTCGATCGCTTTTACTCGGACCACTGATTGCTCTAGGATGAATTAAATAGGTTCTGCCAAATTCATCGCTTTCAAATTAACTGCCCATAGATTAAATGAGGCACACTACAGAATACCGACACTGTTTTAAGCAATGCTTAGTAAACCATTCATGTATACGTATTTATTTGTTAATACCATTCGGATTACTATTTATAGTCTATTTTATAATAATTGTTACCTCACCATATGCATTCATTAGTGATATTATTAACGACTGGTTATCAATGGGGAGTGTATACATAATATATATGTATATATGTATATATATATATATATATATATATATATATATATATATATATATATATATATATATATATGGGAAAATGAAAAAGGAAAACCAAAAAATGGATGTTTTTTATGTGTACATCAACGTTTCGTCTTTATTTATAAGACTTCATCAGGATGATAAAATAGAAATTAAGTCTTATAAATAAAGACGAAACGTTGATGTACACATAAAAAACATCCATTTTTTGGTTTTCCTTTTTCATTTTCCCATCACGTCGGATCACTTTCATCCTTCTCTTCCCATATATATATATATATATATATATATATATATATATATATATATATATATATATATATATATATATATATATGTGTGTGTGTGTATGTGTAAAGTAATACACGTACACAATGTGTCTCTGTATCACATCTCTTGATATCGTCCTGCGACCGTCTAGTAGAAAGTAAGAGTGTGTATCTAACCCGTGTGCAAGAGAAATATCAATGTTATATAATCAGTGGCACATGCCAAATACTGATGTATTCGTTTTTACGAAGAGCTTTGCATTACCGTTAATGATTACACTTATAACCGTGTTCAAGCGAAGAATGGGGAATCCATCAAGTATATGTCTGTCTAGCTGTATGTCTGAAGCCGAACTATATTATTAGTTTGTATCGTTCTCTTTTTATATTTACTCACCAACTCTTATATATACCCACTCCCAAACTTTCCCACACAACAAGCGCTTTCCAATTTACATGATTAATTTGTTGTAAAGCTTCTAATAAATGAATATTCGCAAATATACACTCGTGATGGTTTTTTTTTCGATTTCCAGATGTATTTAAAATATTGTAATCGGTAAAAACACTTAATAAAATGTAAAAATAGATTTAATTAAAGCCTATGTTTCTTTATTAATGAATGGAATGAAGTATTATAGAACAGCCGGCGTCCATTCCAACATTTGGTTACCCACCTTTAGATTATTAAGTATACTGTTTTATTTCAAACACACAGAAAGTTATATTTCAAGAAAGAGAGAGAGAAAGAGAGATGGGCAGAAACAGAGAGAGAAAAATAGAGAGAAAAAGATTGCGAGAGAGAAAAAGAGAGAGAAGGAGAAAGAGAGAAGCGAGAGATATAGCCACGAGTCAGGGGCTTTTTGTAATTAATTACATGTAAACAACACATTATCTGAGATTTATCGTACGAGTTGCTTAAAATTATATATTTACTTTGATTTGTTTATTAAAACGTTTTGGGTTTATTTTTTATAAATCTTTTTTGAAATTATGTTTTCAAGCACACATTTATTGAATCAAATCTTCTTATTGCAGTAACGTAAATTATTTAAAGAGAAAAAAGTTTCGAAATTGCCAATAATGAACTTATGTTTATTTTACTTAAACCATGTTTTAGTAAAAAAAAAATACAAAAGAAAAAATTAAAACCCCTAAGTTATATAAATTTTCATGGTACACGTTAAGCGCCGAAAGAAAAATTAGATCGGATAAATATAAGTCAAGTAAGAGGCTAGCTAAGAAATAATGATTACTCACGGTTATAAACATTTTTTTTAAATCAAAAACATTAAAGGAAGTTACCGTTCTATCATTAGCTTGCATACTTTCTTTGTTTATAAGATGGCGACTATTGGTTTAAGCAAACTTTACATTTCGGCATTTTACGTTACAATAAAACTTGCCATAACACATTCGCAGGTATTACCTTCTCCTTTTATGGGGTATTATTCCCAAGTATTACCTTTACTATCTTGGATGGGAGATTTCCGACCCGGCATAATCACAACCATTTGTTTGTTGTGTGTGGGGAGATACTCCGACGCTTTAGGTTCTCCTTTGGGTTCTGCCAAATTCATCGCTTTCAAATCAACTGCCCATAGATTAAATGAGTCAGATTACTAAATAACAATACTGTAATAAATAATGTGTAGTATATTTTCATTCCTAATAATATATTACTCCATAGCATTACCGTCACTTTTTTTTGGTGGGGGGGAGCAGTATAATATATGTTCGTTCTCTACGATGTCATCGTCCCAGAATAACTTTCCCTCTGTTTTAGGGGGTCGGGGTAGTGGACTTTATATTCTGATTCATGATATCCTCCCAGGCCTTAACTCCTCTTTTGCTGGAAGGGGCAGTTTTGTTTCCATGGTATACTCCTCTTAGTTATTACCTCTTTCTGCGGGAGGGTCGCTGCATGCAGTTTGTTAATTATGGTATAATGCTCCGACTTAGCAAAAATATACCACCGGAGACGTTTATATTTGCTAGTTAATATAAAGAAAGAAAGGAATGTAAAAAAGTGAGTTTAATAAAACCTTACGAGTAAATATATAGTGTACGAGCTTCATTATTTTTTATTAGTAGACACTAAAGATGTAATTTTAAAAACATGTAATTTCGTAAAAGTTTCCAATAAAACAAATAATAGAAACAAAAAATATGACCTCTATAAAAAGCGATATAAGCCCTCTACTACTAGCATGATTTAGCTCAGTCTTTGGGGTCCAGTTTCGAATGATGAGTCGTAAGATAAGGAAACATATATATATATATATATATATATATATATATATATATATATATATATATGCATGCTTTAATATTTTTTTCAGAGGGCTCAAATTTGTGAAGGGAAAAAAAATTCTTTCAACCCTAGCATTCAGATAAAATGATTTCCCATGTTAATAGTTGAATATGTTCAAGTATCGCAAATAAAAATATAAACAAATAAAATGACATTTATTAAAAACAATACATTCCCTTACACTTGTTCTATGGGAGTTGGCTTAGTGGTAGAGCGCCGGTTCGAATATCGCTATGTTCCATGAATAATTATATTTAAAACACTAGAATTATGGATCTACGGGCTCAGATGTAAATATGTATCATATATTACATTGTTTTTAACGTCAACACATTGTTAAAGCAAACTATATTGTTTTGGACTATTACAATAAATTTAAACGCTATCTATAATGTTAACACATTAATTAATTAAAATTTTATTATAGATCGTGTTTCAATTCATGCCTTGAAACATGGCGTCAAAATTGTTGGCAAGATGATGTTTTAACGCCTTTTTAAAGGACAGTCTAAATTGCTCAGTTGCTAGAAACTCAGGCTGACATCTCAAGGTTTCGATATCGATTTCCTGTCACGACATACTCTTTATTTGTTTGCAATTCATACTTGTACTATGAATGCTAGATTTTTCATTTCTAAAATTAGTTAAGGCTTCTGGAACTATTTAAATGAGCCAAATTGCGCAATGTATTTTTTTACGTTTTAAAAACATACTGACAGACGGAAATCTATATTTATATAAGATGAATACATTCTTTCACATTGGTGAAATGAAAGATTTACTCCGAACATTTAGAAAAAATGTGTTTCATAAGTTAAAATATGGCAAATAAAAATGTATAAACATGAAATAACATCTATAAAAGCGATATATAGCTTCCACTACAACTAGCTGTGTAGGTCTATTGGTAGAGCATCGGGCATATTTTCTGTAGGTACGTGTTTGAATCTCGCAAAATTTAGCCACTCCTATGAAGCGTAAGCCAACAAAACACGTGATCGTGAATTATATTTTTAAGGTTGCATTTCGGGCACTTACAGCACGTTCTAAGCTTTTTCATTAATCTAGTTTTGAAGTAAATTTGATTCCTGTTTTTCCACTTCGGAGGACATCAGGAAAGCTACATATTGACTTAAAAATATTGAAATTTGGTCCAATAGAAAAAAGATACATTAAAATATGTGAGAGCAAAGAAAAAGGAAAGTAATGTACCCGATCATGTTCAACTATTTTTTTCTTTAATATTTAAAAAGCAATTTATATGTTTCTATATATTATACGATAGTAAAATGCATCAGAAATATAATGGTGTTTGTCAGACTCTACAAATATTTGTAGTAAAACTGATGCAAGATTAAATGGCATGAACACCCATGTGATTAACGTCCTCGATCAGCTCTCATTCAAATTGTTGTCCTTATTTTAAAGCCAGCTATGCTTTATTTACACTTAATGAGGAATCTAACGGTGTTTGTCCCATTCTACAAAGAGTTGTATTCACGAAACTGTAAGGTAAAATGTTATGATAAGACAATTCATTAATGTGTTCGATCATGTTCAAATCAATTCATCTTCTTTTTTAGTTTAAAAGAAAACTGTATAATATTTAAGCTTACATGATAGAAACATGCAGGTGAAATACAAACAGAAAAGCACCATAAAATAGTAACAAAAAACAAAGCTACAAGAATTATTGTAAAAAGTTTTCAGGTGATAATTGGATTCATATATGAAAAAAATAACAAAATAATCAGCGGTAAATGAACGAATAACAGAATAGTATTCTTTCAATCCTAATCCAATCCCTTACTTCGTAACGATCAGTGGTGGATCGTGGCTAAGATTAGTGTGGGTGCTGCTTCAGTAACGTTTTACCCATTGTTTTACTATTGTTTGAAAGGGAAACAAACATATTAAATATATATATATATATATATATATATATATATATATATTTATATAAACCTGCTATCAAGTTTTTTAAACAAATTCTACTCGAAATATGAGGCGAAGTAAAAAAAAGTGAGTTAAATTATTTCAATTTATTTCCTTATATTCACAATTTTTGTATTCAAATCAAGCAATAACGTTATTTGTTTGTATTTGTTTTTTAAGACGTTTATTTGAACATTCGATTATTACAATAGTGTTGTAGATTAACACTTTCGCCACCTCCCCAGAGTAATATTCTACTTTCTATAAACGATTACGTGTAAACAAATATCAAGAAGATAAAACTATCATTTTAAAATTTAGGTAGGCGGATCAGTTTCACATATAATTTTAACGTAATATAATCCGTCGTTTCACGGCATTTATTAGGACAGTTGATGTTATTTGCCGTTAGAAGAAATAAAATGTGTGCGTTTTTTGAGAGGGTTTACTTTTTAAGGTGATTACGAGTAGTTTTACAATTATGTAACTCGTACTTAATGTTAGTGGAAGTAAATTGAGTTAATTGTCATAAAAAGTGAGAATAGTCCGAAAATAGGGGATCGTTATACGTTTAATTTTGATTCGACCTGTTCAAAATTATAAAATAATTTGTCATTTTTGTCTACTTTGTGCCAAGTATTTTAGAGTGTTCACACAAAATAGTATAAACAAGTGGAATCTCATTAAAACATATTCATAATTAAAGTAAAACATGAGTTATTTTTGTATAATTTGTGACTATTATTCTCGTCTTGGTTTTTATTATCACAACATTTCAGCCGATATACTCCCGATTTTTTGTAGGTAAACATCTTTTCTGCATTTGAACAACTTGACGGAATTTGTAACTAAACTCTTTATTTAATTGTTAATTGTTCCTGTTCCGGCAACCCTTACCTGGTAGAAGTTCTAATTAATTAATTATTATGTTATTCTTAGTTAGTATTATTAGTTATTAGAAATAATTGAACATTTAACCCTTAGAATATCCTCCCCTGAATCTGATTGTTAATACACGCGATTGTTAATATCCGGAGGTTAAATGTTCAATACGTACTACAGGCGATAACACTTAAGAAAACATAATAATGAATTAACAGTTCTAGCCGGTTATTAGTGACAGAATGAGAACAATACACCGTTGTTAATTAACAAACGAGTTCAGTTTGAAATTCAATATAGGTTCCCGAGATCGATATGAAGATTGCTAAGTTTGAAAATATGCACCTAAAGAAAGCCGAATGTTACATCGGTCAGAACGTTATGAACAAGTATAACCTATTAGAGAATAGTTATCCGAATAATACACATAATTAATTCCCATCTTAAAAAAATTCGAAACATTTTTTTATTGTTCAAACGTTTTGTTTACTAAAAAATCAGGGTTAAATCCTATTTTAGTCACGTATAAGATTAAAAATGAATTTGGTTATTTCATTACTCTCCTACAAGTTATGTGCGGCAGATGGTCTAAAAATGGTTTCTTTTTGCAAGCCCTTAGAATTTTCGTCTTTATTAAATATACAGTTAAATATAGTGAGCGTTAGTCAACTAATAATATTATTCAATTGTAAACATGTAAGCAAAAGCTAAATTGTACACACTGTTCCCTGTTTCCGCCTTAATTATCTCACCAAGTTGATATTTTAGCATAATACGGCCCTGCATACTACACGTTATCGCATTCAATAATATGGTAGATAGTATATAGACATAACACTGCATCCCACCAGCATACCAAGAATAAGAGACTCGTCGCTGTTGGGAGCGACAGTTCTCCGCTGCCTTCGTGCCGCTAGCCTGACTTGTGCATGCGCTGAAAAGTAAACACAATATAGGTGTAAGTGTGAAAGTGTGAGGGGATATATATATATATATATATATATATATATATATATATATATATATATAGTAGACATTATATATACTATATATATATATAGTAGACATTAACTTAAGCTACAAAGCGAAGCTACGTTTAGGTTCGTTGAGTCCTATATAGATTGTTTTGGTGTTATAGACATTGCAAACACATACATATATTTCTCTGTGTCCCGTTTTTATTTCGGATGGCTGAGGGAATAGGCGCAAGCGTGTACGGTAAAAGTTGAGTCTGTCTACCGGGTTAGTGTTTTGTGACTGTCTGAAATTATAACTCACCTTCACTAATGACAGCATAATCTCAAAATTATGGTGTCTGTAAGTAAATTTAATTTAATATTTATTTATGAATATTCTCTCTATATATATTTATACATATATTACATATATATATACATATATATATATATATATATATGTATATATATATGTATATATATATTGATATATATGTATATATATATATATGTATATATATATGTATATATATGTATATATATATATATATGTATATATATATGTATATATATATATATATATATATATATTAATTCTTATTTTTGTATCAGAATGAATTGAACGGGCGAAATGTCGTTCTTGTCTTTTCTCTTATATTATTATATGACCTTGTAGCGTCTATATTTTATTAATTAACAAACAAGGTTGAAACCAAAAGCATAGTAAACCTACAAATAGCTACATATCAAACTACTCGCAAAAAATCATGTCTAGACAGGATGAGTTACCGTGAAATCTATCAAACAACTAATTAGTCTAAATAGGACAACATCTTTTGAAATAACAAGTAGAAAAATACAAATAAAACTATAAAGGTTCGACCACTTTTAATTGTGTTTGAACCAATAAGTGTTTCAATGTATTGTCGTTGGGGATCATATGCGGCTAAACACTGTTATTTTCTGAGGTGTGCTGGATTAAGAAAGATAATGAGATAGTTAGAGACGGGGATTTTCCATTTCTGAGTCTAAATGCCAAGTTATAAGATAGTTAGAAATGTGGGTGTTGAATGTCTGAGTCGTGCTGATTAAGCGAAATCATATGGAAGATAGTGATGCTGATTTTGAATGTCTGAATAGTGCTGATTAATGGAGAGTGTACAATAGTTTGAAATAAGGAACAGTGCCTTTCTAAGTAGTGCTGATTAAGCTAGAGTATAGAGTCGTTTGAGATTAATAATTTAATTTCTGAATCGTGATGATTAAACGACATTATAGGATAGTCAGAGATGGGGATATGTAATTTCTGAGTCGTGCTGATTCAGCGAGATTATAGGATAGTTAGAGAGGGGTTCTGAATGGGTAAGCCGTGCTAGGTAAGTGAGATTATAGGAAAATATGGAATGAGGACTTAGCATTTGTATGTCCTGAAAATAAAGCGATGTTATAAGATCGTAACATATGGGGATATTGAATGTCGAAGTCGTGTCGGTTATGTAAAATTATATGATCGTTAGAGATGGGGACGTTTATTTCGAAATCGTGCTGATTAAGAAGGGTTATAGGATAGTTTTAGATTGGGAGTTTGAATTACTAAGTCGTACTGATTAAGCGAGGCTATAGGATATGGGTATTTTCAATTTCCGAATCGTGATCATAATATGAGAGTATATGATATTTTTAGATGGCAACTATGATCTACTGAATCGTGATTGGTTGAGCGAGATTATATTGTAATTTGCGATTAAGACTTTAAATTACTGAGGATGTTAAATAAGACTGATAATGTGAGGGACGTTTGTATAGATTAACATTTAGATGATACAATAACAGGGACCTTAGGTGTGTATGACACAACACATTGGTCGATGATTGCTTTGCTGTTATGATAAACATCCTATCCGTGCACGGTCTACGGTTACTTTTTAATTTTATTAATAAGCTATACATGTTTTAGTAGACAACGTGATTATTGACAATTAAATACAATACTGGTGTGACTCCGTTTTACAATTGTCATTATTCAATGCAGGGAAATGCCGATGGAACCTGTTAATATGATGATGACATAACCTGATGGATACCAGGAAGAATGTTTCTATTTTATTCCTAGCTGTAGCGCCCATCATTATCGCGTAATGTATACATAGTTGTGTATGCCTGAATAATCTATCTATTTATCTATCTGCGTGTCTCTGTTTCTCTGTCTGTCTTTATATAAACCCATCGTTCTTATCATATACATATATATATATATATATATATATATATATATATATATATATATATCAGTTGCATATAAATAAATTCTATCTTCGATTACTGCTTTTGTAAATGTCCACCATTTTGTTCCGACATTCGAATCGTGCGACCAGCTTGAGCATTTATCTCCATACTGAAGTTTCCGTTAGGATGAAACGTATACGAATGTGGATAACAAGGACATATTTATTATTTAATAATTATGTAATCTCCAATACCAAAAAAAGAAATCGTTGACTGCCATAAAAGCCTAAAACGGCCCGGAAATGGAGGATCATTTTACGTTAAATTTATATGCGAAACTGATCTCCCAATTATTTTGTTTAAATAGTTATGTTCAGGTTGACTCTTTGTACCAGGTTATTAAAGATATTCACACGTAATCGTCTAAAAAGTAGAATATTAGATTATCGAAATAAGTAAGGGGGGGAAGGTGTTAACTTATCATACCCATACGTTTAACATTGTCATTTATACCTTGAAAAGGGGATTTACCTAGTTAAACACTTTTATAGAAGTTATTTAATTGACAAGGGAACAGTTAAAACAACTTAAAGTTAAAATAAATAAAGGGATGTATAGTTAAACAAGTGAAAGATTTTTTTAAAATATGGATAAATTTAAAGTTAAACACCCTTAATTTATCCCCACCGCAACAAAAATGGGATTTGCTTTTTGGGGAGAGTTCGTGAAAAACGAACAAAAAAAAGAAAAACAAATAGTTCAGAATTCAGAGGGGGTCATTTTAATATATATTTAACGTAAAATGTTTCCCAATTTCCGAGCCATTCTATGTTTTAGGGGAGTTAACTAACTGTGCAAACTAATACCCTCATATACGAGTTGCAAGGTCACGCAAAACACACGTAATACCCTGAAAATAAACCAATCCATGAAGAAATGCAGCGATTTCAGCTCTCATAGCAAAACATAATCTATTTAACTGCCCTTAAACTGTCCCGGAGTGTGGGAGCCATTTCACATTGAAGTTATATACTAAGATCTTCCTCTACTTTAAATTCTAAAATAATTATTTTCTTTTATCCGTAAAGTTTTTCAGCGTGTTCACATTAATAACGTAGAATCATTTTTAAGGCGGATGAGCATGTTCGTTTAGCGGAGAGTATTTCTATTTTTCTATAATTTGGACTGACCAGTGCTACTAAGCTTTTGTTGGCATTTGTCAATTAGAATAGTAAAAAGTTATTTGTAAAAAAATCAAAAACGTTAAATTATGTGTGTATCTTTTAAATCAGGCATTTAATGAGTTAATTAAAAATAGTTATTTATTTTACACGAGCAACTCTAATGTCTCGCTCATGCCTAGCTTGTAGGAATAACTGACAGTTTAAAGTGTATGTATTTTAGTCATTTATCCGATTATTATTTTGAATAACTTTAATAGTTACTATTAATACTGGCAAAAGTATTGCATATAGATAGCTACAATAAGTCAATGCAATTTCAAATAAATGATAGCAAACATTAATTAATTATTAACTGTTCAAAAGAGTTTTGCAAATCAAGCAGCCAAATGGTTATTGATTTAAATAACCCCAACCCGTTTTGATGGGAATATACGAGTGATTAATGGAAAAGGCTTTCGCATTCATCAACTTCGATATAAGTTTAGATTGTTGGATGTATAGGGTAAACTTTAACACTAATGAGCGGATCATTATAGTTATTCGAATGTATATACTAGGCACCCCGGTTAGTAAGATGGGCGCATTATGGTCCGTAACTTTAACGTTTAGAGGTGCATTAATAAGAATTGCGGAATATATGTATACACACACATATATATATATGTATATATATGTATATATATATATATATATAAATACACACACATATATATATATATATATATATATATATATATATATATATATATATATATCTCGTTGTACAGTGTGGCGTTAAAGGGCGTGCCTTTATATGAAGTTAGTTGTGTATGTATATATTCATATATTTCTTTTTATAAGATTCACTCATGGGTGAATTTTAGAACAGAGTTGGTAGACCTAATAGTGAGTAATGTAGTATATGTTTAGTTTAATTTATTTTCATGCAAATGGTTAAGAGAATGGGTTGAATCTCTATTGTGAAAATTCCGATATGTTTATGAGATTTTAACAATAGGTGCAATACATACATAAGTAAATATTTCCTTAATTTCAATTTATTTGGAGTATTTTAAATGAGTGTTGAGTGCATCGTAAGAACACACCATTTTATTTTAAATATTTAAATATTTCAGATTTCCACAGTCCTTAGACACGAATTAAGCAAGTTGCCCTACATTTGAATTACTTCTTAATAGACCTTGAGCTGAACCCTGTAATTTTAGACATGTTCTATAATTAAAATCATGGATGTACGTCATTTAAGATTGGAATATAGATTCTAGACATAAAGTTTAGTGTAATTATATCCTTATCTTAATCTTTGTCAGAGGACGTAAAAGTGGTGGAAAATTGTTCTTTTCGGAGAATTTATTTAACCCGTTCTAGGACGAATATTTTTCTAGTATATATATATATATATATATATATTAGTACTTCATATATCCACATAAAATATTATAAGGAGATATACTTTTTTATGTGTCAGTTTTCAGTATTTACTTCAACAGTTCTCGATACGTAAGTAGAGCTAGGTAGTAAGCAATGAAAATATATATGGCCTGACGATTCCCCCCAGGTATGAAACACGGGAGCCTCTGTGTAGCTTGATTGCCATATATATATATCCATTGCTTACTATATATATATATATATATATATATATATATATATATATATATATATATATATATATATATATATATATATATATATATTTATATATATCCACACACTTAAACTCACCTTTTTTCTCATATTTAAAAAAGCTCTTTTATATAAGGATCCTAAATTCGAATTAATATAAACAGAAAATTATCTTAATCTGAAATCGTTCTTCTTATTATTAAAATTATTTCTGCACACATGAAATTCATGTTCTTCTTTCACTATAGGATCAGGTCCGAGAAAGAAAATATAAAAAGATGAGAAGACACACGCTCGATATTTCTTTGTTGAGCCGAATCAGAACAATAAACTACATATTACGATTTTTCTTCTCGAACGAAATACGCTATGTGAAAATCTTTTTATACAACTTCGATCAATACAAATGTAAAACATCTTGTAGAAATGAGTTGATCGTTAAACGTTATCAACTAAAACGTCTCCGATGAAATATGGTGCATTATTCCGTCTTATAATTTGCGCCAAATATTATCTCGGATATCTGCTATCTTGATTTAAAATGCAACAGCTATATTTTATTTTTACATCACGATATATAAACTTTAAATTACTTTCCACGAGGAAATTGCCAAGAACTTTCTCGACAGCAACCGATTTTACAAGCAGGACTATAGAATTATGTAAGTGAATCAATTTTAAATACATATTTCCCAGGTGTAATTTGTTATATTTGATATTGCACCAAAATATAATGTGTCAACGTCTACCAGGGTGTTTTAATATATGAAAATGTTATCGCATCCAAAAAAGAATACAATCTAACAACAAAAGATTCCTTTTATTGTCTTGTATCTTGATTAATAATACTTTGTCACAGCTAGATAAAAAGTATGTACACCTCACTCCAAATAAATAGTTCTAATTTTTATTTACTTGTATGGTTACACCTATTTTGCACCTCTTAATTAGTTGGTAATGTTTTTATCAAAAATTATTGTAACATTATACCATAATTTATTTTAGTTTAAGTGAATTTTGTTGAATCATCGATTGCACATCACGCCATTTTCGGAAGTATTAACCTGTCACATATCTCTATATAAATTAATCTCTCTGTTTCCCTAATTCTAACTATCAATCTCTCTCTCTCTCTCTCTCTCTCTCTCTCTCTCTCTCTATATATATATATATATATATATATATATATATAAATATATATATATACATATATATATATGCATTATATATATATATATATAAATAAATATATGTATACACATATATATATATTCATATATATACATGTATATATATATATACATATATATATATATACACATATATATATATATATATATATATATATATATATATATATATATATATGTAGACATGTATAAGGTAACTTTCGAAACTAATGAATTTTAAAATATATATTATAGATAATACGGTGAGTAACATGTTCATATTATTATTTTTGTAAGTAATTACATTTAGAGTGTCTATATGTATTTTTTAAATAATTTTTATTTCATGAAGCGATGATGACGAATTTTGAAATATATATATATACTCGGCAACCAGGTTTTACTTTAACCTTACTATTTAGGTGACTCATTCTCACGAACTCGTCACCCCCCTCTTCACAACTATGCAAAGTTAGAGAAAATATTAGAACAACATGAATTATTGAGTTATATTAAGTAATACAGTTTAAAAGTATCACTGCCTGTGTGTTAGCATCAACAATATTTATATGTTTCTGATTTTTTTAGATGAGAATTGAGAATGTGTATACTTTGGATTTCTCAGATTACTATTCTCATATTCAGTGTAATTCTAACAACGTTTCTGTCGATGTAACCTCCGACTTTCATCAGGTGTATCTTGTATACCTCAGGAATCTTTCTGGCAAACTCAGGAATCTGCACGCAATTTTGAACTGAACACTTTGTTTAATGTCTGTGTGTAGCATACGCTCGTTCCGTCAGCGATGACGTAATTTAGTCTTCAGTAATTCGCAATTCCTTGTATCATCTGTACTGAGGATTGACCCTTTAACCGTCAGAGGACTGGACCTGGAATTGAATTGTGTATACTTATGGTAGAATATATATTGGTATCATTGTACAGGGTGGACCAAAATAAGGGTCCTATCTTTAAATTTGAATAACTTGAATTTGAATAACTTCCACAAAATAAAAGTGAAACTCACCAAACTTTATGTGTGTGTAGACTGACCCTTCCGAGATTTTTCGAAATAAACAAAACAAATTTTAGCCGAAAAACACTTCTTAAAACTTACAAAAACTAAAGTATTGTTTTTTTACACTGTTTTGAGTTTTTTAAGCAAAAATAATGTTTTCTAAATGAGGGTACGTTCCTTAGGGCTAATACGGCTCATGCTTGCTTCGGAAGGGGTCCTTTACTTATTCTAAAAAAAAAATTTAAAAAGATCAATAAATAAAAAAGTTATGAATTTTTAAAAATAGGACCCTTAATTTTGCCCACCCTGTATTAGCATGAAGTTAATATGATAAACTTTGCATCAAATTATTAGAAATAAACTAGGCATAGATATAAAAAGTCTCTTACCTGTATTCATAGACAGTTGTATTCATTAGTAATCCTCCGTTGGGACTTACTGTCAATGTATATTTGCAGTGCGACTATTACAAAAAAAGTAACAATGTGCAACCGCAAACCTAACGACCTGTACGTCATAATCGAAAGAAAAACGTGTATCCAACGTTCTATGTGAATGGCTATAAAAGAATGTACTTTAATAGACCGGATAAATTTGACAACAGACGCCTACACATTATTACATTAGAGCTCACTTAATTTTTTTCGCCACGATTCGTACACTTCGAGGATACTCTTTGGAAAAATAGTATCAGTTTTATCTGTACATGCACAACTTGCAACCGCAAGCTAATTCCAGCCTTATGCATACCGTGACAATGACGACACGACTGGCGCTGTTGAATACTTTTATTACAAATACTCTTCTCTGCCACACACACAATAACTGAGACTAATGTGAGTACAAACTGATGCACGTATACATGAGGCTTTGAATTACAATCTAAACGCCATCTTCGAGTTTATTCGGTCTTTCTGTACAGGGGTTTGTCAGGACTACTTGATATGAGGATACTTCTCCCTCCAATAAAACCCTGACCAAATATTCAAAATTACATTTTAAGCCGAAATAAGATACACTCGACACGGGCTCATACGAGGAATGGTGCACCTTCTTCTTGTGATGTTACCTCAAATAATAACACTTATCTTGATACTTAACCAACCTAGACATATTCTTGTTATTGAATCCGATAAAACCAATAGACCACGATAAAGATATACTATAACAGAGTTTACTGGGCAATTGGGTCGAGAGATATTAATATTATTTTCTTTATTAACTCAACGTTTGAGAGGTAAAAGCGAACTTTAATTGAATACTCAGATGTCTATGTATCGTATATATAGAGATTTAGTGTTAGTCATAGGCACATACCCTTGATGTCTAAGAATATCAACAGAACTAAAATGAAACAAAAAGCGAACTACAACTTCATCGCGAGCATAAATATGTACATTAAGAGACACTTTTCCTCGATGTTTTGTAAATGTTACACCGGCCGTTCTTACACAAGAGAAACTGCACCGGTTGTCACTATAAATAGTGCGAGTCACCAGAGACACAGAGAAGACAAAGCACATACTTGTAACTGTCTAGCCAAGTGCTAGTCACTTTCTTACTTTGTTAATACACTTGTTAAACCAACCCTCGACTTGACTTCCTTTATTTATTATTTACTGTTGGACAACTTCACAACAGTAAATAAATAAGTTTTTAATATACGTCATCATTTTTAAGTGTTATTTTGTTATTATTACTACGGTGTGTGTGATATTACGAGACCGCGACACTTTGGAAGAAGTGTTTTCTCAGCACACTGACTATACTTCAGAATTAACAATACTTTCTTAGCATGACATCATACGAACACCTACTTTATCTAAACTCTGACAAAATTTATTATTTCATACTAACTTAGTCTTGGAATAATTATTATTATATACCTTATCATAAATACAAATGTAAATATATAATGCCTAGCACAGCAGGCTATTCCTGAACTTATGATAGTCATATACAACAAAATTAGGTAGTGTAAAGAAAGCAATATGTCTGAGATTTAGACATTTTGCAGATTGTATCCAGGTGTGCTGATCAGTTTACTGCAATAAAACATGGGCTTAAGTTTATTTGTACGAAATATGGATTTTTGAATGAATTTTGAATTTTATTAACAGTGTATTTCAGTGGTATTTTTTCATTCACCTTCAACAGTAATGTTACCCGCTATTCGAATAAAATAATATATATGGTGTTCCCTAATTGTGGACCAAACATAAGGTTTCCATACCTATTTAATATGATACAGTTAAAAGCTCTGTCGGCCTATAATCAACACGATGACTAGAACATAATCCAGGTATATATTTAACATTATTTCACTCATTTTTTTGGTAGAGTTATGAATTAAAATTGTATCAAACTGAAAATATTGCAGTGAAGGTATAATATGGTTGCATTTATATTTCTATCGCAAAATCACACCTTGCTAAAAAATGAACAAGTACTTTTTGTCGAAAATGTTTACATATTTTTAACAAGAAAATTCGGTATTTGAGCGATGACATACCGAAATAGTGTAATCACTATTAACAATGTTTTTGAGCTTCCATCAAAGATAATGTCTGTAAAAGCAATCCCCATATTATTTCATTGACTAAATAATTCAACCTACACCATGAGCGTCGTTTCTATCCGCAAAACCAAATTCCGAGATTTTACAAAACAAAATATAAAAATCTTATCTTTTCGATTCATAAAAAAGCATTCAGTTTCTCATGTGCCCAAAAAACTGTTCTGTATTTCGAGAAGATATAAAAAAAGGAACTAAAATATACTACTTAGAACCGTTCGAAAAAAATGGCAAGTACTATCTTGTAATAATCGTAAAATTGGGTGGTCAATCGATATCTTACTCCGAATATGTTTTTTCTCATTATTCACACAATGTTTCGAGAGTGATTAGGACATCTTTCGGAAATAATACCTCCATTTACGCTGTATATTTTATTCACACTCACGTGTAAATCCAGTCACCTAGTTTAGGATTTCTAAGTAATATTTGCATTTATTTCATACACGTTATTCAATTAGAAATTATAATATTACCTTATTACAACGTTTTTAACTATTAAATATTCATACTTAACATTTAACTTCCTTGAAATGCCCCGCCTTTTAGGATGTAGTAATAAAAAAACGATTATATAATATTAAATGCATTATACATTTCCGTTTTTGTCTACTGCAATTAAAATTACCTGAATATTAGTGGGTTCCTAAAACACTAGTTTGCATACGTGCACTACGTATATTACCCTAGCATGTTACATATAGATTAGAATGGTGAATGCGTAAATGGCAAAGGGTCAACATTTGTGAAAATGTTATATTCTGAAATATTGCAACTTGACAAGATATTATTCTGAATATTATAGCTATTCCATCATGAATCATCTCACTGCAAGACAGTATAAAACAGGCATGGCTATCCCGGGAAGTTAGTCCACTACGAACTGTGCACACGACCATATTTTGAACAAACGACATACTAAAAAAAAACAATTGTAATAAAGATAAACATTCTCACCATATATAACACGGCGTTGTTTAGCCAAGTTTAAATAGTAATAATACATCTCGCTGTTGAATTGAAATAGATACTATTTGTGAGAGCTTAATGCTTCATGTTATAAATGTTATTAGATGATATGAAAATACAATTGATTAAATAACTGTATAAAAGTTAAAACTGCATTTACTAGCGAAAATATTCGACAAGTGTTACAATCATTTCGCTGGTACGTATAATATATATGGCCTGCTAGGTTTGGCTGTAATATATGAACACTTTCATAAAATGTGAATGTATGACGAATATGATAAAGCGGTAATACAATATTCTTATCACGCTATGCAATACACTTTATCAATTTCCCAGTTTTCTGCCATCCGATCGCAGGACCGATAAATTGTGATTTGTTCTCAATTTCTTTCGTCTGTGTCTAATGGGAAATGGAGTAAAACCAACATGATTTAAAGACGAAAAACCCAAGAAAAGAAATTCTTGCGGAAATTCGCGAATTATCTTATTGATTACTTTTGTCTGTTTTTCTTACGCGGTATATCTTCTGATCCACAGTGCAAAAAGAATATTATAACTTATCATAATCGAGGCTACAGAAAACAGGATGAACATTAGGACGGGCTACAGTATCATATTGGTAGAGAAAACTGTTTTTTTTTTATTCAGAATGTGAAGTTGCAAAGCAAAACAATTGCAAAAAATGTCCAAGTCGCACGACGCAATATATTTATCTGATATCGGTTGCGAACTTGGGAAGGAAAATTATAACTGATCAACCATTCGTATCTCTTCGTATTTTAACACATATACCAATGACAAAAAAACATTGAGGCTATCGAGGAATATAGGTGCAAAGTCGAATATATATGTATGTATATATATATATACACACATATATATATATATATATATATATATAAATATATATGTATATATATATATATATGTATATATATATATATTTATATATATATATCTAACTACACACACACACACATACACACCCACACATATATATATATATATATATATATATATATATATATATATATATATATATATATATATATATATATATATATATATATAAATACATATACATATATATATATATATAAATATATATATATATATACATACATACAGGGTCGGGCAGATAAATTGGAACTAATTTAAAATGCTAATATCTTTTTTATTTTTGATCATATGATTACGGTTTTTTTTACTAAGGATCCTTAAACACTTTATTGCAAGATAGCATAATTATATTTACTCAAATTTGTTTTAATATGGCGGAATTAGCACGAAGAATAACTATATGCGAAATGAGACGCGCCGGGAGTTCTCCTTCGGACATTGTTAAGAGCACTGGCTATGCAAAAACGACAGTCTATCGGGTTGTGGCTAATTTCGATGTCGAGTGTAAGGTTGAGAGAAGTCAGCACAGTACTCGTAGTGATCGAAAGCGTACAAACACTTTCCTGGTGGGGCTAAAAAGGTCGAGAAAGGCAGACCCAAGTCAGTCGATGTCGAAACTGGCAAAAAAGCGCAATGTGAGTCGCAGAACTATCAGCAGAGCAATCAACGAAGACCTTGGGATGAAGTCCTACGTTAGGAGACGCCATAATCTCCTCACTGCCCGTTCAAAAGCTATCAGAGTTGAAAGATTCCCCCAGCTTATCAACCATCTGAAACACAAAGGAGGACATGTGCGCATTTTTATTGATGAGAAAAAGTTCATCGTGGATGAGGTTCCAAATCGCCAGAACACTCGAGTTATTGCCCGTGACCCTTCGGAAGTTCCTCCTGTGATGCAGAGCAAAAATCCTGCTTCTGTGATGGTTTTTGCAGCTGTGGCAAGTGATGGAAAGGTGAAGCCTCCTCATTCCATCGAAGCGGGTCTTAAAATCAACACAGCGGAGTATTTGAACATTCTTAATAATGTTTTATTGCCTTGGATCCGTTGAAACTACAACCCTACGAAAGTCATGCTCATCCAAGACTCGGCACCAGTGCATGGATACAGGAAAGTCCAAGATTTCATGAAGGAGAATCTTCCCTTGTTTGTTCCGAAGGATAATTGGGCCAGCAGCTCTCCAGATCTAAATGTTTGCGACTATTATCTATTCGGCGTCGTCGAGGGACAGACTAATGTCAATCCACACCCAAATACAAACTCATCGAAGACAGCCATTCAACGAGCATTTCGCAATCTCGATCCCAATAAAATAAAGAGGAGCTGTTCACGGTTTTGTCAAAGAATCTCCAAAATAATTGATGCAAAAAATGCTCATATTGAATAATTTTGTTCAATAGACTGTAATAATTAAATAAATAAATGTTAAAATGATATTTTTCCATATTTAATCCTTTAAATTATGAATTTTGTAAAAATAAAAAAAGTACCAATTTAGCTGCCCGACCCTGTATATAGATATATCTACATATATATATATATATAAATACATATACATATATATATATATAAATATATATATATATATATATATACATACATATACACATATATACATATATATATACATATATATATATATAATATACATATATATACATATATATATATATATATAAATATATATATACACAGATATAGAAATATATACATATATATATATATACATAGATATACATACATATATATACATACATATATACACATATATATACATACATATATACACACATATATATACATATATACATATATATATATAGATATATGTATACATATATATAAATATATATATATATGTGCATATATACACACATACATATATACAGACACACACACACACACCCACACACACACACACATATATATATATATATATATATATATATATATATATATATATATATATATATATATATTAGCTAGTCATGTTTATACGTTTATATGCACAGGATTCGCTCATAAACCTATTAACCATTGTTTATAAATCTTTGCAAATAGCGGCTACGCATAAGAAATCGTAATATTAACCATATTAATACACCTTTCATGTAAAAGAATTAAAACGATGGTTAAATGCACAAGCTAAAAATACAACAATAAATAACTAATAAATAAAAAAGCATTGGGGATATCCCCGACACCTTTAAAAACAATTAACATAACCATTACAGCACGGATCTTAACCAACACGTGATATTTCGCTGAATTGCAGCTTATTAATTAAATATAAACCGAATGCAACAGCGGGCAAATAAATAAATACAAATCAATGTAATAGTTAAAAATGAAAATGTATCGATTATACATAATCGAAATTAATAAATACAAATTAAAACTGTTAATATTTACAAATACAATTTAAGACTAACAATATATTTGAAAATAATTAAAACATTTTTCTTTCAAATCAATCTTATTTGTACCGAATAATCCTAACAGACAAGGGTAATCCGATGCGTTTTTGATACAAGTTTAACAAGATCCTTAAAAAAGGGACATTTTCCTACTGGAATATCAAATTTTATCGAACTCACCGACGAGGGTAATCTTCTAATATAATATGAAAATATATATACATACATACACACATACATATATCTATCTATCTATCTATCTATCTATCTATCTATCTATCTATCTATCTATCTATCTATCTATCTCTCTCTCTCTCTCTCTATATATATATATATATATATATAAATATATATATATATATATAAATATATATATATATATATATAAATATATATATATAAATATATATATATATATATAAATATATATAATATAAATATATATATATATATATATATATATTGAGTAGCTCTGACCATTATGTGTTTATATTATTATTGTAATTAATGGTTCAATGTTGAGTATAGACATTACGTCATGCTTTCGTTAATACACATTACACCGAAGAAACATCTTATAAACTATTTTTAAATACATTTTTACGGTTACAATAATCATTCCATTATTGGTTTGTTAATAAATGATACGTACGAAGAAAAATGCACTACATAAAGAATTACATAGAAAGAAATATGATCAACGGTTTGTAAAATGTGGTCATGTTATATACCAGATTTGTATGCCATTATATGGTGGAAAAATGACATCTACTAAACCATCAGTCAAGAAAAACAGACGACAGAGGGAGATGGAGATCCTTACAAATAAAGTGGCTCTTGGCGAAAAGGAATATCACATGGTGATATAATAGAAAATGTCCACTGAATAACTATCTCTGTGAGATGAAAAAAACAATGTTTTATTTATTTAAAACTATTCATGAATTATCTCCCTTGAATATTTAAGGTAAGTTATTTATTTAAGTATTTATTTATTTTAATTAATTTATTTATTAAAACATTTTTTCTTTTCGGTATTAAGGAACGTTTTCATATAACAAAGACGTAAGACGCTCACACGTTAAATACAAACACAACACCAGACGTTACCCTGAATCATCAAAGGGCACGTGAGACGCAAAGCTGTTGAAAAGTGAGTGGATTGGATTTCATTAAACAGTTATATTGAAATGCTAGTCAGACACTGTGATCTCACATCAGTTAGGAGGTCTATACGCAAAAAAGCCGTCGAAAGTAAGGTCCTGAAACGGTGCGTATTATCTCCTGAAGACCCGACATTGTTAGCAGGCTTAAATTAAGTATTGGACTAGTAAAACTGGCGATGATATGTATATATATATATATATATATATATATATATATATATATATATATATATATATATATATATATATATATATATATATATATACCAGCCCACAAGGTAAGCTTTTTCTTCTGAACAAACATTATCGTCTGTTATCAGCTCGCCTTTTAGCAAGTTTCTGCTATTGTTCCGGTAACTAGTTTCATTCTATAGAGGCATGGCTTGGCTGTGACTTTGAGGGGCAAACTGAATGACGACTGGGAATAGACCAGCGACACATAGGAAGACAGGGACGTTAGGAAAGACCCAATGAACATATCGGGCCAGCAATCCAGAGTTGATATAATATATGCAACAGAATAAAATACAAGAAAATGCCCTCCAGGTCCACTAAGAGGGAGGGAGGATGATGGATCAAAACGAAACTATTGGAAAACGACTACGATAGACCAATGGATAACGAATAAAGAACAATACATGGACTTTATATGCGTATTTGGACAAAAATCTAACTATCAAAAAGGAATGAAGATTAATCAATGCTAGATGGAAGTTGCTTCTTACCCAATGAATCAAATGCAGCGATCTGTCATCACAGATAAGACGTTGGAAAACTAAGGTCAGAACGTAACCCACAGTGAGGAGGATATCCATGCAGTTACATCAGAGAGTTAGATGAAACCTCCCAGTATAAAATTCCCACCAGCCAGCTGTTCGAAAGAATGGCGCATGCTTGACCATACATTAAGAAATGCACTCCATAAATAATGGGATAGAAAGAAATATAAATAACGGTTGGAAAGATGTTGTCATGTTATATATCGGATTTGTATGTCATTGGAAAAGGGGTATCTACTAAACAATAAGTTAAGAGAAACAAAAGACAGGAGATGGCAGTCTAAAATAATAAGGTGGCTCTTGACGAAAAGTAATATCGCATGGTTATATAATAGAAAGTGTCCACTGTATAACTATCTATGTGAGAGGAAATCATTTTTTGTTTCAATTCATGTAAAAGTATTTATGAATTATCTATCCTTGAACCCTTTATTTATTCAACTATTCATTAAAAAAATTTTTCACTTCGATATAAGAGAACGTGTTTATACAAGAAAGACGTAAGACGCTCATCCGTTAAAAACAAAAACAAAAACGGACGAGACGCTGATCATCAAACGACACGTGAGACGCTAAGCCGTTGAAAAGTTAGTTGTTTAAATTACATTGAACAGTAAGAATGAAATGCAAATAAGATAATGGTTGCTCACATCAGTGAGAAAAGCCGATATGCACAAATTCCGTCGAGAGAAAGGTCCTATAACGGTGGGTATAATCTCTCTTGATAGCCCGACATTTTCTGGGGGATGAAGTGAAGTATTCCACCAGTAAAACAGGCGAGAATATATATATATATATATATATATATATATATATATATATATATATATATATATATATATATATATATATATATTCTCGCCTGTTTTACTGGTGGAATATATATATATATATATATATATATATATATATATATATATATATACATATATATATATATATATATATACCAACCCACAAGGCAAGCTGTTTCTTCATAGCGAGTTGTTTTTGCTACTGTTCCGGTAACTAGTTTCATTCTCTCTCTCTCCCTCTCTCTCTCTCTCTCTATCTGTATGTCTGTCTGTCTCTCTCTCTCTATATATATATATATATGTCTGTATATATATATATATATATATATATATATATATATATATATATATATATATATATAATATGTATAAAGTGGTGAACTAAAAGCGAACTTTTAGGAAAGGTAGAACCTATTGTGAAAAGTATACAGCTCAATATACAGGATAAAGCAGATAGATATGTAGAAGGATGAAAAAGGAATTAGAAAAGCAAAAGTCAAATGTTTGAGCTTTTGCCATTCTTCAGACTAGTCTTGTTTTTCAACAGGCTTGCCAATAAATATTAATTGCCTGTATTTTTGCCATTTTAAACCTATTCCATGAATTTTAGCCCAGGAAGTGTTTTAAATAGCGAATACTTTCCACTTCACGTTTTACTGAGCCTTGTTGCATCCACGAACGTACCGTTTATTGGACCTATTACCCTCTCGATTCTACCTATCTTCGCCGCACCTGAAGATGTGTTTTTTTTTTAAATTTAACTTTGAATCCTCTCTTGTCACTTCTCGTACCTTTTAACGACCTACCTATCTACATTTCACTTTCTCCGCTGAACTTTTTGATACCGGACTTTTTTTGCAATCGGACATTTGTTTGCACTCGGGCAGAGTTTTGCCTTGTGTTTCTTTCCCTACAATTTTTATTTTACTTTCTCAAATTTTGAATGTTGGCCTTTGCCAACTTATCTATCCCAGAGACTTCCTCTGATGATAAGATGTTGATCTTTGAAAAGCCAGGCATAAGGAAAAAATTAACTTGAATAAATTGCCTTTTGCGGAATATACCTTGCTATGAGCAACTGAATTGAAAAAAGATTTGACTTTTGCTTTTCTGATCCCTTTTCATCCTTCTACATACAAGAGGTATATATATATATATATATATATATATATATATATATATATATATATATATATATATATATATATATATATATATTTAGCCTTACGAATCCCGCCAGGGATGAAACGCGGGAGCGCCTCTGTGTAGCTTTATTGCCATATATATATTTCATTGCTTCCTATATATATATATATATATATATATATATATATATATATATATATATATATATATATATATATATATATATATATATATGATGTATTTAAGAACTTTACGTGATCTTCTACTTCGATCGTGATTCGACGCCCTCAGGGTAAATACCATCAGAATAAGGAAGAAGAAAAGAAGAAAGAAACCTGAGACAGTCTCGCCTGTTTAAGTTGTTCTACAAAGCTTTCAAAAAAAAAATAATAATGATTTTTTCAATTAAATTGCAGGATGTGTTTATTTTTAAAGATATTTAATTTAAATACATTTTCATGCGTGCCTCAAAGATGTAAATTACTTTACTCAAAAGGCGCCAATTTGCGCATAACAGCCACCGACCTACTATTTATCATAACGTGATAAAGAAATTGACGTACGCTTCTACTTTTATCGTGATTCGACTCCTAAGGGTTAATACCATCAAAATGAGGACGAAGAAAAAAAGAACATGAACTATGAGACAGTCTCGCCTGACAAAGTTGTTCTACAACGGAAGCTTTAAAAAAAAAAAAGATTTTTTCACTTAAACTGCACGATGTCTTTGTTTTCAAAAATATTTCACTTTAATACAATTTCGTGCGTGCCTCTAGCATGTCAATTTCATAATTCAAAAAGCGCCAATCTGCGCATAACATCGACGAGACTTCTACTTATCCTAACGTAGTTTAGAACCTGACGTACTCTTCTACTTCTATCGTGATTCGACCGCTCGGGGGTTAATAACATAAAAATGAGGCAGAACATAAAACTTTAAGACATCTCGCCTGATAAAGTTGTTCAACAACGAAAGCGTGCGATAAAAAAAGAGTTTTATTATTTAAATTGCACGACGTGTTGATTTTCAAAAGATATTTCACTTAAATACATTTTTATGGGTGTCTCAACGATGTTATCAATTGCATTATATATATATATATATATATATATATATATATATATATATAAATCGTACATGTATTGTATTAGTTTCTGTAAATGTAAATCGTTGAAACTCAAGTGTTTATAAAAAGTGCTCAATAACAAGTAGAGCTGTTTATAAGTATACCTTTTTATTCATACAAACATTATTGGTTACATATGTGCATACATGTTTCGGTTGCACTTTTCCCAGAATGTCAACCTCATCAGACCAATAATTTTCTCGAACATTCTTGGTCTGATGAGGTTGACTTTCTGGGAAAAGTGCAACCGAAACATGTATGCACATATGTAATCAATAATGTTTGTATAAATAAAAAGTTATACTTATATATATATATATATATATATATATATATATATATATATATATATATATATATATATATATATATTGAGTAGCTCTGAGAGTTAAATGTTGATACTATTCTTTTAATAAATGTTAGAATGTTGAATATATGTATTACATCATAATTTGGTTAATACATATTAAATTGAAGAAACATCTCATAATTTGTTTTTAAATAAAACATTATCGGTAACGGTATTTATTCTCTGATTAGTTTGTTAATAAATGATACGTACAAAGAAAAATGTGACAGACGCTCTCTTGTCCTTACTAACTGCATAAAGGAGATATTGTTTTTCTCTATATATAAAGTGAAAACGTGTTCCCCATGTACATTCGGCTACAGTAATAAAATAATCACATGCATCATAGACTACTAAACTCACCACTCTATTAAGTTAATTCACTTGAGTTTGTTTGAAGAAATGTATGATATTTTCCATCTGACAATAAATACTATTTTAAGGCCTCCATCACTGACTCTCCGCAAAACATACTCCATATCGATGGTTGTAAAAACCTTTCCATTGCATATTTTCATACTAACACCCCCCCACTTTATCACCGGGGAGTAATACACAACATATACTATAGAAAAACGTAACTGTTATTCTTTTCTATTCATCTTCCATTAAATTCATGTAACAGACGGTCTCCTGTCCTAACTAACTGTATAATAGAAACATTGTTTTCTCTATATATAAAGTGAACACGTTTTCTCCATGTACCTTAGGTTACAGTAATAAAATTCATCATAAACTACTAAAATCCCCACTCTATTCAGCTTATTCACTTGAGCCTGTTTGAAGAAATGTATGACAGTTTTCTATCTAACAATAAATACAACTTTAATACAACCATCACTGACACTCCTCAAAACATACTCAATATAGATGGTTGCCAAAACCTTTCCCTCAAATTATTTCATACTAACACCCTCCTCTTTATCACCGGGAAGTAATAAACATCAGATATAATAGAAAAACGTACCTTTTATTATTTCTATTTATCTTCTATAAATGTAATACATACACGATACATTCCGCACATATTTAATGGATGTTCCGTCATATTCCACTGATTTGCGAAACTATGGGATTACGTTATTTCCAACTATTACGCATATACTTTATCTCATTCCAAAATTTACGGAACATATTTAACTAACTTAATCATTTATACTGTACATGGACAATAAATGGCGGCTACAATCTCTAAATTGAATCGATTTTAGACATTTCCTCCAAGCAATATGCGGTTGCTTCGGGTATAATTTCATTTTTTTTATTTAAACACTTAAGCAATTACATACATAACATTTTTAAGGCTTAAACATCTTTTTCGAAATACTTACAGCATAAAACGAACTGCCGTGTTAACTTTGAAAACATTTCATAGTTGATATAAATTCAATGCAATTACGTAATATCAGTTTCTCTACGAATCACCCACTTACTGACATCCAACACAGGTTCATTGTTTAACTTTTGACCATCCATAAATATCTAACATTAATCCAACATTCGTGTTTTTATTTTGACATCAGGTATTCTTTTTTATCATTTCGAGGTGGTATTTTACGTAAGACGTTTTATTTTCTACTTTAACATTTACCTATTATAACCGTTTATTATCTCACCCTTCCTTCTTTCTCTCTCTATAGTTCTCTTTCTATCTGTATCCATTCGTAACAATTAATAAAAAAATGCGTTTACATTTTCGGAGACTTAATAATTGCAGCAAGCAACAGTATTTCAAGGCAATACACCTTAAAATAATACACACATGTTTCTAGTCACATTCGATTTAAATAAGCATTCGTCGATTTTTAAATGTATATTTTTTATCAAAAATATGTCAGTTACACATATTATACTTTTGTTTAATTCACGACAGTTAAAAGGATTCGCAATTAATTTCGGATAAAGACCAGCGTAACATTTAAAATCATTATTCTCATCTACCTTAGCCTATTACTCGACAATTATTCTATACTAATTCATACCGAACATTGTTAACATTTATTGCATAACGTTTTTAACATATGTTCTACGCAAAAACTGATGCATATATAAAAAAAAATATATTAATGTCTTCTTTTCTATATATACTTGAACTAAAGGTGCAGTATCGGATACTTTGTCTTTTCTCTACTCAGTCAGTAAAGGAGTACTCTTTATAGATTGCGGCAAAATGTGTTGCTTATTACTTTCCATCTATTTGACTATTTAACAATTTTAGAAGAAATTATTCTGGATTGCGGAATTTTTCCCAGTGACATGGATTTTGAAAACATTAAACATCACAATTGTATAACTCTCCCCTTGTTTAGAGGACACGAAATAGCAACAACATAGTCAATGGTAAAAAGTGCAGATTAGTTTACAGTCGATGAATCGAAAACCAATATCTACAACAAATTCCTTAAATCAATCCCCTTTATTTTTAAATCAAAGCCAGAGTTAGAAAAAGGTATATTTTCAATGTTGGTTAATTCAATATCCCACCAAAATCGGCACTCCACATTGAGATAACAATTGAATCAATTTAGAAGAATTTTTGTTTCACTGACCGTAGAAAAACTTCACGCATATTCGTAGACTACATTTACTTTAGGGGGCGAAGTGTTTTTTATTTGGTCAAATACACCGCTATATACAATCGTAGCAGGGGGAAGCAGCAACTCAACACATAGAGAATAATCGTTTGTTTTATTCAAAACATCTATAAATCCTTCTTAATTACCTTAATTACAGGGTTGTTTTTAAATGCTTTTCGACTAATTAATACGCTAATACTTACATATTTACTTTAAGTTATATGCATCCCGAACAACGCCTGGGCACAAGTTCTGGTAGTAAAACATATACTACCAGCTTAACATTGTGTTAACGAACTGTATGCCCAATATATGCATTGCTATCGCAATTTCACGCTCACTCACACAGATAATACCATATTCATTTATACAAACAATTGCCATCTACACATTGTGGCATGTCTAAAGCATAGCTATATTTCACCAAGTCGAGAAAATATATGTGTCCGCTTTTTAGGATTTCATAATTAAGCATACATCAATTAAAAAGGTATTCTTCCTAAGAGTGACATAGCTAAATAACACTTTAATTATGTTGGGCTGTAGATATTATTGAACACTATTATACAAATACAGTAAATATTTTACCGGATGTCAACCTGTGGACATACACCTCACGAGCACATTATATATATATATGTGTGTGTGGGTGTGTGTGTGTGGGTGTGTGTGTGTGGTTGCGCGTCAGTGTGTTTATCTGAAAGAATAAGGTTTTCCACTTAGTGTAAATGAATAATCTTCTATCAAAATAAAGTATCTTGTAGAGAAAGTAATGGTGTTACTTGTAGTTACCAGTGATGATTTAACACATACATAGAGCTAGCGTATTTGGCGTGTATGGTAGCCATAGGTACAATACCATTTGCCGCTGATCAAATTTGCAGTTTTTACATATATATAATTGTTACGTACATAAAAAATTGACATGTTTTTCTTACTATAAGGCAAGGATCGAGCCACCGATGTTAATGTCTATAATCTGGTGCTTTGGCAAGACTGCCTGCTCAATATATGTACGATTTCTTTATCGCTTATTATGTTACCCATCATTGTTATTGTGCTTACGTGCGATACAACACCGGTGTGTTTGTTTAGTATTCATCCGCTTTCCACACGATTAAGAATATGTAGAGCACTGCATTCAGTCGCCCTTAAGCGGACGAGTCATCAATTTAAATCATCAGCATTTTATATGTAAGGTTACTTCAAAGATAATGGCACTACACAAATGCAACACTATTTAAGAACTGAAGATAGCGATCCCAGACCATGTAATGACAGTACCATAGCATATTCTGAATAGGTGTGCTTATGAGAAATAAGAAATACATAAGAAATGGCATCTTAATGATTGACACTATGTAGACAAGTTAGTCATGGACAGAACTGTATTTGTAACTCATAGGCTCGAATGATTGAAGGATTACATTAGTTATAATTCTCAGTATGTAATATCCAGGGTAACTATGTACTAAACAATCTCAAGTTGGCTGGTTGCTACATGTGTTTCAATCATTCTTAATGAACTTTAAAGATAGTTTTGACGAAGAACATTGTACATGTCAAACTGCCATGTATTTGAAAATGTATTCTCCTACTTATCATCGTCGAGTACATTTACTCTAACACTTACTAGTATGTTATTTGCTTGTGTTTGCTCAAGTTAAAGACAAATCAACAATTTTCAGTCACATATCACAATACATATAACAACTACTTCTTTGTATACGATTATTGGAACAAAAGTTGATATTCGCAAAGTTAATAGTGCTTAACTCTTCATAATAGATCCGATAGGATTTGAACACTACATAGCAGATTTCATATTCTGTTACGTTATCCATTAGATCAATTTGACCTCGCTCTAATGATGTATTCGAAACGATTAATTGAACGCGAAGTAGTCGAACTGCATTGGTATAACTTGCTCAGAGGAATGTGTCTTTATCGGAGAGGACAGTAGTTTAACTCAAAATAATCGACTAAATAAAGCGGGACGTATACATTAGAGCGATTACACTTCAAACAGTAAAGTGTGTTTCCAGAGAAACATGTATAAAATGTAAATATATAAAAACTAACAAGCTTAATGCTTCTGTTTGTAGAATTTCACGGTATAATGATGAAGGGGATGCGTAAAAGTATACATCGAAGCATTGCTGACTTCTTTGATGTTTTCCTTTAAAAGCCTTTATTCATTTGGGTAGCAAATGCATTTTTACAATAATTGTTTTTTTTTTATCTCGTTTATGGTTTGCTATTAGAAATATCTAAAAATCCTATATTCTCAATACATACACGTGTTTTTCTTTGGAACCGATGGTTAAAAATAAGACTAGATTTTGTTATCCAAAATAAAAAGAAGTTGAATTGCAAATTTACAAAGCTAAATGTCAGATTAAACACAATTCAAATATAAATAATCTAATTGAAATTAAATAAGCTGATTCTTTTTCTGTTGACTCATTTTTTTATGATTACAGTTCAATAGATGCAACCTCTCATCGACAATCGTTTATAATTACCTATCATGTATTCAAAATATCATGGATAAACAATTTAGTACACTAAAATGTTTCAAGTATTTGATCATATCTTTAAAAGTGTTCAATATACCTAAATAACTTATTCGTCACTTAAAATGACAGCTAATATTTTGTGATACTTTAATGTTAACATATGTGTCCTACATATAATAGTTTGATATTTCATTTTATGACTAACTCTCAGCACCCGGGTCAAACCTTTGTAAAATATGTAGATTAGAAATACATAAGAGTAAAACTGATCAATACGCTTTATATTGTATTATACAATGTTTAAGGACATTTTGGAACAAAATCCGAATACAAATACGTATAGATAGTTTGCGATTCTGACTCACAATCGCTGCATGTATATACAGAGCGCTAACCAATTCAGCCATCTAAACAGTTACGAAATGGCCACACAAGTAACCAAATGAATCAGAACGAACGTTAGTCTAAATACACAACTGACCGGAGTTAAAGAGCGATTTTAGATTCAGATCTGTTTAAAACATTAGTCTTAGCATATATTATATTCGACTCAAATTATTGTATTCATGTTTATTGAAACAATAGTTCTTGAAAGAATCCACATGAAATCAGGCAATACAAATATTTAAAATATTAATACCGGTGAAAATCACAAAAAATATCCAAAAAGTTGTTTGAGGTTACATGTGTTAAGTGCGAGGATGTCTGAGTCTGAAGTTAAAATACCTACACCTGCTGTATTTACAACTAGCTAAAATAAAATATCGATTAGTATTAAATATAAAAATAGATCTATACATGATTAGAACTCAGCCTTTTATTTGCCGTATATAGCTGTAGAATAAAGATGTACTTATGTCCCGTTTAGTAAATAAATATGTTAATCACAAAAAATTGGTGAGAACACTTGCTCTATTGTAATCTAAAGTTAAATTTGGAGTTTCTTTTGTTATTTAAAGCTGAGAATATTACATCATGGTTGAGTTAGTTTTATTTTGAAACGCATCTTTAATAATTTGAAGTTGATGCCTTTCGATGTGAAGTTCATTTTTTCTGATTTGAATGTACATTTTTCCATTTTTTCTGGTACTCGTGGTCATTTCGACAAAAAGCACTGTTTTCAATTGCTAAGAGCCGTAGTTTAATGTGTTGATCTGTGAATATTCTTATTCCGCTTGTACTTCACTATATATGCATAAGTGTGTTAAGATACCAGTCGCCTAAAGCCAAATATTGCAAGAGGCAATGCTACAATGATGCACTTTGTTTACAAGATATAAATTTAAATAGTTGGTGTAATTTAAAGATACCATTGTATATATTTACAACTGACACTTTTGTGTGTACCTGCATATATATATATATATATATATATATATATATATATATATATATATATATATATATATATATATATACATGCACGTATACATATATATATATATATATATATATATATATATTATTGTGTTTACATATAGAGTATATGTTTTCTATTTAATATTCTTTACCGTATCTAAAAGTGTCCAAATAAAAGCTCAATGAAGATTTATTACCATCATTACAAAATTCAGAGCATATATATATAATAGTATTATATATTAATTCTATTTCAAAGTTTATGCAAAAATCAATCCAAAGACATCAGTTCATTCAATTCTTTATTTCCGCACTTGAGAATTATCATTTACGGAAAAAGAGATGATGCGGAACGCCTCGGCGGAGATGAACACACTTCCAAACGAAAACTTGCAGCTTAAACGTCGCTATTTCGAATAAGAGGAGTACGTGCGTAACAATGAAATAACTGACAAAACATTAACAAGCGTGAATTGATGTAATGAAAGCAGCTCATTTTCCTCGCATGGTAAACTATATCACTAAATGCTTAATATTTAGATGATGGTGTTTGTGCATGTATACATTACTCGAAGCTATCGTAGAAATGATACGGATCATGAAATAGACGTTATATAAATTGTTTATTGAATCTTGGTGTAAACGATAGAGTGTTTACTAATGATTTTCTTGAGTATAGGTTTAATCCTCACGATATTACTAAGAATAAAATAAAAAATACATACGGTTACTACACTGTTTAGGGTTACGGAACGTAGATTAAATACAGGGTAAATTTCGAAATTCCTTATAGATCCTCAACGTTAGACATAACGATTCTGGACTTCGACAAGGTGCAACTAAAGATAGTCGGACGTGCGTGTGTAAACAGCATACTAGATGTGAACAATAGTGCAAGTAATTCAAATAATACAAATGTACTTTGAGAGTTATTTATTGTCTTTCCCCTCCTCAACAACGGCAGCGTGTGTGAGGGAATACCGCGGAACCTATAGAGTGTTAAGTGTTCTTATCAATAGTGTGCTTTCCGGGAGCTTTATTTTTACATCAACATCTTACATGCTGGCTATTTTGTCTTCGTAAGGAGACACTTAGAAGAAGATGCTCTCTTACATTCATCATGTTTATCTGACGGCGGTAACGTTAATTGCTTGAATGAGAACAAAACATATACTACACTTTCATCCAAGTCTGAAGGTCAGTAATTATCGATTAAACTTTGAACCTGAGTGAATTATTTTCGTGAAGTTGTACTGGATTTCGGAGAATCGATTTTAAATAGTATGAATCGGAAGTTGTGGCACTCAACAATAGATGATAAGGAATTATCTTCTTGCATTTCATATTTAGCGATATCATTTAAAAAAATAATGTGGACAATTTTAACGTGTGTAAAAACGAGAGTAAACGTTTATTATTATGCATTTCTCTTTTATAATAATATGACTGCACATAGTTTAAATGTAAATGCATTGCGAATTCAGACCATGGTCGCTTGTGTACACCGGTTGTATGGCACAACTTTTCAATTATAGTATTGCCCTTTATCTCACTACTAGAAGGTGGGACATGAGAAAGGAAGGTATGAATAGAACAGGCAGGGCACCAAAGGTAGTGTACTCTGACACAATGGATATACTGTAGTAGCGTCGTATCTATTCCACATTAGGATCGCCTCAGGTGAATGACAATGAATCCATCTATTCTCAAAGAGAAAATGTAAAGCCTGGGACGGAAGAGCAGGGAAGCGTGTAGCACAACGACTCACGCCGTAATTGTCTGAAACAAATATTTTACTGGGATGATTTGTGAAAAAAAGGAAGAAAAATCTAAGAGTAAATTTGTTGTAAAATCAATAATACCTCTATGAATTATTATGAATTTTAAACAAGCTTGCTATTATATTATTACATCCATAAACTTGGGATTTACTTATCTAGTTAATATCAAGGAATTATATGATTAACTAGAACACTAGACTTTTACTTACGTGGCAATGTAGTGTCTTTCAATCATTTAATTCCACAGATAAACATCTGCCATCGCTGATTATTCTTCTTTGCTAATTTCTAAAGACAAAGTATTTTTTTTTCAAAATGAATGTTTTTTTCTGGAGATAAAACAACAGAAAAACTCATCAAGCCCTTTATTTAACTCTGTTGATTCGGAAATACCAGTTCTCTTTTTAAACAATACGAATTTAAAACAAAAGACTAAGCATAGTATATATTTCTTTCACGATGCTCTATTTTTAAATAAGTATATTTGACAGCCAACAAGTAATAACAGATAACTCGGAAGCCGGGCTTCTCTTATCGACTCGTAACCCAATCTCATGTCATGTAAACTGCCATCTGAAACTGTCCAATGACACGGTGTCCATTTTTGCTCGTCTGTTTCTGAAGAAACACAATATTCAACAGCTTTTTTCTATCCTTTTTTATTCTGTCTGAAAGCGTGTTCGTATCACCTACTTATAAATGAACGCTTCGCCGCCCCGTGTTTCCTCTACTGAGAAACACTTATATTTTACGGCACTTTTACAAGCAAACCTTAATGTATTTAATGTCGACTGGTTTCTATTAAATGAAATAATTACTCTATTGTTCCATATGGCGATTTGAATTGATTTATTGTTTATCAGTAAAATATCAGCCTGATATATAATAATCGCGGGTCGTTTACATTTGAGTATTGTGTACTTTTTTAAAACGGTTATCTCCAGGAGCGTTGTCCTGGTGTAAACAGTTTTAGACATAATAACGCACTTGACTTCTGTTAAGTACAGATTAAATAACGCAACACGAAAAGTATGTATAAATAACACAAATATATTTCATACATATATATATATATATATATATATATATATATATATATATATATATATATTGTTGTGAAGTTGTCCAACAGTAACTAATAAATAAAGGAAGTCAAGTCGAGGGTTAGTTTAACAAGTGTATTAACAAAGTAAGAAAGTGACTAGCACTTGGCTAGACAGTTACACGACTGTGCTTTGTCTTCTCTGTGTCTCTGGTGACTCGCACTATTTATAGTGACAACCGATGCAGTTTCTCCTGTGTTAGAACGGCCGGTGTAACACCCAATCTTTGAAAATATCCCCTCTGGGGATTAATAACGTTTTTTGGGGGGAATCACCATCATCAACTCAGTCGATTTCCGTTTTCTATTTGATCTCCTAATCTCAGGAGCAGTCTCTGGTATGGGCACCTGAAAAGTATAAAACACTGCATCCTTGATGTCCTCTTCGGGCGATCTGGTCACCTCACTGTTCGAGTATCTTTTCCGGAGTTGGTTAGTGTGACGTTTGTGCACGAAATCTGGCCTCTTAATCATATAGACCATGTTGCCTATTTGTTTATCCACAGTGCCGGACTCCCAGGAAGTTCTATTGTTTCTGTAGATTTTATAAAAACCTTTTTCGCCAACTTTATACCGTTTTTTGTTATCGTTCTTTTTATATTTGCCCTATCCTGGTTTGGTAACAACTTGTGGAAAATCGATCTAATCTTACGTCCGAACATCACCTCAGCAGGTGTCTTCGACGTTTCGATGTTTGCATTCGGAGTGACTCTGTAAACCTGCAGCAACTGTTGAATTGACTTATCCGTCGGTGATCCACTAGCTTTTCTCAGAGCTCTCTTGAATGTGTCAACGAATCTCTCCGCATGTTCATTGCTTCTTGGATGGTATGGAGGGATTGTTATATTCTCGGTGAGATGATCCTCGCAAAGGTGTTTAAATTCAGTAGACGTGAATTGAGTACCATTGTCGGTGACAATGCAGTCTACTACTCCTAACCTAGCGAATAGTTCGTATAGGAAGTTGATAGCTGCCTCGGATGTGGCGTTCTTGCATTTTAGTACTTCCGGCCACTTAGCTAGGCTGTCTACAACAATGAGATAATAGAACGCATCCAGTGATCCCGCAAAATCTAAGTGAATTCTAGACCAAGGTCGGTCCGGTTTAGTCCACGATCCGAATTGAGTTGGAGGAGCTTTCATTGCGAAGGCGCATCCTCTACACTTCCTGACTTTTTCTTCGATATGCTTATCCATGTCGGCCAGTAAACGAAAGAGCGCATGAGGCTTTTCATTCTCGATATGCCTGGATGTCCTACATGGAATTCCCTGAGCATTCTTTTCTGTAATGTCATAGGAATTACAACCCTGTCGCTATATAACGGGACGTTGTCGCACATTGAATAAATTCCATCATCTAGTAGGCTATTGTTGTTTTTTTCTTTCGTGCTTATGATAAATTCATCAACCTCTGCCTTACTCTTAATTTCATCAAGCGTTACTGGAAGTTCTCTTATTGTGTCACATAACGTATGTTTTTTATTTCAGCTTCTGCTTGAATAGCTGCTATCACCATATCCTCCAATGGTTCTGTCTGCTTAGGTATCAACCTTGATAACCCGTCTGCATGACCAAATTTCTTAGATGGTACATACTCCATTTGAAAATTGTAGTTAAGAAGAATGGTACCCCATCTTTGGAGTCTATTCGCAGTGTGTTGTGGTAATTCCTTATTCGATCCGAAAATCGTTAATAAGGGTTTGTGGTCTGTTTGTAACAGAAAGTGTCTACCGTGCAGGAAACGATGACATTTCTTTACCGCGAATATAATGTTTAGAGCCTCTTTCTCAATTTGAGAGTATTTTTTTCGGCTGGTAGAAGTGTTCGGGATGCATGGGCTATGGGTTTTAATTTTCCATCATCCATTTTGTGCAATATGCATGTTCCTATACCATAGTTGCTGGCATCGCTTGCAACTACAATATCACACTTGGGATTATAATGTGTCAGAAACAAGTCAGACGTTAAGATATCTTTAATTTTCTGAAACGCTTCCTCGCACTCTTGCGTCCAGACCCATTTTTGGTCCTTCTTTAACAGTTCATTTCAGGGTGATCTTAGTTTATGCATGTTTGGTACGAACACATTGTAGGGATGCAGTATTTTCTGAAGCAGGCATGTTCCTTATCGCCATTGCCCTATCTGGGTGTGGCCTTCTTCCTTGCTATTCGATGATTTGCCATAAGTATTTTATTTTTTCCATGAAAAAGGTAAATTTCTCATCTTTGATTTTAAACCCATAATCCTGGATTTTGTTGAATACTTGGTTTACATGAGGCGCTATGTTGTTCTTTGCTAACGCTGTTTATTAACACATCGTCCAGGTACCCTACTGCGAAATCCATCCCATTTAACATCATGTCCATAATTTGTTGAAAAATCGCAGGGGCGACCTTTACCCCAAAAGGAAGTCGGTTAAATTTGTATAATCCCTTATGGGTATTGATGCATAGTAGTTTTGAACACTCTTCATCGACAGGTATTTGAAGATAAGCGTCGCTGAGGTCGATTTTAGAAAAATATTTTCCTCCACTCAGTTTCGCAAATATTTTTTCATAGCTTAGAAGAGGGTAATGGTGATCTTTTAAGGCCTTGTTCAAGCCTGTGTGAAAGCAGGCACAAACCCGAATCTCCTTGTTCTTTTTCTTAACATTAACTGTAGGTGAAGCCCACTCACTGTGATCAATTTTTGAAATCACAGCCATGTTCTCGAGTCTTTCTAATTCACCGTCTATTTGCTCTATAGCGGCGTATGGAACATTTCTTTTCTTTCTGAACACAGGTAGTTCATTTGTTTTAACTTCAAACTTAGCTACCGCTTTTGTACACCTTCCAAGACCGGCTGAAAATAACGTCTGGAAAATTTTCTTTTAATTCCCTCTTGAGTTTTTCTGCTTCGACATTCGAATCCTCAACCTTTTGGCAAGACGAGCTTAAAGACAGACCCCATATGCTAAACTTTTCAATCAGACCAGTTCCAAAAAGGTTATTCGAATTTCGCATAACAAAAATGTTGGCTTTTACGGTCTTATTCTGGAAAGAAATATTCGTCAATAATTCCCCTTCGAAGCTTATTTTTTAACCACTGACACTTCTCGCCGTTTTTTTGTGATTTGATCATAGTGGGTCTCCCAAGCTTCTTCCATGTCTGTACATTAATGATGGAAATGTCAGACCCACTATCAAGTTGTAGTTTTATTTCTTTTTAAAGCATTTTGACCTGGACATATTTCCGGATATTTTGTTATTCAGGTTCAATTTTTGTCAGTTTAATGACTGTCTTTCTACCATATTTTCTCCTACAACGTGATGCCTTATGTCCTTTCTGGTGGCAGTTGTAACATTGTTTGTAATATGTAGGGACAATCATTGTACCAATGGTTATCTCCACACCTCCATTTTCCTCTATGTCACGACTATCATGTTTCAACGCAACAAAACGTTCACAGTCTTCTGCTAAGTTTTGCATTATTAGACATGGCTCATTTTCGAGTTTATTTAAAGCACGACGTCTGATTTCACAGTCTTTATTTAAGACCAGACCTTGCAAGAATATTAGACATTTAAAATTATCCGATGATAATTCCTCTAATTTAAAATCGTCGCAAAGTTTATTTACTATACTTGCATACGTAATGTAGTCGTCTTCCTCTCTTCTAGTGACATTCATACATTTATATCTCCTGTGGAAAAGAGAAGTTTTTGTAGAAAACAGTTCTGTTAGTAAAGTAACTGCCTCCTGGAAGTTCAACTCACTGGTCTTTTTTGGAAGGATAAAATTCACGAACTGTGTATGCTCGGCAACTCCTAATATTCTTAGCAGAAATCTAACTTTTTTAGAGTCTGTCCATGTACTGCAGTCCGATACAAATATATCCTCATATCTTCTATAGAAGTAAGCAAAAGTGACATCGTCTTCTGGATTATAATTGAAAATTTCGATAGCGCTCCACAAAGCCGTCTGGGAGAATGCATTATGATTCTCGTTTGCTTTCGTTAACTGTGTTGCCTCCAGAAAGTTTATCTGTTCCTCCTGTGTTTTTATCAAGAGTTCTTCGAAGTGTTTCTGCTGTTGTTGTAGTCTTTCTTTTAATCTTTCTTCTCGTGTTGTTGCCAGCTCTTTTTGTTCAGCATGCATTTTTCTTTGGACTTTTTGCTGTTCCAACAACTCTCTTTTAAATTTCTCCTCAATTTCAACTTGTTTTCTTTGAAGTTCCATTTGTTGTTCAACTTGCTGTCTTTGTAACGCAACATTTTGTTCCGTTTGGAATTTAAGTAATTGAAAAAGAGAATCTTTGAATTCAGTGTCCATCATTCACGAATTCAAGTTATGCACCACCCAATTTACACTTGTAAAAATAAATCAACGTGCTTAATATAATTAGTTTGCTCAACTAATATACAAAACAAGAAATATATTATTTCTTAGTAAAAAAAATTCAATCCCAGTTCTTTTGTTTGAAAGACACAAAACTAAGAATGTTTTTTATATATATATATGTACGTAGTTTCCAAGTCTGTCGCTATAAGCCTAATAAGACTAGTTTTATGGGAAATATTTTTAACCCCTTTTCAGTTTGCAAAGATGCGAATTCGTTATTTAACAGTTCTTTGTTAGAAGCACAAATGACTTACGCGAATATATGTTTTCACTGTCCGTCCTTTGCTCTCGACAATTCTGTGGTAGACCGTTTTAATAAATAGTCAACCCGGATCTTGCTCAAATATTAGATGTTTTCTTAATAATAACGACAAACTTACACAATATCTGTAATAGTTGACGTGGATAACATTTATCTTAACGAGTCAGTGAAACTTGAAGAGAAATAAATAAAGGTATCAGTGTATTCAATTATTTCAATAATTGAAAATGTCTTACGCGTTTTTTAGTTTTCGATTTTTGGTAGCAAGTTTTGAGTTTGTGTTTTTCTTCTTTTTTGGTTCGCTTAACTACTCAGTAGTTAATTTGCTGTTAATCCTTGCGAATCCAAATATCTGACGAAGATGGTTTTTTTTCGTGAAGATCTTGCGAATCACTTTGGGTGATTTTTTGGCAGTGAAATCGTTTCGATTCCTCGTCGCCAATCTGTTGTGAAGTTGTCCAACAGTAAATAATAAATAAAGGAAGTCAAGTCGAGGGTTGGTTTAACAAGTGTATTAACAAAGTAAGAAAGTGATTAGTACTGGACTAGACAGTTACAAACATGTGCTTTGTCTTCTCTGTGTCTCTGGTGACTCGCACTATTTATAGTGACAACCGGTGCAGTCTCTTCTGTGTAAGAACGGCCGGTGTAACATACATATATATATATATATATATATATATATATATATATATATATATATATATATGTGTGTAGTCCAGCATACCGAATGCACATATACAAAAAGAGTACGAATCACTTCTGGCATAGAATATATTCTATAAGTAAAGTGTATTTTTGAAATAGAATGGGGAAAATGTTATATGTGTATTAGGTCATCTAAAAAACTGCGTCAATTCATCTGTATATAGCCGATCGTATTAATGAGTATCCTTACTAAATTAGTGTCTGAAAATTATTAGTAGTATTGGTTGTGCCATAAGTTCAACATACGTGCGATCAAATATGAACGGAGGAAAGCATAAATGCGACTGGGTGTGTATATCAGCATGTGAGGATCTGTAGCCCCGCTGAGGTGTTTGAAGTCAGCTATCGTAAATGCAATCAAAAGATATGTTTTAAAAATTGTTACTCGTGTTATTTTGGGATTATAGTCGGTTTTAATCCTAGAGAAATATCAGTGGCTCAGCGAACACATTAGAATGTAAGGATTGGTTTTATAAAGTCCTTGGGCTACTTGTATATGTTGATGCACGCATGATAACTATGTGGAAATGTGTATATTTATTGTGCCTTAAAAGAAAAGAACATGTTCATGACATTGACTTCATTGCAACTGTCGGTCATTCTTTTCATAAAACTTAAGAATCGAAAAAAAAACGCAATGGCTTAATTTTGAATATATATATATATATATATATATATATATATATATATATATATATATATATATATATATATATATATAAGAGAGAGAGAGAGAGAGAAACTGAGAGAGAGAGATTGAAGGAGATACACTCTTTTAAAAAAAAAATTCAATGGCTCCGTCGAAACACTAATGCTGACTTAAGTAACGTAATTGAACACCTACATTTTCTTAGTTGTTTCTATATCATTTCAACACTCTTATTAGAGTGAAGTAAATATATAACTAGTGCGTCGAGGAGGAACATCATAATTTTGAAATATCAATACAATAATAAATTTTATGTGTTAATATATACAGAGCCACCCATTCAAAATCAACGTTTTGTAAATGCCATAAGTATGTCTGCTTAAAAATTAGAAAACTGATTATCATACATGTATATTTATTAAATATAACTATTGAAAGTATCCCACATAATTTTAGTTACATTGCTGACAAGAGTGTGTTTGCATGTAGTGTGTACATGTCTGTGTTTATCATAAATGTGGCTCATTTATATACGAAGCAATTTACCACAACATCATTCAAATATAGTTTTGTGAAGTAATAAGACATTCTAAATAACATGGCAATGTTTGAATCCTATAGAGAATATATGTAACGGTAATTTGTTGAATTTTTTATTTTTTATAAATAGTAATATTTTATTTGTATAGGGCTGCATGTAGTAAAATATGAGGTCTTACATAGGCATGCATTTGTGTTAAAGTAGGTGTGGGTCTAGACAGATGTGAACGGATGTAATCATGTCGATATAATAACGATAAAATAGCGGTGGACTCTGGACTCTGGACACTTTACTCCAACTTAGTAATTACTACTATAACAAGGAGAAACGGTTAACATATACAACTAGTTTTAAAATATTGAATAATAACTACTTTAAAATTGTCAGCAAGAAAATCTGCATGTTAAATCATATCTTATTTTACATTTGGCTCCATTTGGGTCAAAAAACTTCGCTGTGAAATCATATTTCCGAAAACTAATATTGTATCTTACGTTTTCTTTGAACGTGTGAAAATTCCTCTCAAATCACATTGATATCTCTAACCAGACTTACACTAGAAAGTACTCTATATTCAATCTAATTCAGATCATACACGTTATATATATATATATATATATATATATATATATATATATATATATATATATATATATACATATATATATAGTCATCTACCCACATACTGTTTCGTTATATCACATCTCTACAGTGCGACTTGATTAGATGATGCCTCAAGTTTGGATTGGAACTCAACCGTCGACCTGACAGTCGGCGCCTCATACGACACTGACTGAATGTAAGTGATATCTCAATGTAGACATTGTCAAGTGTCGGGAGCTCGAATTAGTTCAACCCAATCAGCTATGCATTAAAGCTAATAGCATGTGACGATGTCCTTCGAAATAAACTCTACCCAAGAAAGAAAGGTGTATAAAGCATCCGTATACACACTGTTAATATATATATATATATATATATATATATATATATATATATATATATATATATATATATATATATATATATATATGTTGTTCTTTCGCGGCAAAAATATATTATCGCAATCTTTATAATTTGACTGTGTCTTTAATTGATTGTGGACTTCATTTGAACTGACTAGAGATGAAAAAGCTAATCTCTATATTAAATTGTAATTAGGCTGACTCACTAAATGGGTCGTCCATCATTAGCTATTTTTAATTGGTTTAAGGTATAAAGACGTATTAGATTGTCCGTTTTTTCTATTGAGTTTCTGATAAATTATAAGTACTCGAACTGTCGCTTGTACGTATGAAAATGAATAAAAAATACAGAAAACCGGAATAGCATCCAATTATTACATCTATCGTTTAAAATATTTATATACAGTTTACATTATGTTTACTTTATGTAAGCACTATTGTTGAAAGATAAAAGTAGGCATTACACGTTGATTATACATTTTAATGATATACTATGTTCTGCATTGATTCTGTATCAGTGAGTATATATATGGCGACGCAATGTTAGTTGCAAATATACACTAAATCTACAATATAATAAGTCAATGTAGATTCTTTGAAAATACAGTCTCTTATTTAGCAGACAAATATCGCATGTATTTTCAACCTGTATTCATAGATTGTAATGTTATTTAGTTTAATTTTATTTCTTAACAAAAAATATTAAACTTTACTGTATTATATATATATATATATATATATATATATATATATATATATATATATATATATATATATATTTATACTTAATTCCTAAACAATTAAAATGGCAGCCCAAGAGCCACCTTCTCTACTTAAACTATTGGGTTTTCGAAATTGGCTTAATACAGATTGCCCCCAGATAAAATATTTCCCTGCGCAGAATACCTTTTCATATATCATTCTTTAATACACCAATCAATCCTATGCCCTAGGGAATTGTGATAACAGAAGCTATCAACACAGCTCAATCTAAATAGGAGATTTAACAAATAATATTATGTCAAACATAACTACCACATAACATCGTTTACGAAGATGCCATACGATCTCATTCATAAGTTCATATCCGAAAACATTTACCCTGGGTGGACAATATGTAGACAATGAGAGATCAGATATTTTTTATATAGCCAGCATCAACTATGCCCGTCAACCTGGGCCTCCTAATTCGCGTTGAACTGAGCTGGTTCGTATAGTTAGTGAGTCAGTCCAGGGGACACAAACACCGTGCACATAAATGTGCTGTATAGATTATTGTTAAGCTTTCGCCCCAGCAAGATGAAGCAAGATCTCAAACTTATCCCTTACTTGTCTGAAGAATTAAGGTTCGTGTGATCACATTCAAATTGACTTTTAGTGACGCCCTCAGAGCCCAGAGACTATTCTTTTTTTTCATTGTAGGGTACCTTAGAGACTTTGTAATGTAAGGAAACAAAGGATAATGAGAGGCTGCATAGAAATCAAACATATATAAAATTAAACTCATTTCTTCTCCGTTTTTTAAGGATATTTTTGAATTTTATTCGCCTTAATAATAAACAGAGCTAAATTCGGATACTATTTAACACATGCTTCTTAATTAAGAACACTATTTCAAAACTCAGATGTGTCCATATGTTTTAAATACAATACAACAACTATCATTAACGTCTCATTGTATTTTTGCAGAACTTTAAGAAAGGAAGCTTATCAAACGTATGGTCCTAGTAGACAGATGTATACCGCAATTGACCTCAATAATAAGCATAAGAGAAAGCGGTATGCAATCAAACTTTTCTAATACACATTCTTATTCGACAGGGAGTATATATGTTGTCTTAAGAAAGCCAGATAAAAGCAAGTATTCCAAAAGTTCAGTATCCATTGAATTACATCCATAATTAGAAAGTCTCTAGTTATGTTAGTGTTGTAGCTCTGTCAACCGGCCGAAATGAAAACTAGTATATTGAAGAAAAGTGTATACAACATATAAACAAATGTGGATGTACGTCATCTTAACATCCAGTATAGACTGAGGAACAGTTTCTTACTGTATCTATTATGAATGTAAGAGTTCAACGTTCGTTATAGGTAAGGTAACATAACACCCCCAAGTTTTATCTCCCCAAAAGCCATAGCATCGTGTCCTATATCGATTGACGCTATTATGTGGCTGCTTGAGATAGCTGTATGTCGAAAGTGTTGCATATGGTAACGATAACTTCTTACTAAACAGCGCGGTCCGTTTCTGTCGATAGGCGTTCCCTTATTTGTTGAAGTGTCTCTTATGACAGAACTGAGTGTCTCTACTGAATTCAGATCTGATTTTTTCCAACTTTCATTCATACTGGACTTCATATTTTAGACGACATATTTAAACTTGAAAAAATGTATTATTGACTTCTGCATGAAACTTCAAGACAAGTATTTTTATTTTTCACAGTATTTAGCTATTTTAAATCATCTTTGGGTTGTAACTTCAGCGATTCCAGTTGGGGAACCATGAACCCACTTTCTTTAACTTTCAATTGGTTATCAAAATAAATTGAATGTATTTCTTTCAGTTTTGTGTTAGCTATTTGCAGCGTGAATTTGTGTGCTTATATGCTTTAATTTCTGTTTACAACTTACTTTCGCCCATTTCATACTATTTTTAATCATTGAAACACATACCTGCTTTGGTTTTTCTAACTCATTCATCCGATTACTTTTATGTTCTGGCAGAAAATCTCAATTGACAACCACTATAGGTTGAACCGTTTCATCAAGTCTATGCCAAATACATTATTAGTGTTTTCTTAATACGGACATATTTATATTGTTAGTAGTTCTGTTTAAATTAATGTCGGTAATACTTTCACTGGCTATTTGGTTCGTACTGCGCATGGTAAGTTTCCCAACTTTCTCTATATATGAATGTTTATAATCGACACGTCTGAAACAGAACCTAATTGTAATTTTACGTGTTTATTTATAATTTTTACCTGACCATATTATCATAATTCCGCTACAATGTTATATCTTTTTTGTTGATTTAACCCAAGTTTTATTTTCTTTAATTAGTCTTGCAATGTGAACTCTTTTTTCCGACGTTTTTAACCGATATCGGCAATGTGTTACCCAATTAAGATTTCCACAACGAAAACAGGGACTAAGCAGTAATTTATCCTGTTTTCATAAGACTGACTTGCTAGTGTAGAGGCGTGACCATCCCTTTTTTATTTGCATTGTTTAGAGGTAAAGTTTAATTTTGATTTTGTAGTGTATCATTCTTATGTGTGCAATTCCAGACTTTTCAATGTTTTTTTTAAATCTTGTTTAACACTTATAAACTGTTGGCAGTCTTCAGCTTATTTCTGTAGTGTAAAATTCGGTTCACTATCTAATTTATTTCAATACCTCTACCTGATGTCTGCGTCTTTTCCTGATACAAATCTTTGTCCGAACATTAAGCATTAAAAGTGTTCAGCACTAGTCTGCTAGGAAAACAGTAGTCGTTGATTCTGTATGGATTAGTGACTTCTATTTTCAGTATTAAATTCTTGCTTTTATTATTCGTTGTGTTTATTCGGCTGTTTGATGTTTACAGTTATTTTAACTTTTTAGGTGCGTTTCTTTATGATCGGTGACTACTGACTTTAATATTGTTTGCATTTATGCTTTCTGCTTATTAGTTTGATGAATGGTTTACTTATTGGTGTTTATATTTCGAGATGTTAGGGTGAATGTAACCAAATATCACGGACTATGGTGTGTCAGTTTGTGTTACAGTATTTCTTTGATATACACTCAGCTAGTTGTCTGACTGTTAAATACTGAAGTGTGTGGTGTTTAAATATGTTTATATTTCTGAAATGCATTGAGCGCTACAGTAAAGTGCATATTAAACATTCATAGAAAGCCAAAAGTTTGATGAATCAAATATCGAAATGCACATTTTATTTCATCCACAATAGTCGATTGTCTTGATTCCGGCAGTCAAGTGATGTTATTCATAGTTTAATCTTAGTATTTATTGTGTTTATTATACGGATTAAAGTATTACGTTCCAGAAGACTCTTCCTTTGTATAGATTGTAAATCAACGACTTGAACCGTCAGATTGTTAATCGACGACTTGAACCGTTAGATTGTAAATCAACGACTTGAACCGTTAGATTGTAAATCAACAACTTGAACCGTTAGATTGTTCATCAGCGACTTGAATCGTTAGATTGTAAATCAACAACTTGAATCGTTAGATTGTAAATCAACAACTTGAATCGTTAGATTGTAAATCAACAACTTGAATCGTTAGATTGTAAATCAACAACTTGAATCGTTAGATTGTAAATCAACGACTTGTATCGTAACTAGAAAAAGCATCAATGTTGACTATTCTAGAATGATTTGTTTTGAGTTTTTATCATATTTTCTGAAGGCATGCAATCTATTAATTATACAGACTATGTATCTGTCTGTTTGTCCGTCTGTCTGTCTGTCTGTCTGAAGCCGACATTCCAGTAGAGTAATATTACTATTTACTTAGTCCGCCAGCTTCTATATATAGTAGTACAAACACCGCCGTAAACATATAAATAAAGTAGAAATAAATTTCAAGACGAGACTGCGATTAGAACAGAAAACGTGTCAAGCATCTTAATTAAACGAATACTTTTTCAGGATCCTTATATACTATTACAAAAAGTCGCTCAGCCACTAGACGGGTTTTGTCATTTACATAAGCCATTCCTTTTAAACTTCAATTAAATTTATATTTACAAATATACACTTATAACTGCTATTACAAATTTACATATGTATTTACAATATTTTCCTATAACGTGATATTAATAAAAAATATTCATACAATTAATTAAACACATTTTATTAAGAACCCAGCGTGTTACTAAAGCATACTTGGAATGGCAAATACTGTTAAAATTGCCAAGTCATCCTTTCGGAAGTGACGTGATTTTGAGAGGATTTTTTCCACATTATCATTCTTTATTTTCATTACGTTGTTAAGACAAGGTTTTTTGTTGTAAATTAAAGTTCAGCAAGGCATATCCCAATCATTAGTAAATGGGTGACCATTTTGGAAAAATAAATTGCTGGCTCATCATTCCGGTCCTTCCGGAAGAGACATCATTGTGAGAGGATTGTTTAACATTATCATTTTTTATATTCATTACGTTGTTAAGACAAGTTGTTTTGTTGTAAATTAAAGTTAATCAATACCTATCCCGACCATTACTCAATGGGTGACTATTTTTGAAGAATTAATTACTGACTCATCCTTCCGGAAGTGCCGTCATTGTGAGACGCTTTTTTCACATTAAAATCTTTTATTTTCATTACGTTGTTAAGACAAGGTGTTTTGTTGTAAATTGAAGTTAAGCAACACATATCTCGGCCATTACTAAATTGGTAACCATTTTGGAAGAATAACCAAACTGGTGCTTCAATAGCATAATTAAACATGAGTTATTTCATATGACCGAGGCGCCTCCTACTTTGTTTTCCTATTTTAACTACGTATGGTAACATTTTTTTTTTGTTTTGAAGGGGGGTCATTTTTTTTTTTTTTGAACTACAAATATTCTTATGTATAGGGGAGAGTAAAGAAAATGGGGGGTGAGGCTTAATTTTCGTTTTTAAACCTTTTTTCAACTAAAAATTCTATATATGGGGGAGGGTAACAAAAATGGGGGGTAAATAATTTTTTTTTCGTTTTTTAACTTAAAATATTACTATAATTGGGGGAGGGTAAAATAACAATATTGGGTGTGTCAAAAAACATATTTTCTTCTTTTTAATTCAAAATATTTATATGTATGGGGGAGGATAACAAAATTGGGAGGTAAACGTAATTTTTGTTTGTTCTTTTTTTAACTACAAATATTTCCATGTATGGGGGAGGGTAAAACAAATTGGGGTGGGCTCGAATTTTTTTTTAAATTTATTTTTAACTAAAAATATTCTTGGTCGAAACAAAGAAAATCAATGTCTAACCAACCAAGAAATATGACTGGAACTCTATCTGTTTATGAGTGAGCGTTCATTTCAGACGCAGCAGCCTAGCAAAAATAGGCGACCGGAGAGAGCATATATTTGTTACTATTAGTAATGATTACTACATAAACATTAATTAACATTCAGTTCTAACTAGCAAACTGATATAGTTTTACGATGTAATCCTTACTCCAGGCCATTATAAGTGAGAACAACATAAAAATTAACATGTGTAATTAATCATAGCTAATGAAAGAGTAACCATCTGCCAATGCGCATTAAATATACACTCTAAGTCTAACATTCAATATAGGTTCTAGAGAATTGTAGTCTGAATATTTCAAATAACATTTCAAAAGTTATTTTCCTTTTTGAATGTATATCAAACAGTATACGAGCATTGCCTTTATGAGATCACCCAAATCAACCCTTTTAGAAAGACATGCGTAATCAATCTCCTTGTACTAAAATGAAGGGTTTGACTTTTGTGTATCCCTGTCTCCTTTTCGGACATGATACGCTTTTCTACCATCAAATGATTTATAATATAAATGTCTGCGAACCAAGAAAAAAGAACCATTATTATTTGGCCGGTAACTTTTCTTGGGATTGTTTTGATTACTGGTTGTCGCAATGGAAACTTTCGAAATGAAATAACACGAAACAGTAGTTATTTATCAAGGAGATGTCCTTCCCAAAGGGACTCGTTACGTGCCATTATTTATGGTGTCTTTTTTAGAAGACATCCTTAGTGCGTTCTTTTCTAGTTTACCGGTTAGAATGATGCCACCATTCTTTTACGATCCATTCATCAGCTTTGTTGTTTTATTTTCTGTGTTGTTCAATCTCTTTTTAAAATCATTTATCTTCATTACATTACTCTCCAAACAATTCACTGTTACTCGATCCGTGGTAATATTTCCATTCGTGTCGGTAATACACGAAATTAACTAATTACACAAAGAAAAAAAACGTTTAACTGTGGATCGTTTACTAACTTAACAAAACAGAAGAATAGCAAGTGATATTATTGACACTTTAAAAATAATAACTGACATTTCTAAATAAGCTCGATATTATGTGTACATCTTTGAACTTTAACGATTCTTGCAAGGAAGTTTTAAGAAACAAGATATATAAAGCATGTGAACATTTTGCTAATGGAGTGAAATCAGTTAAAAATAAATTCCATATCAGATTAAGAACAGTAATAGCATAGAGCCTTTTAATATCCCATTAGATGAGTTTATAAAGTATCGTAACCATGGAATTAAGAGGCATTTAGGGAAACTGTCGGCATGTAAACACAGCTCACAATAAATATTTACTGAATGCCCAGGAATGCAGGTTACAAACGAGAGATAAGTGATGAGATATATAGCTAAACAAAGAGAGCATTCATAAAATTGTAAAGCCTCATTGAAATAACTAATCGGTTCTTAAATGCAAGTACCATTCTGAAAAGGCAAGTCACTTGAGATTCCACAGAATCTATTCCAGTTCTAAATAATATATCTTACGGGCAGTGAGTTATTATGTTATTACTTATAGTTTCCCGTCAACTTACAAAACGTGATGAATATTAAAATATGCAATTACACTTAAAAGCATTGGATAAAGTCAACAGCCACCAATATTTAATTAGCCTACACACCACTCTCTCTATTGAGATATCATAACATTTTTAAAGTTGAAGAGTGTATCTTCGTTTAGTTTTGTTATTTCTAATTCAGTTGATCTCGCTATTCTTCTCAGAGTTCTTTCGAATAAGTAGATTAATATACCACAATAATTGCTATATCAAATATATCACGCAATATGAAGGGAGAGTATATTTGACATGATATTGCCGAAGCAAACTTTACTCTGTTGATCTGGCTCAAATGCATTTTATCAATGGAGCAATTGATCATGATTATCTATGCAACTTCATCAATATTTTCGCATCGTCTCAGAAACATATGCTTTCAACTCTAGAAACAAACAAAAAAAACAGCTCTCTTGTTAAGACACATGTCTTCGTTACTGGTTTAAACCGTTAATTTTAAAACACTTCAGTTATAATTCTATCGAAAATAGTACCGTGTTTGATTGATCAATATCCGTAAAAATTAGTTGTGGCAACTTAGGCTGTTAAAGATGTCTGCGTTTCGAGCATTGTACCATCGCAATGTGGCATTTACAATTGTTAAAAGGGAACATAATTACTACCTCAAGTAACGCCCATTTATATGTTTGTCTTAAGTAGTTTTAATTCTAATGTTTGTTTGTTTTGTTTTCCTCAAATTAATAATAAATTCCATCCCTTATGTACACTTGTTGTACCACTCTATAGAATAGCCGTACCTAAAATAAAGAGTTGTATGATTTGGTGCGTTGAGAATAATACTAGTGCACGTGCTATCCATTCTGAAGAAAGGTGTGCATATTAATCATCGAGTTAATGTCTACATCTAACAAATGCATTTAGAATATGAAAAAAACGTGTGATCAACGAGAACTAAATAATTAACACATCACCAACATTTATTAGTACTTCTTTATTTTAATATGACGAATATTTCACGATAACAACGTTTTGTTTTATTATAACTGAAACTAGGTTCGATTTAATAATTTAATATTTCATATTTTAAAAGATTCTCTTATTAACTAGAAATGTTATACACTTAGCTTTTTTTAAAGAATTGCAGAATGCAGTAATTTACGTTTCAGAATAAACTGAATATGAATAATTAACTACGAAGCCGTTTATATGCATATATATATATATACATATATATATATATATATATATATATATATATATATATATATATATATATATATATATATACATGTATATTTATATATATATATATATATATATATATATATATATATATTTAGCACACAGATATGTAGTTTCCATTGCATTTCATTTACGAAAATATATTATGTATTACGCGGCTTGTTTTATAAACATTAGAGTCTGAGTATGTAATACTATTTAATAAGCGGTTAATTAAATCAACATTGCTGAGAATAAACCTAAAAAACACAAAGTGGAAAATAAGCGGTGTACAGAAATCACACATGTGCCCGCTTGACAAACGAGCCGCAAGGTTAGAGAAAGCCGTATCTTTATAAATATCTAATCCCGCGACACTGCAATAAATATTTGTTTTTGCTAACAGTCTTACCACGATTTTCTTACCATTGCTTTTATCAGAATATGCAGGGTAATTCATGTATAGTTAATATTGTAATTTATTTCCAACAGTGTATCATTTATCATGTTGCCTTTCTGTTTACACTTTTGTTGCGTAAGAAATACAGCATATAGATAATACCCCGTGTATGGTATGGTATTAGTTACGCAAACACGAGTGACAACAAAAAAGCCGAGTTATATATAATAAACCCCCCACATGTATATATATATATATATATATATATATATATATATATATATATATATATATATATATATATATATATATAAATATATATAAATATATATATATATATAGTAAGATATGAAAATATATTTATGGCAATTAAGCTACACAGAGGCTCCTGCGTTTCATCCTCGGGGGGAATCTTCAGGTTTCAGGCTATATATATATATATATATATATATATATATATATATATATATATATATATATATATATATATATATATGATAGTTTTTATTTACACAGGCATGTACAAAGTCATCGACACTGGCATGTCGATGTTATCGATCAACAGCTACTATAACTGAGATCTCATCAGGCAGAGTTAGAATCCGATATTAACCTAAGATCATATATATATCTCCAAATATGATCTGAAGTTAAGATCGGATTCTAACTCTGCCTGATGAGATCTCACTTGATAGTAACTGTTGATCGATAACAGCGACATGCCAGTGTCGCAGATTTTGTGCCTGCCTGTGTAAATAAAAACTATCATATATAAAGCTCTATTTTGATACTGAGCACTTTCTATAAACCTGGTTGAAATTCTCTGGAGTAATACACTGTGGATATTTTTTTACCTGGATAATTACAATTATATATATATATATATATATATATATACCTAATAAACATAGTTAAATTTTCCCGCCATAATTAATTATAAATCTCACTCCAGGTCTTTACCTGTTTGTCATTATTCTACTGACGATGGACCCAGACGGGTCAGAAAGTACTCTGGACCAACATAAACACTACGGAAGTTTCATCAGCCAATTTCCTTCCGAGATTAAGATTTTAATCCGGAAAATTGAAGGGATCAACACTAAAATAACCAGACAAAAATTGTCGGTTATTTTTAATAATACGTGTCTTAAAGAAAAAATGCTGCCTCGATACACACACATATATATATATATATATATATATATATATATATATATATATATATATATATATATATATATATATATATATATATATATATATACATATATATATATAGCAAGACCAAATATGAACCAAAATAAACCTATAGTAGATGGAACCTATAGTGAAAAGCTGTAACCTTATAAATATACGAGATAAAGCAATTGTAGAATAGAAGAAATAAGAGTGATAAACATGTAACGGATGTCTAAATTTATTTCAAATTTCGATTGTTCAATGCAAAGTGTATACTGTAATCAACTAGTGTTTATTATTCTTTCCTTAAGCATCGGCTTTTCAAAGATCGAGATCTTATCATCAGAGGAGAAATACCGATAGATAAGTTGGCTGTAGAAAAAGCTAAAGTTCAAATATTTGAAAAATATTATTAGAAATGTAGTGAAAGAAAAGTTTAATAAAAAAATATGTGGTTTGTCCAGGTGCTAATTGTCCGTTGAAAAGGTGTCCAATGAAGACGAGATTTTGGAGAAGACGTGCACATTTTTTTTCGTAGGGGCAGTATGAAGAAAGTGCCGAAAATGAAGTAAATCCAAGCGCACTTACATCGCAGATCATCAGGGAAAGTAAGTACCTGGAGTAAGTCTTTCAACAACTGACAATGCACACTGTGGTGTTGCCTTAATCGGGGTAACTTAGATGGAGAAGAAAAAAAGAAAAAGACAAAACGAAACAATAGAAAATGTCTTAGAAAAGTAGCTCGTAAGAGTTTCGCTATATTGTTGGTACTAAGATAAACAGCAAAGAAGTAGTCCCAAATGTATTATAAAGAAACAGGAATAATGTGCGAGAATACACCTTCTCGTCGGGCGGCACAACGATGTCCAGCATCCCCCCAAAACACAACCAAACAGTCAAAAAACCTTCACATGTTACCATTCCAAACCACTGATAGTATGGCATTCCACATCTATTCCATCAGAAGGAAAGGGAACATAAATGTCCGTTTCGAATGCATGTGGTCGTGCGATCCTTTCTTCGCCTTTTTTCCAGGGCTGACTTGCTCCCTTACTAGATAAACACACAACGAGGCAAATGAACAATATCCCGCAGAAATCCCCTTTAATAGTAGATATAAAATATTTATCCATAATAATGTTTCTAAAAATTTAGTTTCTATTTTAAATGTTATTCTTAATAAAAAATCAATCATCCAACGTCTGACACGTCTTTTTTCATTCCGGGAAAATATGTTTTTCTAAATTTACTGTCGAGAGCTACCTTGTTGTTGTTTCTCGGAGTAGACATGGGTCGAAGTGGATGAGTCTAATCCCGCAGGAATCATTTTGAAAAAGCATTCATATACTAAAGATAAAATATTACTACAAAATATTTCTTACGAAAATCTAGTTTTTATTTTAAATAATTTTAAAATATTTCCCTAACGGCTGGATCTGTCTACAACACTCTGGAAAGAATATTATTCCATTCTGTTTAAGGACAGGACTACCTGACGTCAATTTCTGATTGACCCAATTCCCATACGGAGTGTACGCTCAACGGGGCAGTTATCCCGAGTTCAACAGAAAGTCAACTAAAAAAATACACATAGTAAAAAGCAAGAAACTTATAAAAAACACTGTTTCCAGGAACTGATTTCTATCTTTAAATATTTCTCAACAGCTAGATTTTTCCTCCCGGGATAACATCATGTTATTCTTATTTAAAGGCGATAACCTTGTTTTTTTTCTATTTTTAAAGGTGATTCATACGATCTCGAATTATACTTAGGTCGGTGCAAATAATCCTAGATGCGGATAAAACATCCTGGAGAAATCGTATATATACCATAAATAAAATATTAATACAGAATAACGTTATAAAAAATCTAGTTTCTATTTTAAAAGAACAATTTTTAATCGTCGGGCCTATTTTTAACACTTTTTGGAAATATCATTCTAACTCGTTAAATGACGGGAGAATTTTGTTATTATTATTTCCATGGTCGAACCCTTCAGTTTCGCAGTAGACCTACATTGAGGCAAAAACATGTCCCAGTTCTGCAGAAAACATTTTGAGAAATCAAATATATACTAAAAAATATACTCCCAATACAAAAACCTTGTTTCTATTTTTTAAAAATTAAGTCCATGACGGCATGGATGTTTTTGTTTAGTTATTTTTTCATTCCTAGCAACCATTATTTTATTTAATTTAATCTAATTTAAGTTAATTAAATTTAACCTAATTCAATTAAATGATGATAGCATCCATGTTGTTATTTCTTTTTTTTTATTTGTCGAGGTGATCTATTCCTGTCGGCTGTCGGGTTATGGTTGGGCAAGTGATCCCAGTTCCGCAGAAATTACCTTGAAAAATCTTATTTATCCCATAAATACAATATATTAATGCCGCATATTGTTTTCAACATTCCATTACTATATTAAAAACACCTTCCTATTTCTTGGATCGATTTTAACATTCCGGGAAGACACCATTTCATCCCCTACCCTAATGACGAAAATATGATGCTATTGTTTTTATTTTTATGTTGGTACATTTACATCCGGGATAGGCATAGAACAGTGCGAAGGATCTTAAGTGATTGAAATAAATTTCGAAATTTCTATATATACTGAAACGATAAATATCAATACAAATATTGTTTTCGTAAGTCTAATTACTACTTTAAAGATGTTGTCGTTACCTGCTGGGGCGGCTTTTAACATACGGTGGAAATATTAATTTATTAAATTACGAATTATTTCATTATACTGCAGATCTATGATGATGAAGCCACTGTTATAACACCCCCACACAGGGGGAAGGAGTGGGTTAACTATTAATACTAATTCCATCCCCCCTAGTTCGATCTATGTTGGTTCATTATCTCCAGCATCGTAATTTCCGAAGTGTTTTGCAACATTTACTGGCTTTCTTTATGTCCCCCTTCCTTACCCTATATGTCCCTCCCCCTGTGGAGCTGCACATGGCTATTTTTTCTATTGAGACATTTTCGGAATGGGTGAATGATCATGATTATCGTATACCTGGAAATAGGTATATGACTCCACCTTCCATCCCCCTGATTCTATAGAGTTGCTAACTATACTTTTATGGCATACATAAATTACATGAAATTCCCAATGCTTTTCGTACAATATATCTATTTCCATGAATAATTGTGATTTATTATTTATTATTCCATTATCTATTTATATGTTACCAAATTCCCCACTCTACTCTGCTGAAGATCTATTTACTATCGTTAACTTTCAATGGGATGTTTTCCGATAGAATATTCCCACCTTATCCCCCCACCCCATGCTGATAATCGAATCAAGTCATAGCTAAGCCTAATTACACGTTGTTAACTCATAGCCTCTATATTATACGCTAAGTATTGCTCCAGATTGCCTCGGGAAGGGCATATACTGACTGTCCTGGTTGCAAGTTTGTACCTCCCCCATTCCCCTCCATCCTCCTATCCAGGTTGTAGGCTTGATAACAGGTAACGGTTTCTATGCAGACAGCATTGTCGTATTTCCTGCCTAGCGTTCAGTAAATTATCTCTAGGTGTCATTATGTGGTACGACTCTAATGCACATAGGTTGCACCTCTTCCTTTTGTTCGGTCTATATTTGTTAGCGCTCCCCAAAATGGACCACTTCAGTTCGAAAGGGTATTGTCTAGCAATGAGATTTCTCACAAAACGGCCAAGAGAAGGGTTAGGCTTTCCTATGTGTTCCCTGTGGACACTTCTGAATGCACTCATGTGATTTCTGAACCTATCCTTGAACTCATCTTGGTTGATGCGATATATGGTCTCCCACAACATTCTGTAAACACATCGCATTTGTAGACAATATTTGAGACTCTACAGTTCCCGCCAGTGGACAGATGTTGGAAGCTCTGCAGTTACATTTGTGTGCTGAAACGTTGATGGGTGTCATGTCACTATGCACATTCACAACGGTGGTTCTCCCTGAACTGGTGTTGCTGGGATCAACACCAGAAGTGAATGTGCCTTTCTTGGTTTAGCTACCTTAGAGTAATTATATACTATGATGGATGCGGCTATATTTGTACAGGTTGAAAAGCACAGTTTTACATATTTTTGTTAATGATTCAACCCAATCTGCTTTCCTCTAGAAAGATTGTTTCCACTATGCTATTAAAAATCTTTGGTATATCAGTCTTAATATGTTGGCTATAGGGGGGTTGAACCATGGGGGTAACTGTAGAGTCTCAAGCATTGTCTACAATTGCGATGTGATAACAGAATGTAGTACATCATATATCGCATCCACCGGGATGAGTTCAAGGATAGGTTCAGAAATAGCATGAGTGCATTCAGAAGTGGCCACAGGGAAATCATAGATAGTCCTATCACTTCTCTTGACTGTTTTGTGAGAAATCTCATTGCTAGACAAGACCCTTTCGAACTGGAATGGTCCATTTTTGAGAAGGCTAACAAATATAGACGGAACAAAAGGAAGAGGTGCAAGCTATGTGCATTAGAGTCATACCCCCTCATGACATCATGATTTTTGTAAGAAATATGTTGTAGTAATACTTTAGTTTTAGTATATGAATGTTTTTTTTAAATGATTTCTGCGGGATTAGGATTATTCACTTCGACCCATGTCTACTCAAATAAACAACAACAATGTAGCTCTCGGCAGTAAATTAAGAAATTATTTTCCCGGAATGGGAAAAGACGTCCCAGACCTTGAATAATTAATGTTTATTTAGAATAATTTTTTAAATAGAAACTAATTTTTTAGAAACAGTATTATAGATAAATATTTTATATATACTTTTAAATGAGTTTTTTTTATTAAAGGGGGATTCTGCGGGATTATTGTTCATTTGCCTCGTTGTGTGTTTATCTTGAAAGGGAGCAAGTCAGCCCTGGAAAAAAGGGGGAAAAAGGATCGCACGACCACATGCATTCCAAACATACATTTATGTTGCTTTTCCTTCTGATAGAATAGATGTAGAATGCCATCCTTTCAGTTGATTTGAATGGTAACATGTGAAGGTTTTTTTACTGTTTGGTTGTTGTTTGGGGGAAATGCTTTTCATCGTTGAGTCACTCGACGAGAAGGTGTATTCTCGCACATTATTCATGTTTCTTTTGAATACATTTGGGACTACTTCTTTGCTGTTTATCTTAGTACCAAAAATATAGCGAAACTCTTACGAGCTACTTTTCTTAAGACATTTTCTATTTTTTCGTTTTATCTTTTTCTTTTTTTCTTCTCCATCAAAGTTATCCCAATTAAAGAACAACCACATTGTGTAATTTAAGTTGTTGAAACACATATTCCAGGCACTTACCTTCCCTGCTTAGTAGTGAAACACGTGTTGAAAAACATTCTTTAATTTTAATATATATGATAAATAAATAATATTTGAAAGGAAAAGTATTTTGTGGTGATGATTGGCCGTCTGAACGAAATGGTTTAGTAAGCCTTCAAAAATCATATATGTATATATATATATATATATATATATATATATATATATATATATATATATATATATATATATATATATTTTAAAGAAGTTTTTGAATTTCTTTAATTTTTAATTTTTAATTTTAAAAGAAAACTTTTTCAAATTTGGAACTTTGACAGTCCTACCCTGTCAACTTATCAATCATAATTTTTCCTCTGATGATAATATTTTAATCTTTGAAAAGCCTGGTTTAAGGAAAGAAAGAGATGAAAAATAAATGTTTTTATAAACTAAACTACTCCTTGTTTTGAACAACTGAAAATACCGATTTGCTTCCATTTGCAGGTCTTACTAATTTTCATTGACGTACCATATATATATATATATATATATGAAAGTAAGCCAAAAAACAAGGAACGCTGCACTCACTAATAACACTAATTACATAAAAATACATTAAATATTTAGGCGATAAAAATCGTGCATTTTTCTAGACAATACGTTTCGGTCCAATGGTAATACCGTTTATCGATAGACATCCATATATCCAAGATTCGATCATCGTCTATGTTCGTCATGCTGATAACGACTGTGAGCCAGAAACACGTGTTCTTGGATTACTTTCATATACATATAACATTAATACATATATATATATAATATATATGCATATATATATATATATATATATATATATATATATATATATATATTTATATATAGAGAGGTTTGAATTGTGGTTGGAAACACATCCGAGGATACCTAGTTACGGTCGAAAGAACTTATAATGTGTACAATCCGAATGTATATCTGTTCTTTTTCAACTTCATAACTTATTCATGCTCTGTTTGAACGGACATAGAGCTCTCTGATTCGAATTCTTATCGAAAATAATCGAACCTGAAAACTATACATATATATATATATATATATATATATATATATATATATATATATATATATATATATATATATATATATATATATATATATATATATTAGTATGCGTTTACGTATGCATTCGACTGAGTTTATTATTTGATATTGAAAGCTTATTTTGTAACGATAATTAATGAGAATATTTTTGAATAAAATTATTTTTTGTTTATTGTTTTATTTTTAAAATAAACACACACCGCTTACACATGGTGTTTATTACACAACAGTCCATTCTCTAAAAAATGGTATGCCGCACCTGCTCGGTTAGAATTTATTTTCCTTAAGGCATATTGATCCGTTTTGCTTTTTGTATCTTCTTCACTTGATATAAAATACTTAGTGGCTTTATCGCCTTATCTTCTCATCCGCTGTTGTTTCTATTAGCTTCTATCCTTTTGGTTGTATTTAATTATCTCTCTTTTTTACTATCTCTCTCTTTTATCTCGCTATGTCTATATGCCTCTCTCTCGCTTTCTCTCCCCTCTCTCTTTCTGCTTCGCTATATCGCTCTCTCTATATATATATATATACGGAGAGAGGGCGAGAGACTTTGAAAACAGATAAACAACATGCCTTTGAATACCGCGTTAAAAGATGCACAAAATGTTTTAAAAAATCTTTTTTTCACTTTTCGTCTCATTAATTCAGGATAACACATTCAGTGAAAATACAGTTTGAATCAATTCAAAGTAATATTTTTTTAAATTTGTTACTGTGATATAATATCTCTACTTTGATGTTGTGGAAGTGGCAGCAGACACCGTTGCAGTGTGATCAACACCAAGCAACGTCTCTATTTACAGGTAATTTTTTAGAGCGTGGGGTCGCTTTTCTGTGGAGAAAGACCTGTTATCATCCGAAATTTATAAGACTAAATGTAAGAAAAACAACTTATTTTTAATAAAAGATATTGCATTTAATAATGTTGTCCCGAAATGCGTGGTATTTGTCCGTTTTTAATTTCCTGAATAATTCTTTACTGATATGTAAATAAGTTAGTTTAAATGAAAGCAAAAAATAAGTTGAATCAACGACGATAAGTTAGTTGGGAAATTCAAACGAACGACAAATATTTTTTTATGTAAACTCACAATAAATTACAAAAAAAAACAACAAAAAAAGCAGTTAAAACAAATAATTATAATACAAACAAACAATAAAGTTTCTAGTGCAGAAATATGTTTAAAATAATACTTTTCATGTTACATAGCGGTACCCAAAAGCACCCATTTGTTACGTTATCAATGATGAAAATCATCGCCACGAAAATCGATTAAGTGCTTCTAAAAATACGAAAGCAATACGAAATCATATGAAGACATAGTTAGTCTAGAAGCGATTTCAACAATTTTAACACATATTTTAAGCCCTCTTGAACACATTTCTTTAGAGCGTGTTTAAGCCTTTAAACTGCCAGTCATTACCTTTAAAACACTTCTCGTTATTAAAACATTTTTTTTTATATATAGTTCTTTTTAAATTCTGTTCTCATTAAACACAGTTCATTAAACGTTGCATCTCATTTAAACACTTTACACATTAACCACTTTAGACATTGTTCGTTAAGCATATCAAATAAGGCATGGTGCACTTTTTTCTGCTTTAGTTCTTTCAGTTTTAAGTATTTCGAAGGCTAACAGATTAGGACCCCAGAAATGTGATGCACAAAATGTTACCTTACACTTTATTTCGTCGTCTGGTTGTGATCGTCGTTGGTGCCGTCGGTTTCCATTGCGTATCTCTGGCCGTGATCGATGTTGGTGATCTTTGATCAGTGGATACAATTTTATATGGACAGGCAGAAGACAAACGCGGAGGCACTTTTTCCTCACCCAGATTCAAGTCTTTTATTCTGGACTTCGTTGCGGAGGTTTTTTTTCCATTCATTCGCTCGATTCTCATTCATTCTTCTCGCTGGGGGATGCTACTATGCACGGGGTTTTCTGCTGGATCTCGAGGAGATCCAGTCATTACGACGCACGTCTACATTGTCGACCCGACGCTCTCACTTCCAAAGCCCTTCTGTTTCATTTGAGGACTGACAGAGAGGTCGACCGTCCAGCTCGCTTCAAAACTCGTAACGCTTTCAAAAACCTTAGTTTCTCACGAAAGAAGGAATTACGTCATAGTCTTTTGTACTGTCATACAAATCATAACCAAAGCTGGTCTGACCTTAATTGAACTTCAAATTTTGAAGTTGGCCAGGTTTCACCAGTTGTTATGCCTTCTTGGGATTACTTATTCTGAGGACAAATCTATTTGTCCCAAAAATGGATGTCCTTTCGACCTGCACTTAACTCGAACAAAGTTCACTTCTCCCACAATCAAAACTAGTGGGTCTACACGCTTGTAAGCATACAGGGCTCTCTCATAATATAACAGGAACATCTTTGGATAATTTACTTAAAGCTTTCAAAAATGTTCAGAAAACTTTTTAAATTGTTAAAAAAAAGAACACGATTCGATTTATACTGAAACTGAATTGTGTTCAATATTGATTTGAATAAAATGAATAATTACAAATAAATAGTTAAGTTAGGGGGATGTTGCTGCGTAAGTAAATAAACAAAACGTTTAATAGGGTAACACTATTTAGCTTTTTGTTGTGCACAATATATTGTTGGTTTCGATGTGTTTACCCTTTTTAAGCAGCATAAAATCAAATACTCTAATAATGACTTCAAGACACGCACACACAATAATTAAATACACCAATTCAAAACAAACAATACATAATTTTAAAATGAAAACAAACGATGAATAATTAAACAAAATAAAACAAATAATACGTGTTTTTCATAAAGTGTCTGTCAAATTGTATCGACTAGTGTTTCTGATTTACCAAGTTGCGACAGAGTAAATACACCCACTGTATACTGCTGTGTCTGATTTTATTTTTATTTTAAAAGTATGTGTTTGCTTTCTGTTTTTTTTTCGGATAAAATTGAATCTTAAAAACAATGTTGTCGGCAATGTTCTATATTAGATACGTCATTATCATGATTTTTTATTTGAAATATATTTACATTTCATTTCTAATAAATATTGTTTGATTTTATTTTTTGTTTCTTACAAAGAAATACACTTCCTTTTACCCTCCAATAATCATAATTCCTGGTTTTTAATAAATAGTTTGTATTTTATTTTTTGTGCATATCTAATTTTCTAAATTTGATAAGAAGAAAGTAAAGAAAAAAATCGCAAAAGGAAAAGACATTGAAATGGGGGATTAATGTGCCCTGACAAAAATATACGATAACATTTGGAAGCTATTTAGAGAGCTAACTATTCAATATATATAACCGTTTTAAATGAACATTGTGAATACGTTAGTTTAAAATAAAACACGCGGAACATCAAAAAAAGATAAAACAAATGAAATTTAAACCACTAATTTCAATACAAACAATACCTTTCTAGTGCCATAATGAATAGACCCACTTGTTGGATAATTCAGTTGAATGCTTGACATTTTGGGTTACTGCTTAATTTGTTCTTAATAATATCATCATTTTTCCTTACCAACACAATATTTTACAGCCAATATAAAGTGCTCAAGAAAAGCATTTTTTTCAGAACCATGATCCTAATCACGAAAGTCAACATGAAAAACATCATAGAACCTCTATTAATCACCTAAAAATAGCAATTACGTTAGCAGAAACACGAGAGTCAATAAAATAGTCTTCTCTTTCAGAAAGCAACGGTCAATGCCGGCCCGTCGTAATAACCCAAGTCAGTTCACTGAGTCGAGTTTTTTCTGGTGACGTCATTGATAGAAGTTAGTAAGAACCACAATACATGAGGAGCGATAGTGCCGAAGGCGCTGGAGCGCATGCGTGAGATTCCATATTTTTCCAACAAGTCATCAGAGTGTGCAGACTGCACTCTAACGATTATTTATTCATTTGGAAATCATTGTTAATTTGTTCTTTTTTTCAAATATATTTCCTATTTATAGATGTCATGTGTGAAAGAAAATAACAAATTACAGCATTGCAGCCAACGATGAAAGCATTGAATTGAAGTTCGATTTGAAAGTCTTAAAATCAATTAGAATGTTATTTTGGAATAAAAAAATAAAATTTAAGACTTATTCTATGAATTTTATCCAAAGTGTGTCTGAAAATGAAATGAAATAGCGATATTCAAATAATAATATATTGTAAATAAAATGTTCGTTAAAAAAAACATCACACATTCAAAGAAACTGTTCGTTTTCACAAATGTTACTTACTTAAAAAATTGGCAATTTGAAAAAAAAATCACACTCCCTAAAAATATGATTTTTTAATTTATTACACATTTTTACTATAGTGTAAATAAACTGTTCGTTTTGCCACAAAAAACTAAATAAGCAAACATTTTTATTTATTTAGATGAATGCCTTATTTATTAATTATTTTGACTCGTAATTTGTCAGGTTGATTTAGTTTTCATGGTTGATTAACTTGTAAGTTAAAAAAGAATACAAAAGTGTCTGCTGTATGGGCTTATTTTTAATATCCCACCACCTGTTTTGTTAAATTTTTTTCTGGTTAAATATTTTTCTTTTTTTGTATATGATGTCTTTATGGAATTCCGTGTTTACTGGATTGTTTTTCTAAATTCGTTATTCTGTGTACCCACTCGCTAGATAATTCCGGGATTCGGATGATAGTCATACAAAGACAGTTTAATTGCTAATAGTTGAAATTGCTACTCATTCAGCATCCTAGTTAAATTAGAGAATAAAACAAATATCAGTTATTCTTTTTTGGAAATGAGAGCAACCTTTATCAAATTATTCAGCTAACTAATGATAATGAAATGTCCATATAGAGAATAACACGGCTAAAGGATAGGGATTTGTCTTGTATTTGTGTTCATAAACCAATATATATTTCCCTGCAGCATAACTGATAATAGTATTTTAATTCGATATAGTCATTGTCATAACAATCAACTTAAACATTAAAAATAATCCGGAAAAAGTGAACTTATTTGATGATTGAATATTAAATCAGAAAACATGTTTTAAAACAAATAATCAAAAATGTATAACAAACCCATTTAATTATCAAGTATTACGTTTTATGTTTGCTCCGCAAATAACACGAACTTATACATTTAAAGTAGGATTTCTAATAAAGTAATGAGTCAATTATATTTCATGATTGTTGATTAATAAATACTGAAAATGTCATCACAATAAGTTGCTTCCTGAATTATAATGAATTTTTAAAGTGAAGAGAAGACTCAAAGCGCCCATAGTCTTGCTGTTCGAAAAATGTAGTTTGCTACTTTAGAGGATTAATCATATTCCAATGCACTGGCATTGTAATTATGGCGGCTGTGATCATTCTCTCTATCAAAAAAATCATGTTTAAGAACAGTGTATTAACATTTATATAAGTGTGGAAATATATACAAGCATGAGACAGGTCGTCTACTAAAAGTAAGAATAACACCACCCGGTAAACCATAATACGTGGAGATATTAAAAAGTCGGGTATGGCTGACCATATATGTAAAAAAATAGGTAAACCATCTGTCCGTATGAAACCTACTAAAAATTATAGACAAAGAAGAATGTAGCACGCAAGAGGACGCAAAGCAGCAGCGCATGCATTAGGCGACAAGGATCTCCCATGTAGACCTGTATGAGATTTAATAATATATGTGAATTATTAATCATATATATTTTTTTTAAATCATCACAAAACATATATATATATATATATATATATATATATATATATATATATATATATATATATATATAATTATTTATGAATATTATTTTTCGAATAAACCAATATACGCATGTGTTTCAGGCCAACCATGAAATCATTAGTATATGAAAGGACAATCCCTGGCGGTCACACGGTTGGAACGCAACTACGACTGCTACATTAAACTCAGTAGTCGGAGCGCGTGCTGATATGCCCACTAAGCATTGTCTAGAAATAGGAGAGTGACTCACCTTTGTATATGGTGAAATAAGAAAGGTACTGAAAGCACTCAACCGGCGGGGCCTAGAGTGTTAAATTACACTATAAATGACGGTCTCATCCCATATCAGAAAGAGACCCTCATCATATATTCGCTTCAACAATAGACGAATTAAAATCACACCAAAAGTCGATGAGAAAAAATAAAAATAAAAGGTATTTAACATTCTTTAAAAAAATTAAATTCTGATGATGAAGTATATCTCTGAAAAAAATAATTAAAAAAAAAGAAAAAAGTCAAAACGATTAAATGCATTGTATGGCGTTCTTATATTTAATAATTCATATTACCATATAAACAATACTTTCTAAATAAGAACACCATTTCTTATCTAATTTGCACCGCCGCGTACTTGACTAAACAGACGCTCATCCCACGTTCACTTCAACAATAGAAGAATTGAAAACACACCAAAAAACGATGAGAGAAAAACAAAAAAAAAGGTATTTAATATATCATTTTTTTTATTTAAAGTCTGATGATAAAATTGATATCTGCGAACATTTAATTAAATAAAAATTGAAAACAAGTTAATGAAATTAAAATTCATTGTATGGCGTTCTTATTTGTGATAATTTATATTAATATATACTAGCGGGGTTCTGTGGAAATTCCACAGTGTTTTCTACATCAATCTGTATAATTTATATGCACATATTTTTACCCCAGAATTTTGCGTGAAGGGATGGAAGTATATATATACCAATTTATATTACCCCGTTGCTGGGCAAAATATGTCTCTTCAGCAATCACTATCCGTCGCGACTCACCTCTAACTTGCACCCTCCCTCCCTTCTCCCCACCCCCGTTGTCAGGGGCAAATTTTAAATAGGCGTGTCAGATCGTGACACACAAAATAAATAACACACACTCTATCGTATTAATATATAAATAATAATACTAAAAAGAAGAAGAAAAAGAAGACATTTTAAATATTAAACAAAATAAATAATAAATAAATATCGTAAGCCTGAAACCGGCTCATTTGCTAAGCGTTTCCGCGTCTCCTCCACCTTCCACAATGCCCTCCGCCTTCCACGCTGAATCAACTGTAGCGAGCAGGGTCAGTTAATTGTTTAATTAAGTTAATTTTGACATATTTAACCACTCCATGTCTTGGTAAAGTCTCCGCTTTCCAGCTAAATGTTACGGTTCCAAGTCTCTTCGTCCAATTTATTTGTTTATTTATTTATTGAATTTCTTTAGGAGCGTGACACACGTACGCACACCTTTGCGTATTAATATATACTAGCGGGACCCTGTGGAAATTCCACAGTGTTTTCTACATCAATCTGTATAATTTACTGTTAATAATATTATCCGGTGGCAAGAAATATGCACATATTTTACTCACAAAAATTTTGCGTGACGGAATGGAAGTATATATATTTATTTATATTACTCGGTTGCCGGGGCAAAAGCTGTCTCTTCACTAAATCTTGTTAAATAAGAGTGTCAGATCGTGACACACAAAATAAATAACACACACTCTATCGTATTAATATATAAATAATAATAATAATAAGAAGAAGAAGAAGAAGAAGAAGAAGAAGAAATTTTAAATATTAAAAAATAAAATAAATAAATAAATAAATAAATAAATAAATAAATAAATACCGTAAGCCTGAAACCGGCCCATTTGGTAAGCGTTTCCGCTAATGAAACGGGATACCAGAGTTCTATCCTCGGTTGAGTCATAGCAAAGACTAAAACAAACATTGCTAAAACTCTCAGTATTATAAGGTCAGGATCAAGGACAATGAAGCAGTCCTGGGAAAAGAGTGGCGCCCTCCCCTACATCTCGGGTTAGCCGCTAATATAAAGAGATCCTCTACTGTAATCGGACAATTTAGTCTTTTATAAAGTCTGAAATTAGCGACCACCTCACCTAAAATAAGCGAACGCCATTTTTGTTTGACGAATTTGACAATATAACTAAATAACTATTTGAAATAAAAAAAAAAAATTTCTCAGATGTTAACTATACAATATCATTGCCCTTGTCTTATTTTTACGTCTGTATTTGGTACTTTGTTACATGGGGACCCGGGCTAACTTTGACCCTGACCCTAACTTAAACCCTAACCCCCAATGACCCTGAACTTTATAGGTAATCCTACCCCCCCCACACCCCACCTGACCCTAACCCTAACTACGGGGTCAAAGTTAGCACGGGTCCCAATCTAACAAAGCACCATCTATGTGTTAGTAAGTTACGCTTGTTTTATTATGAGCACCCCCCGGATAAGAGTGAAATATTTAAAAAAAATAATAATTTGCATTCAAATAACGCGTGTACGATGGACACTCTACTAAAAAGGGTTGATATACGGTAAGAAGTGGCAGGCTTCCGAAAAAAAACGAAATTATACTTGTTACTTTTATTTTTCGATTAGATTTTCTTTTTTATTTTGCTTTGAATCACGACTTTCCTCACTTTCGTTTTTGTTAATTTTTTGTTTTACTTTTTGCGATTTATTTATTTGTTTTTATTGTGTTTTCACTTTTCAATTACGTTTATTCTCTCTCTCTTTCTCTATCTTCTCCCTCTATCTCTCTCTTACGAACACAAACTTTCTCTTTCTTTCGTACGCGCTCTCTATGTTTCACTGAAAAAAAAAGAAATCCCACAGTGTTTTCTACATCAATCTGTATAATTTACTGTTAATAATATTATCCGGTGGCTAGAAATATGCACATATCTTACTCACCAAAATTTTGCGTGACGGGATGGAAGTATATATATTTATTATATTACTCGGTTGTCGGGGTAAAAGCTGTCTCTTCAGTAATCACTGTCGGTCGCGACTCCCCTCCCCCGTTGTCAGGGGCAAAAGTAAATACTAAATCTTATTAAATAGGAGTGTCAGATCGTGACACACAAAATAAGAAACTTAACTTCTCAGATGTTAACTATACAATATCATTGTCATTGTCTTATTTTTTACGTCTCTATTTGGTAGTTTGTTACATTGGGACCTGGGCTAACTTTGGCCCTGACCCTAACTTTAACCCTACCCCCCCAATGACCCTGAACTTTATAGCTAACCCTAACCCCTCACTGACCCTAACCCTAACGACGGGGTCAAAGTTAGCGCGGGTCCTAATGTAACAAAGCACCTTCTATTTGTTAGTAAGTTTACTTTTTGCGATTTATTTATTTGTTTTTATTGCGTTTTCACTCTTTCTCTATTCCCCCTCTCCCTCTCTTACGAACACACACTCTCTCTTTCTTTCGACCACGCTCTTGGTGTTTCACTGAGAAAAAAAACAAAAAAAAACATTGCTTATTGTCCGTTCAAAACATTTAAAAAATAAATACTGGTCCCTTACCCTCCAAAAATAATAAATAAATGTTTTAACACTTTAAGAAGTGGTGCAAATAAAAAATAAATACTTAGTTCAAACTATCATTGAAAAAAAAAACATTGCTTAACGTCCGTTCAAAAAACAACAACAATAACAAAAAATAATAGACATGCCCTAAAAACGCCAAAATAAAAACAAAAAATAGTTTTAAGCTTTAAGCAACACAAAAAAGTACTTTTTGACCAGGTGATTAAAAAAAATGTATTATTTCCTCCCCTTCCGCTCGAAATGTAGCAAAAAAATCTTAGCGGTTGGTTGGGATCGAACTATAAACCAGTCGGGCCAAAGACAAAAATACTACGTCGCTTAGCGTTTGCCGGAAGCGTGACACACGTACGTACACCTTAGCGTATTTATATATATATATATATATATATATATATATATATATATATATATATATATATATATATATATATATATATATTAACATATATTAACATATATATATATAGATATGTAGAGAGAGAGTTAGATTTATATATATATATATATATATATATATATATATATATATATATATATATATATAATAAATAGTGGTTATTCTTTATTATCTATGTACGTATACGTTTCGTCCTTTTTTTAATAATCGGGACTCATCAACATAGAGATATGACTATTCACTACCGGTCATGCGATTTGAAACCCCGGATTACAAGTATTTTTGCTACTCAAATCCGACGCCTTAACCACACGGCCAATTTTAAATAGCAAATAATTTTATTTTTTATTATTATTATTATTATTATTTTTTAATCTTTAAATTTATTTTTAATTTATTTTTATTTTTATTTATTATATTTTTATTCTTTCTATTTTTATTCTTTCTTTCTCTCTCACTCTTCTTTTTTATTCTCTACATTTGTATTCTCTCTATATATTTTTTTATTATTTTTTTATTCTTTTTTATACCTTTTTATACTCTTTCTCTTTTTTATTCTTTTATTCTTAGTATTGAAATGTTTTTATATATATATATTTTTTATATATATATATATGTTTTTTTTATATTTATTTATATATATATATATATTTTCATATATATTTTTTAATTTTTTACCCCCCCCCTTTTTTATTCCCTTTAATCTTGAATTCCCTCGTGTTTTAAATCTCAACGGTCTTATTACACTAAATTCAAATTTAAACAAACACACACAACACACTGAGCAAATAACGCGTCCCAACAAGAGTGTCATGTGACCTCACATTTCCAAAACAGATGACAACAGAAGCTGAAGAGAGCCGGATGGGTAAGACCTTCCGTGCTTGAAACCGACGGTAAGAATGTTGTACTATTTTTTCTGTACCAGAATAAATAAATATTATGCTCTTAATTTTTAACTTTAATTCTTAATTAATCGAGCACTCTGCTGGGATTTTTCCTACCATTCTACAAAGAAGTTATATATATATATATATATATATATATATATATATATATATATATATATATATATGTAGTAATAAATAGTAATCTATATTGATAAGTAGTAGGACTACCCATCAAGTGAAAAAGTGGTCAACACTCCTAAACTTCATACTAGAATTGTACGCAAGGATCTGTGACGTAACGGATCAAGTGCTAACTAATAATCATTGACAGTCTTCTAGAAGTGTAAAGTTCACTCCTCGGTGTAGTACATACTTAGAACTGAATTACGAATTACATCATATATCTACGTCATTTCTTTTTACAACGAGTCACCTCTCATCAAGGTCTAAACGCCACTCGAATATCAGGGTTATTGCGTATGATTAGACGGTTGATTCCTGACGATAGTTGTATTTAACAGAGACATTGCTTATTTAAGAGGGTGGATCAACTATAATGTGTTTATATCGCACATGTAAATAGAAATGTTATAGTCAGCCGGTAAGCATCCCCGTTGTATTGTGTTCTATTGAAGAGCGGTAAAGGAAATGTAACTTTGTTCATAGAAGTTCCCCTTATACATTGGTACAAAGAGAGAGAAAGTACTTGTAGGTAGACGGTTTTTGTTGCGAATGTTTTACAGGGAGGGACATTGAAGGAAGCTCAGTCGAGCACCTGCCATGAAAATTACGATAAAATAGAGAAAGACAAGCAACGTTTATTCTATGAAAATATAACTGTAGGGTGGAGAAGATATGCTCCACTAGATTTCGGAGTCGATGTTGTACATTGCCATAGCAGAGAATGGTGCTCTTTGCGGCACCTTCCCAGATGTGTCAACAGTTAAGACGTATTTGACTCTTATACACATAGAGGATTGCGCCAAGAGTGAGATACATATTAGAGCGTTAGAATGAGCTACCCATTTTACCAGCGACCTTTACAACGAATTTTACTCACGTCTCGATTTCAGGTCTGGAGTGAATGTATGCGATATACGCTTATAGGGTTAACACTCTTATGCATGTTGGCTTCCTCAAGATAAGAGCAATTCATTTTAATAAAAAACACTGTGATGGTCAAAGCGTTGGTGATTAAGTGTTATAAGCTTGGTTTTCGACCTATTAAAAGTAGCCAGCCACTCTTTTTCCCATATTAAACGACGTGCTCCAGGTAATAGGAGAGAGAATCAGAGAGATCCTCATCACTAATGCTCTAGTATTGCTGTGGATTGTGAAAGTATCTTCATAAATTTACACGGATGATCTTAGAATTTTATTTGGGAGATAATTAATGAAAATAATGGAAAGGTAAGGGCCCGGTATTTATACATGAAGCACGGCGACATTCATTTTTATTTACCTCCTCAGGAGGTTAGGCACAAGGCCAGGTTTATCTTACTCCCACAACGTAAGATTCGACCCAAGCTCGGGTCGGGAAAGTGGGACTTGAAAAGCCAGCGCCCGAGAAGGTGAGCACTCTTGCTATTAAAAATTGCCTGGGCAGCCCCGTCGGCATTCCCCGGTAGGGGCGCCTCAGACAGTAAGCAATAAACTTACTCCTCCCCAAAGAGGGGAGGAAAAGCCTGGGAGGGTGGACCTCCTAGAACTGCACAGGACAGACCCATAGACCGGCGTAAATCAAGCCCCGAAGGCCAAGACGATACCAGTTTATGGTGACTGTATTCTTCAAACTTCTACAACGACTACTTTTACAAACCTTTCAGAGAGTAAGAGTTTGATTTTTTAGAGGACATTTTCAGATATTCCAAGCTTGTGAAGACCTTCACGCTTAACATTATCAACACTTTTACGATGTCGACAGCTATTGCTGTAGGAACAAAGACGCCGTCCATAGATGCACTTATCCTGTATGATATTACAGTCAGGATATCAGTCTTTATCTTGCAAGACAAAATTCATATTGTTTGTCACTGAATGTGCTGAGTAGGCTGTGTGTGTTTATGTGATTAAAACTTCTAGGTTTATCAAAAATTCAAGCAACTTACTTATGACTAACTTGTCTGTATTGAGATGCAGGACCACCATCATTTTTAAATATTGGGCAGACTGACTAAGTTTGCCAAGGTGTTGGGAAGCATTTTTCATTTAAGCAACGATTGGACAGCTTTTTAAGAATGAGGGTGTTTTCTATGATTAGCATTGAGGTTCTGAATAAGTGTGGCAACATTCTGAAAAGTTATATGGTGTCGGTCAGAGGATTTTCAGTCATAGATGTCCATTTAGGAGGTAGGGTGCATTTTCTCATCAAAAAGTTTTTTTTTTCGGATGTTGAGGAAATCACCTCTGGTTCTTTCATGATGGTTGGGATATAGCTCCCACATCCGTTCAGGACCCGTTTTTTATTTTCCAAAACTCGTTGAACCAATCCTCTGCTCAACTATTTTAGGTGTTATGGATCGGGCATATGACTTCCTCGCCTTTTCTCTACCCCTTTTGCAGCGGTTTCTAGCAGTCTTAAAATCAACTTTAGTTTCAGAACATCTATTTCGTTGAAAGGTATCGAATAGTGGTTTATGTGATCACTAGCTCTGGTACATTTTGAGATTTACTACGGATGACAGTTTGGTTTCTGTTCAAATTTCTTGAGAAATATGAAGCTTGCTATACCTCAGATTAAGCATAATTTAAATCGGATGAGATACAGGGCACATTATATCAAACATGACATGCACGGTAAATAGCTGACAGAACAGCAAAAAGCTCGTGGATAAAATAAAACAGTTTCGGTCGAAATTTCGTACATATTCCAGAGTTCAAAAAAGTTTCCCAGGTTTGCCGATATAAGGTTGATGCAGGTCGACAGTTACTTTCGCCGAAACGTTGTGATCATAACATCCAAGACAAATACAGTAGTACGAATAATCCCAATTATAGTTCTGCCTTTTATAAATTGTGCCTTAACATATTAGAAGTTTCATCTTCAGCGAGATAAATCTTTTAAGCAATCAGTCAACAGGGTTTGTTTTATTATTACTTTGTTTTAACTTTTGGACACCATTTATTATAAAAAAGAATCATTTGTTCACTTAATTATGGACATAACTCCCACACGAACTACTAAACGAGTTTTTCTTATCCTAGCTGGTTATAATACCAATAATACTGCTAATGTTGTTGCCACAGCACTAGTGGTTGCTAGTAAATGACATCACAAAATATCCCCTCCCATTAAACTGTAATTTTACGTTTATGTTACATTATATGTTGCTAATATTGGCTTCCGATCGAATAAACGGCGTAAGGTTTTAAAATACCTCCGAATATTATGTGAATAATAGTTTATGTTTTAGATGTGAAGAATGGCACAAATGTACAAAATGAATCATGGACATATTTTATTTACATTGCAGTTTAACTTCCGAAAGTCCAAAAAAACTTACAAGGATCATCTCAGATTGTTTGAGTCTTGATTTTTATATAAGCTCTCTTCAATATAAATGAACACTACAAACTTTATCAAATTTAGCATGGAATATTCTGTAGTTGCAAACTGTGGCATCAGGGATGATCACCTACTATTACTATTTTAACAACTACTACAAAATAAAAATACAGTTATTGAATGGCTCAATAAAAGGTTTTTGTTTTTTTACAAAAAATAGTAATTTTAAATCAATTATTTTTTAAATTAAACAATTTGATTCGATAAATTTGTGTTTCAAAACATAATATCTTACAACATATAAAAAAGTTCAAAACAATCCAATAAAATATAAGAGTAAATATACATTTTTGAGCGAATGGTTCGATAAATATCACAGAATGTGTAGCTTACATATTATTAATCAAACAACGTGCCCCTGTCTCTTTCCCCCTCTTTCTCTTCTTTCTCCCTCTCTCTTTCTCTCTGTTTTCTCTCTCTCTCTCTATCTCTCTCTGTCTTTCTCTCTCTGTCTTTCTCTCTCTAAACTGGACTCATACATTTCTGTGCGTTCAAATTCGAACGTTATACTTAATACTCAGAAAGCGGGTAACGAAATGATGGAGTGGGCACCGACTGTTCCATCATATTCTATTATATAGATTAAAAAAAAACAATGTATTTAATTAATTCTATTTATGATATTTATTAAAATTATTATCCAGGACAATATTTAACATACATCATGGTATCTGAAAAAACAATCATGAGTGTATAGTTACGAATATAGATTCATTAGAAGCTTTAAATGAATTAATTGTGTAAATTTGAAATACGCTTGATGTCTGCGGAAGTTTAGGAATGGGCATACATAGGAGGTTTAAAGTATATATAAAAAAGCGATCAACACTGATATAGCTTTGACTGCAGACAGACAAACATACAGACACATACATTATATCTATTATTAATAGATTATTATTATTATTAATGTTATTATTACTAGTAGTATTGTTATTATTATTATTATTAATATTATTATTATTATTATTATTATTATTATTGTCGTTATCTACTTCTATTATTGTTTTGTTACGTCAGACCCTTACAATAAAATAAAAATTATGTGTAATAACTTGAGACAAAAACTGATATATCTCCTGGCATTTTTGTAATTATTCTTAATGTTCCTTCTTTACTTCCATTATTAAATATTTCACTGCCCGTTCTAATCTCTATATGAACTAGATATTACTTACGGATTTTTCAACCTTTATTCTTTCATTACATAAACACCCCTAATTTAAATTAGTGTTATCCAGTAGAAAAAAAAGCAGGAGCAATCACATATTTTATTTCTATATTGTCATCACATCCCTTCTATTTCATAACCACCCGATTTCATTACACACTAAACTTATATTTCTGTCATGGTCCCGTTATATGACATTATATACATTATTCTAACAATAACCATTACATGACAGGAAATATGTCTATTCTGCTTTCTTCATAGAAAGGACAGGTTATTCGTGATTTCTGAAAATCTACTAACAAAATTGAACAGCTCACTATCAGATATGCATTAGATGCTCATCACTACTAACACAAGATATATATTGGGTCTATCATGCTACTCTTGTATTTAACAGTATACTGACATTTTAATCATAAGTGTACCCAGTATACATCTTACAGTCTGTGAACTATCTGAAAGACTCTTGACTCCTTATAACTAAATATATATATATATATATATATATATATATATATATATATATATATATATATATATATATATATATTTGAAAAAAACAAATATGGGTGAAATATTGTTAATTATTTTTTTTTTTTCAAAATTATGCTGGAAGCTCATAGGATCGGATTTATAGAATAGATGTCTCTTTTTTATCTTGATTACGTCATGAATCATCTTACATTTTTATTATTTTATTTTTTATTAAACAGTCCTAATGTTTATCGAAACACAACTTAACACATAATTTAATATTTAACTTTTCATAACTGCAGTAATACGATCTGGAATATATCTCGAGTTAATAACCACACCCTTCTTCGATTGTCAAAAGTTTCAATAAGCTAACATATAAAATATATTTTTCTCATTGCATCCATATTTTAAAGGTAAATATGAGGTACACATTTGAACTGCTGCTTTAGTGGTTTCAGGAGTTTAAACTCTAGGAGTTCAATAGATGGTACGTAAGGAATGTAGGAGGTCAAAACGAGTTAAACGTTGTAAAAACTTTATCATAACGTGGTGATAACATTGTGATCACGAGGAAGATAAGAACACCAGTTCAATATTAATTAATTATAATTAAAACCCCTCATCTTCACAGAAAACTAATTGCAATTGAATGTATTGTTTAAGCTAACGTTGTTTGTAATGAGAAAGCATCACGCGTACACACACACCCATATATTAATATTTAAACTCCGGTGATTACACATTTTAAAACTGAATTAATATTTTGTAAATATACTCTGAAAATACAATACTCAACAATATTCATCCATACCTACACGTGTTTTAGAATAAAACACAAGTGATAATACAGATTTTATGAAATATGTGTACAATAGTGTTATGCACCCTAACATATAACGGACTACTTTAATTATTCCACTCACCATGAGAACTGGACGCGCATGGTGTCCAGTGATGGAACCACACCGGTCTATACTGCCAGTCAGCCACTCCTGTTCTCTGTTGTATTATACTTCTCTTAAATATACTAGTTTCTCGAAACTCCGATTTCATGTTTTCCTTCCGATACCTGTACAGAGTGAAAACAACAGGGCACGAAGTACAGAAGTGTGCTCTTGAGAACCTTAAAAAATCACCACACAAAACTGGCGACATGGGATTTTGAACAAACTCCGCCACAACAACTGGCGTCTAGATACATTAAGGAGTTTCTTGAGACACTTTAAAATAAACGCCACAACTGGCGAGGAAGTATATCAAGGTGTTTGTGCGAACCGTAAACACGAAAAACGTGGCACATTTATCTGACAACTGGCTTTACCGGCGGACCAAAAAGTAAAACACACGTTAAAGCCTAACTTATTATCTCTCAAAGAAGAAAGGTCAGTGAGTGTTTTGCGATTCCAGCACCGTGTTAATTTTAAACAAAGAAGGGAATACATGATATTTTCATCTTGACGAGATAAAAGTCCTGTCGTCGAAGAAAAATTAAAACCTAATTTGTTAGTGTTGACTATAGTGCTGAAGGCAAATTTAACGGTTACCTAAAACACGTACGTACCAAAATGATTTGCTTTTGTCTAAGAAAAAAAGTTTTACATTCAATTTCTCTTTTTACAACTAAAATTACGTTTATCAGCGTAATATATGAGAAAAATACTTGGGAAATGCCTTACTCAATAAAAAAACATGTTTAATATAGAAACCTTTAAAACAACTATAGCATAACTCGTAAAAGATATGATGCAACAGCAACAAAAAAGTAAAGAAAAACAACTGAAACATGTAAAAAAAAATCAAAACCTGACTAATGTCTTCAAAATAAAAGACGAAAGACTTCTGAAACAAAGAAGCTGACGTAAACTTATATTTACATAACAACATCAAAAGCTGTTGTAACAAATAAGGGGCACCGATACAAAGATTGAAGTATTAATGGAAATAATATCGCATGAAAGTAAAAGTAACGAAAACGATCATGTTTTTCTCAGAATGACGTTTGGGGTGCTATTGACAACATCGCTTATTCGCCAGACAATGATGACACATTCGGTTCATATTTCAGAAGGAAATAAGGATCAATAGAACATTCATTGTACGACTTGTACAATAAAGAATGCTTACACGTATGTGTTGCAGTAACCTATAAATAGGAAGTCAACCGTTTATTGAGCCATATATACATATAAACTATACTCAAGAATGTATGCCATATATTTGTCAAACACCTTGTATACAGAACGTTAAGTATTTAGAAATTATATGGTTGTTGTTACAAATATATCAAGTAACTTATATACATGAAGAGAAAATATCATAACAATTGTTTATTATTCCAATCTATTTAATATCATTGTACGGAATTTGGCATAGGCCTGCTTGAGTTATGATGGGACCAACTGATACTGTAACAATTACTATGTCTAATACAACTAGTATACCGCTACAACGAAGATCTATGAAATAATTGTTTATAACTATCTGAAAAAATTGCACTAAATATTACATTTTGACATAGTAATACTTGTCATTATATAGGTGGCTTAACTCGGATTACCCACGTGTTAGTGTGTATTTGCCTTACATTGAGGTTCCGTGCGTGTTTTCTGTATCGTGATAAACTCATCTCTACAAAATATATAGACTATTTTAAATATTTATGTATTTATTATTTCGAGAGGAAATCAACAACCGATTTATTTTGTTAAATATTTCCGGAAGCTATCACCGTCCCCCATTGCGTATAGCAACACCCCGCCACAATACAACCCGACACCTAGTTTCTATTTAATCAACTGCTTTAGTTTAACTGATGATATCAATATAACCCTTTAATAACTATCACGTGATATTACTGACCGATCACAGTATCACATTTCTAAACCTCAATGGTTGTCTTAAACATATGTTGTGATATTTGTATAACTAACGACATATTATATTATATGAATAGTATTTTAGAGAGCGTAGTTCAAAAAGAATCGTATTCAGTCATTTATATCGATGCTTATTAAAACATTTTAAAAGTGAGGGGTATATCTGTAATGGCCTTTTGGGGCATGTGTTTATTTAATTATATAACCACCTGTAGGGCCGTGTGTAGAATTACATCCTACCAGATAACACTAAACGTAACGTCGTCTTAAGAGTAAAACCACCCATTTTCAAATTAACTTTGTCTCACAAAAAAACGTGTTACATAAAAATAACTAAACTAATATATAGTTACCTATGTATATTTACCTTTTTACAGGAGAGTTTGAATTACCTACTAGACACCACTCGCGAGTGTATTCAGTCTCTCTGTACAAGGGTTTGTCAGGAAAACGTGACATGATGGTACTTCTCCCTACAAGTAAATCGTGACCAAATATTCAAAATACATAGTATTCCAGACCCACATAAGATCCGTTCGACACAGCCATACCCTGGCTCATATGTAGAATAGTGCATTTTCTCCAAGTAATATTACCTCAAATAAGAGTACTCAGCTGGATACTCTACCAGACTAGATTAATTTTTGTCCAGGTATCCGGTAAAATTAAGAGACCGCAAAAAGATATACTACAACATAGTAAACTGGTATATTGGGAAGAGGAAATTCAATGTTCTTCTTTTCTTTACTAACACAACGTTTGACAAATAAAGGAGAACTTTAATAGAATATTCGAATATCTATGCAGAGAGATACAGGGGTTAGCACCAGGAAGGGGAAACCTGATTACTGAGAACTTCGACTGAAATAAAATTAAACATTATATATATTTTAATTTATTTATTCATTTTGTTATTGTATATATTTGCTCTGCGTTGAAAGTAAGAAATAATGAAACATCGAATAAAAGCAGTGATTTGATTTTCCGTAAAATTCTTCTCCGTTCAGAAAGAAATTAATAGACTTAAAATAACTTCTTCAACGATAAGCAAATGCGGTCAGTTTTAAACTTAGCTCAAGATAGATTTTAATCGATGAACTTTTCCGCTTCTCTAGTTTTACTGCCAATCTCTTTGCATATCAGTCTTTCGATCAGAATTTTTCATGCAAGGAAGCTTTCGTTTTTGGCAGGTGGCCTTTAATGCATTGCATTTAGTCCGTTCTGTCAATTTTTCATACGCTTTCTTATTTCATCGGCTATGAAAGAAAAATGCACGGACATGCAAAAACAAAATGTCAAAGTTGAAATTGTTGACTACGTTACTTTTGATTTGAATCAGGAAATCAAATAAAAATGTACGTTTCGCAAACGGTAGAAATATGTTTTAATGATACTTTGACTTTTATGATTAGATATGAATCAAATTATGTATATTTCTCCCCATCCCTCCAACAAAAACACAGCCGATTCATACTAAACAAGCAATTAAGATTCGTTGCCTGTTTCACATTTGATTGAACTTATATTTGATATTTGATCTTTAGGCATTTAGGTTGGTCATTTCTTTGAAGGAAATATTTAGGAGCCTCATATTTTCTACTTTTTTGCAGTTTTCTGAATTTGTTAATTTTATATATATATATATATATATATATATATATATATATATATATATGCATGCACATACGCAATCGTACGATCACGCATGTACATATACATATGTATATATATATATATATATATATATATATATATACATATATATTATTTATGCTTATATGTTTATTAATTAAGTTACGCCTAAAGTAATACACCAACTATTAGGAATTTTAGAAGACAGTTCTAACACGTAAAGAGTGAACATATGCGTTATACTTAGTTTAATTATATTGCATGCAAACAGGGTAATGTTTGAGAAAATTTTAAGATAGGTATTATACATCAATTAAAATATTTCTATTTATTACTTCTTTGTAATACCTAAAATTGTGTTTAAGGGCCACAATATCATTACGACATCCCATTAAAAATGTTTAATATATAATACTTGATTAAATTCGATTCCATGCAATGACGGTCCGAAATTAGAAAAAAATATCTAATAAATTGTGAATATTGCAAGAAATAGTATTATTCTAAGTGTGTCGTTTAGATTGGACTCAAAAAGTCGATATGTGAAAAAATAAAGGCATGGATATGTCCAAGTTTTTTTTGAATTTGGAGGAAAAATAAAATAACATTTAAAAATAACTGGAACAGGAGAGGAGGAAGAAGGGGTGAAGTACATAATAAAATAAAAATTACGAACTTCATACCGGAGATAATAAACAAAATGAGTTTCTCTAACTACAGGGAATGTCTTATGAGGCGGGTACAACAAAAAATATGGATGAACAAAAATAGAATTTTAAAAATAATACTATTACTATCCAAGTTGGATGTTAGTAAAAGTATGGAACCTGGTGAAATTTATTTTAAAATATTGAAATACTTATCATCAAATGAATGACTTTATCAATGCAATAACCAATTTGGTTAGGAAATTCATCGAATATGAAGAGATTCTATATAATTGGAAAACAGCTATAGTAATACCGCTTATTAAAAAAAGTTTCGATACATTTAAATAGTAATTACAGACCAGTTTCTCTGACATGCATTTTGTGTAAGGTATTTTGAAAAAAATATTAGAACCCGCATATTTAATTTTATAAAGGATGATATAAATTGTAACCAACATTAGTTTGTCCATGGTAAATCAATATTATCTAATATTTTGGACAGTATTTATATCATAAAAGCATATTTAATGGAGACATATAGTGCGGGTAATATATATTGTTATTTTAGCAAGACATTTTATACGGTATATCATTATCGTTTACTAGTGAAAATGAAATATATTGGTATTATTGTGAAGGAGTTTTTGAAGGATATAACTATGAAGGTAAAGTTGGAAACAATTATTCTGAATCGCAGTACATACTCTCCGGTGTTCCGCAGGGTTCAGTATTGGGTCCTTTGTGGTTTTTTATATTCATAAATGACTTACTTAATAATACAAACTACTTTTGAGACCTTTACCAAAGGAAATAACACAGATGGATCTAAATAAATTATCATATTGGGAGGACATTGGGAAATTGGGATTTAACTTAGACAAATGTAAGGTACTACATGAAAGACCCAGGAATGTTGGAGGTGAATATGTACTAAACAACATAAAAAAAACTGGATGGAGAGTGCGATTTGGGAGTTAGGTTTGATAATACATTTAAGACAAATAATCATATTTTGACCATTGTATCGAGGGCAAATCGAATGATTGGGTGGATGGTTAGGAATATTATTTCGAGGGACCAAATGTTGTGTTAAGGATATATAACTCTCTAATAAGACCTCATATACACTAGTGCACCCAGATATGGAAATTGGAATGTAATATTGAAACTTGAAGGCGTATAAAGAAGGGTGACAAAACTAATAAGTAAAGTGAAGGAGTGCAGTTACATGGAGAGATTGGACAAATTGGGATTGACTACTGCAGGAGAAAATATTGAGAGGTGATATGATTGAGACTTTCAAGATAATAAATGGCATTTCTAACTATGGTGGGCATTTATATGTATTTCTACTAGACCTGGATGGTTATTGTTAAAGCAATTTTCAAGAACTAGATCTGTTAACCAGTTAAGTGTGTTTGCTCAGAGAGTAATATGTTTTTAGAATAAGTTGCCAGATCAGATTAAGAACAGCAAAATCGTGGATCAGTTTCAGATAAGATAAGATGAATTAAGAAAAAGTGGTAGAAGAGAGAAATTTAGGGGGCACTTTTAGGAGTTATCAAATGAAATATTTTACAGAATTTGATATGGATATCGATACTGTACTAAGAGTTTATTTTTTAATTTTTTAAACAGTTGAATTGAGAAGATAGTAAAAGAGGAGATGCCCAAGGAGGCATAACAAATAAATAAATAAATAAATACATAGTAATTAGTCACCGATGTTGCAAGATTCGAACTTGAGGCTTTTAAAGACACCTTAACTTAAGCCTTTAAGTTTAATATAACAGCCTTTGATCAAAATGTTAGTAATGATTCATGATATCAGGTTTACTATCAACATATCTCAAGTTTAATTCTCGTAAGAAGGCATACACATGCTGCTAAAATAATTGTGTTAGTGGAATCGATTTTACTTATACTGGGGCAGGCAGTCTTTGTATACATTTATATAATAACGTTAAGTAACCGATGTTAAGCAACGTTGAGCGTGGTCAGTCCTAGATGGCTGACAATTTTGGGAATGCCAGGTTCTGTATGTGGACACGTAGCTATATGTAAATAGTGTCGCCAACCCGCCGTTCATAACGTGGCGACTATGGCAAACCACCCGAATGACAGTCACCTGATAGATATGGTGATATATATATATATGAAATAAAATGTAAGTTAAAATGGAAAATTAGTTTATGGGAATATTCTAATAGAAATAAAAACAGAGACGCATTATTAAAGCTGAACAACAATATTTCGGTCAAGGTGAGTGAACATATTCGTATTGTAAAATGAAAGTAAAACAAACCATGAGACATTCTAGGATGCAAATACGACAACAACCATGAAACACATTCACGGCAAAAAAATTACGACGCCTAATCGAATGTAGTCTGATTATAGGATACAAACACCAAATGCCTGTTTTTTTTTACAAACTCTCTTACATTATAGCCAAAAGTATATATACGAAAACACGTAATTCATCGCTATATCTCGACGAACTTTAATCCTCCTTCTATGGATTTACTTCTTTATTATCCTTTTCTTTTTTCTTTTCACTTCTTATACTTTTCTTCTTTTTCTATTTCTTTCAACCACATGGTTTCAGTTTATTTTCATGTTCTTTTTTTTAATTTGAATTGTTTCTATTATATCTTTTTAAATCTGTGTTTCAATTTTGTTTCATTATGTCCACCTAGTGTTTATATTTTTTATTATGCCTACCACGTGTTTATTTTTTTATTATGTCCACCTCGTGTTTATATTTTTTTATTATGTCCACCACGTGTTTATATTTTTTTTTAAATTATGTCCACCAGGTGTTTATGTTTTTATTACTAATTTTCTCCCGCGTGCTTTCATTTATTTTAATTCGTCCGCCCACCTCGTGCCAATCCACCCGTTGTTTACGACTCAACCCACTCGCCTCTTTCCTATCTTTCTCACTACCCGCCTCTTACTCTTACTTTGTTTTGCTCTTCAAGCTTCTCCTCTCCGAACGTACAACATATATAAACTATCTCTTCCGGTGTTTGTCTCTCCTCGATTTGTATTCATTTAATGTATAAAATATCGAGTTTTTATTTACTCCTCTCCAGGAGTTAGGCACAAGGCCAGTTTGTATCTTACTCCCACAAGTAAGATGTTATCCAAGGTCGGGTCGGGAAAGTGGGATTTGAAAAGCCAGCGCCCGAGAGGTGAGCACTCTGGCAATTAAACATTGCCTGAGCAACCCCGTCGGCATTCCCCGGTAGGGGCTCCTCAGGCAGTAAGCAATAAACTTACTCCTCCCCAAAGAGGGGAGGCAAAGCCTGGGAGGGTAGACCTCCTAGAACTGCACAGAACCGACCCATAGACCGGCGTAAATCAAGCCCGAAGGCCAAGACAATACCAGACTATGGGGTGCAGTATCCATCGGAATAGATACTACACTTTGATCTTAGCCAAAAAGCCAATAAAAGAAAATATCGACTTAAATATATTGGCCCAGCTTTACATTATACAACTACTACTACTACTACTACTACTACTACTACTACTACTACTACTAATAATAATAATAATAATAATAATAATAATAATAATAATAATAATAATAATAAAGGTAAACATTAATTATATAGAATAATTCAAACATAACTAAGAAAATGACACTTGAACAGAGAATCGGAATCAGTACTGACACTGCACGGAACAATGTCATTAAGATTGACTACACAAAACCTAATATAGATAAAAACAGAAAAAAACATTAAATGTATTCTCTGTGAACAAAGAGACGAAACAGTAAATTACAGAATATGTGAATGCAGCAAAGTAGCTTCTAAAGAATATATGAACATAGACGATTGTCTGGGGGAAGCAGTACACCATGAACAATGAAAACGCCTGCATTTCGAACACACAGACAAATTATGAAGACACCAACCGGAGACAGTACTGTACAACGAAAATTTTAAAAAATGCTTGGTCATCTAGGCACATACAGATAATTTAATATAAGCAAGGGGACCGGGCAGAACAATAGGTAACAAGAAGGCAACCCACTGCTAAATTGTAGATTCTGCCGCCTCAGCCTACGAAAGTAAATATCAAGGAGATACACTTCTGGAGCTGTAGGCCACTTTACCAATCATTTTCTGAATTATACCATACATCCAATAACTTTTCCAATCTTGGGAAATTTAAAAATAAACTTGATCCCCTGGGATGTATCTTATGTTGAGATGTTCTTCCTATTTACCACCTTTTTTTACTTTGGATAGGATATCAATCCTTCGAAAATCGATTGTATTTTCCTTGCGAACATAAGTTCCGCAGGGGACGACTTTGAGTCCTTGTTTCCATTAGGAGTCACCCTATGAATTGAAGAAATATCTGGGTAGATTTTTCTTCCGTCTCTATATATGAAGTATTTTGTAAGGCACGTTTAAAAGTGTCAACACATTTTTCGGCTTGCCCGTTCGATCTAGGATACTCAACTGGTGTAGTGACGTGTACAATGTCAAATGAAGTACAGACATCCTTAAATTACTTTTCTGTGAACGCCGTACCATTGTCGCTAACGTGTGCCGGGGGACCCCGAAAATACTGAAAATGTTATCTAATGAACTGATAGTGTTCCTAGATTAAGATGCTTTTACTGAATACCTCCGGCCATTTCGAGAAATATTCTACCAAGATCAAGTAACCATACTCAGTAATCAGTCCAGCAGAGTCTATATCTAAACAAGCCTATGGTGAATCTGTTTTTGGTCAAGGATTCGCTTTTATCGAAGGCGCCCTTTGCAGCCAATTGACGACATAGTTTTACAAAACATTCAATTTCCTTGTACATTCCTTGCCGGTATACGTAGCATAGCATAAGCAATTTCATCCGAGACATGCCATAATGAGCGGTATGAATTTCTTCCATCATAACATTACGTCGAGATTGAGGTATTAAAATTCTATCTGCGTACATTAAAGTGTTATTGCGCCATGAGAAAAGCGAACTCTGGGTTCCATTTTTCTTTATTTTGTTCAAGTTCGTCTGGTTCTTTATTTTTAATATAAAAATCATCTTTTTCGATTTCCTTTTGTTAAGTGTCATGATGTAAAAAATAATGATAAGTGTTTAACAACAGAAGTGTAGTTTCTTTTTCTTCTTTTACTGCTGATATAACCGTCTCTTCTAAGATTTCTATATTTTGGGGGAGTAATCTTAACCGTCAATTTGCATGCCCATGTTTTTTTGATGCGATGTATTCCATATTAAAATGATATTTAAGTAGGGTTACGACCCATAGCTGTACACGATTAGCAGTGTGTGTAGGAATGCATTTTTCGATCCAAATATAGTTACTAACAGTGTATGAACTGTTTGAAGTATAAATAATCTACCATATAATAAGCTATGGTACTTTTTAACACCTAACGCACTGGATAATGCATCTTTCTCGATCTGGCAATATTTTTTTCTCAGCTGGTAGAAAAGTCTTCGAAGCGTGGCGTTCGGTTTAGTAGTACTAAATTAATATATGTGTAGCAGTGCAGTACCCACTCCGTATTCAGTAAAAACAGTCACAAGGATGATTTATTTCACATGATCATGATGAGCTAATGCTTGATCTTAGAGTAGACATTTTATTTTCTGGTAAGCTGTCTTGCAATATTTCGATTATATTTGTTTTTGTATTTCCTTAATAATTCGTTAAGGGAGCTCTCAAATAGTACATTTTTGGAATGTAGGTGGAATTATATTAGGCCAACCCAACGAACGATTGTAGTTTTGCAACTATGTCGGGGGCAGGTATATTTTTAATTGTGTTGGTCCTATGTGGGTCTAGTTTATAGGCTTCACTGTCTATCAATTGCCCGAGGTAATTGATTCCTTCCATGCCACCTGTCACTACTAGAGGCTTAATTTGAAACCTATTTTTTTAAAGTCGTTTGAACATAGCTCTGATGTGAATTTTGTGCTCGTAGACGTTCTTACTTTTGACAAGAATATCGTCTAAATAGGCGATAGAAAACTCAAGACCCGTTAGCATAGTGCTCATAATTTGCTGGAACAAAGCTGGGGCGACATTTAAACCGAATGGGAACCTATTTAGTTTGAGAAATCTCTTATATATATTTACGCACACATATTTTTAGAACACCTCGTTAACTTTAACCTGCCAGTATGCGTCATATAGATCGATTTTTTTAAAAGCCTCTCTTCTAACTCCGAGAAAATGTCTTCTGGCGAAAGAAGTGGTAATTATGATCCTCCAGGCAATCGTTTAAGCGTGTTGAAAAATCGGTGCACACTCTTATTTTTTTGTTTTTCTTTTTGACGTAGACTGTGGTTGACGTCCAGTCCGCATAGTCTATCTTATATATAACTCTCATCTTTTATAATACTTCCAGTTCATTGTTAATTGTGTCAAACAAAGACAAAGCAACGTTACTCTTCGGTTTAAAAGTTGGAGTTACATTTTCTTGAGTTCAAACTTGACTTCTGTCTTTGTACATGGACGCACGCTCTTAGAGAACGCTCTGAAATATTCTCCTTTAATTTATACATATTTTAAAATTTGTTATACATTTTCTTATTATTGCACTGTGTATTTCTTTCTCAAAAGAGTTCATTTGAATTTCAAATGAATTGGACAATACTATCTAGTACATTTCGAAAATACATGATTTAATCCCTTGAATCACGTACACTTTTGTTTTTGCAGTTTTTCCACTGAAAGAAATATCACACTTTAATGTTCCTTATATTTTTTCTTGAAACCCGTCTGCTAATTTTCTTAGTTTCAGAAAGTGTGGGGTTTCTAAGTTTTCTCTATGTTTCTTCGTCAATAATACTTATGTCTGAGCCAGAATCCAGTAAAAAAGTAATTTCATGGTTATTTATACGTACATTTACACATTTTAGATTATCACTGTACGTGAATTTCCTTTTTAAAAAATAGTTTACTCATTCCTGCGGCAAACAAACAATGTATAACATTTCATGACGCAATATCTACAAAATATGTTCTCATACCAACATACATCTTTAGTGTGTTTATTATTTCCGCACGTCTCATATTTTCCTGTCATTTGGAATTCAGAAGTCTATTTGTTTTTTTTATGTGTTGTGCTTTAGTCACACGTTTTTCCTCAATGTTGGTATCATCCCTTTTTACCTTTATGAGACGCTAATATTCTTCTGTCCCTCTTTGTAGCGTGATTTTCGTGGCTTCCTTTACGATTGTTAAGATTCTGGACACACTTTCTTTGTACTTAGGGTGTTATAGTCCTTTGACAAAGATTGAACATTTTAATAAAATCTTTGGGACTTCATCTATCTGGAATTGCTCAACCAAAGAGTTCACTGTTTCTGCGTATGCCGTAAATTCCTTGTTATCTGTGTTTACTATATTTAGACATTTGTATCGCAACTATTACTTTCGTCGAATATCTTCGACAGTATATTTATAGTGGCATCGAATGAAAATTCCTCAAGTTTTCATGAACAATATAAAGTGCGTATATTTGGTTTTCTTCTCTGCTCCCACTTTCTGTAATAACAGAGTTACCCGTTCTACATCCGACAAATCTAGGCACGTTTTTGTAAACATCGTTTCAAATCGTCTGAAATATGCTGGAAATGTAAAGTCAAAATCAAGTTCGTATACAAATTCAGATAAAGAATTTAAAATTCTTCCGGCAGAAAAAAAATGTTTTACTTTCATCGGTGGCCTGCTCCAGATTTTTTTAAAAACTTTTCTATTCTTGTAGTATTTGTTGCTGCAACTGTTAATGTAGGTGTTGTTTATGCTACATGCTTGTACACACAATTTTAGTCAGTTCGACTAATTCAATCATATATAAAATGTTCAGGAGAACTCGATACAAAAAAAACATGAATGTGTTTTCTTTTCGAAAAAAGCAGTAATAGCAGTGTGGTATATTATTAGTTACTAAAACGTATTCTATTGGACTTTTATCTTGTATAATTAGCAATTCTAATGCTTCGAGTTCGTATTTGAGTCACCTCCCATCATACATTCTTTTTTTCATCAAACAAAAAAATAATTTCTACTATTTTAAAAAGGGTTCGCTCTTTGGTACCCCTTTGTTTAAATATGTATTTTAGTTTTACTGAAAAGAAAACAACTCCACAGTAATCCTTGTTCGTTTGCGCACATGTATGTCCGACGACAAAAACTGTTTGTCGGATGCCTTTTTTATATGTAAATGTATATCTTTCTTTGTAAATAAGATTAGCGAATTACGTTAGCAGTTGATATTTTAAAATAAATACCAGTCAAATTATTTCGTTCACAAATGTATTTACTGATAAAAACAACATAGTACGCGCGTGACTGCATATATTCCAAAATTTGTTTTTTTTTTTTGAATCCTTGTTTACTAGCTGATATTGTTAAGTTTACCATGGCTTTTCTGGGTTCGTTTTCGAAATCCGCGTCACCAGCAGATATAACTTTGCAAGTAGTTAGTTATGAATAACAACATAACCCAGAGTATAAAGGTCTTAAAATAGCGCGGTTTCTTCCGAAATATATATCTTGTACAAACAATAGTGATTACAGCTAATCCAATAGGATTACACAGAATACAATCGAACGCCCATACTCCTGTTCGTAGTCGTATTTATCGCTCAGACCAGTTCACTTATTTAGTGACTGAAGAGAGTCCGGTATTCCATCACAACATATTTTAATTTGAATAAACAAAGTCAAAAGTGGCACACGATCATACCAATATAATACGTGCCAGCAAAGGTCAAAAAATTATCTCTTGGCACTGGCCGCCGAACTATAAGACCAATGCCCCATATAAGAAATTACAATTCATTTTAACATATAAATAAATGATGTTTTATTTGTATTGTGTTTCTTCTTTTTGTTCGATGTGAGAAAGAAACAACTTCAAGTGATCTCAGATAGTTTATATTGAAAATTGTATCAAAGCACAAAACACACTAATCATTTTCATGTTCGAATGTTTGATCGTTTGTAACGTGTGATCCGTTAACTAATTATTGCCTGATAACTACTATTAACTAATCGAGAGTTGCTGTAAGTTACGCAATAATTGTAGAAGCATTATTTGTATATATATATATATATATATATATATATATATATATATATATATATATATATATATATATATATATATATAAGAGGTGTACTAAAAGCGAACTTTTAGGAAAGGTAAAACCCTATTGTGAAGAGTATACAGCTCAATATCCAGGATAGAGCAGGTAGAAATCATATACCCCTGGAGCATCCCATTGCCAACTTTGTACTCTGGAAACCTTTATGATAGCTACTGCTACTAAATCTAAAAAATATTATTAATTCTAAGAATGAACTTATCTCCAGTTGCAGGCATAAACGTAAATTCAGGTATAGCAACCATAATAATCCCCCAGACACCCCTCCCCCATTTGATTAAATACCCTCCCTTCATCTCGGATTTTCCCTCCTTACATCTCGAAACCCCTTTCTGATAGTTCTAATTCCTGTTGCTCTTTAATCTCTACTTATATCTCCCTCATCCCTTTAACCTTCTCTTAACTTAATAAAATTACCCATAAACTTCGTTAGCTTCACATTTCCCTTAGTTTTAACACCTTTCTTCCATTACCCCCTAAATCTTTCCACTTAACCTTCTTAACTGTATAACTTTATTTGGCTTTCCATTTTCTTTCCCGTTTAACTTCTTTTAATGCATTCGTCCGCTTCCCTTCAACACTTCTATTCTTCATTCTTTTCCCTTTCAACGTGATAACTAACCCACTCTATTCATATTATATCCTAGCCCTTTTATTTACTTGTTGATTAGCCTTATCTACTCCATATCCCATTTGCACACCTCGATATCGAACTCCTTACTGCTTCCACTGTGCGCTCTAATTATTCTTCCCCTCCTGTTTTTAATTCTTATCACTTTTTTAATAGCCTCGATTATTCCCCCCTTGTTTTACCTCGCCCTTCGCACATCTCTCTCAAACTACTCAACCCCCAACCTGCCCTAGCTCTACATCTTTTAACCCCTATAGTATTTACTTGTAACTGCGATCTCCACTCTCCTTCTGGCTTAATCCTTTGTCACTTTTTTAACCTTGTATATCTCTTACTTCTTCCGGCCTCCACTAACCTATTTAACAATTTTCTTAATTAACCTCCATATAACTTTTTTTTAAATTTCAAAGTTTATATTTTCCCATATCTATTTGAACTAGCATCCCGTAACTGCTTATTTACTAACCCATAATCTTTTTCCACCTTGGAGACTCCCATTCCGGATATCCTCTCTAGGTCTTGTTTTCCTTTTTCTTTTTCCTTATTCTAATTTTCATTCTTGAGCTCCAATCTTATCGACTTTTCCCTCATTCTATTATTATTATCTTATTTTTTAATTTTTTAATTTTTTAATTTTTTTATTTTATTTTTTATTTTTTATTCTTTCGGTCAATCCTCAATTTTCCCTGCGAGCTTAAGACTAATCTTATTATCTATTTTTCATTCTTTACTCTTTTATTTTCTTATTTTCTACTTTTTATACTATTTTTATCTTTATTTTTTATCTTTACTCTTTTAATTTTTAACTCATTTTCCTAGTCCTACCCTTCATATATATCTTGCCTCATTGTTTATATCTAAGGTCATTTGATTAAACTTCTAAACCCCCGAACTCTGTTCTTATACATATTCTGATATTTTAACCCCTTATCCTAACATTCGTTAACTTACCCCCACTCCTTTCTTCCCCTTTTCTAGTTGAATCCTAATTCGCTTAACTTCCAATTTCAACTTTAGGTTTCACCCCCCTACTTTCACACTCTTAGTTTTATCCGCATTCCTTCACCGCGTCGCTCCCTTTCTCCTCCCCCCTCTCTTTCCTCGTACCCGTCCCTTTCTCCTCCCACATTCCACTTACCCGTTTCCTCCCTTGCCCATTGGTCGCATATTATACTCTTGTTTTCACTGTCTCTGCTTTTCTTCATTTATAGCCGGCTTTCTCAACTGGGCAGACTTTAAATATTCTCACTGCCCCTTTTTCCACTTTAAAACACTTTCCTTTGTCATCTCTGCCCGGGAAGTTTCTTTAATGGCGAATATTTTACATCTTAATCTCCTCTGACGCCTGCCTGCATAATCGAATGTACCTCTTATTGGACTTTTTACCCTTCCTGGATTTTCTATTTTCGCCGTACCTGAAGTTGTGGCTTCTTGGAGTTTAACTTTGAAACTTCTCTCATTACTTCTCGTGCCTCTAACGACCTACCTATCTACATCGTATCCTCTCCGCTGGACTCTTCGACACCGGACTTTTTGGCAATCGGACTTTTGCTTGCACCCTGGCACAGTTTTGCCCTACGTTTCCTTCCCTACAATTTTTATTTTATTTCATTTTTTCAAATTTTAAATCTTGGCCATTGCCAACTTATCTATCCCAGCGTCTTCCTCTGATGATAAGATTTTGATCTTTGAAAAGCCTGGCTTAAGGAAAATTTAACTTGAATAAATTGCCTTTTTGCGGATTATACCTTGCTTTGAACTTTTGAATTGAATTTTGATTTGGCTTTTGCTTTCTCTAATTCCTTTCCACTCTCCTTCATATATATATATATATATATATATATATATATATATATATATATATATATATATATATATATAGTAACCGTTTAGTATTAGTGTCTGTAGATGTAAATCCGTAAGAAGTGTGTATGAAAAGTGCTCAATAGCAACTAGAGTTGTTCTTTAATATAAATGTTTATTCATACAAACATTATTGGTTGTATATGTGCATACATGTTTCGGTTGTACTCTTCACAGGGAGTCAACCTCTTCAGACCAAAGAAGGCAGAGAAGTGAGATGGATTCTTTAAATAGATCTTTTAGGGAAAGTTTTCCAAATCCATCTCACTTCTCTGTCTTCTTTGGTCTGAAGATGTATGCTCTCTGTGAAGAGTACAGCCGAAACATGTGTGCACATATGTAACCAATAATGTTTGTATGAATATATATATATATATATATGTGTATATATATATATACATATATATATATATATATATATATATGTTAGATAAATAAATATGATAGATTAGTATTCTAATAATCACCTGTAGCGTTCTATAAGAGTGAAGCGAATTCCTACTACAGAAAAGCGTAAAATATATCACTCTCACTTTGTCACTTTCTCACACTGTCTTCATGGATATTTTTAGGCTTTACACTACCTCTCACCATAAAATATTTTCCACTTATTCAACAAAATTATTCAGCACATCATCTGCAATACACAATTTTACCAAACGGAAAAAAAGTTCATTAGGTGAAAATATGTGTTTGCTATACAATGAAAATTTACGGTGAATCTATGTAAGTTTATATTACGGTAAAAATATGTAATCGGTAAAAGTCATTAAACATTCTTTGAATTTGAAGAATACAGATAGGCTATAGCTGTATTTCTTTAAATATGGAGAACCAAATATTGAATTGTCCAAAGCAACGATGTTTATATATAAGTTAGAGAAACGGACTGCTGTTGTATATATTAGATACATTAGCAAATATATTCTCCCTTCGGTCGCATAATTTTGCTCGGCTGCCGCGTGAGAAATGAACGCCTACCCATAAAGCGATGGAGCCCCAGTCATATTTTATGGGTGGTTAGACATTGATTTTCTTTGTTTTCGACCAAGAAAATGTTTAGTTAAAAATAAAGAAAACACATTTTCGACCACATCTCAATTTTTTTTACCCTCCCCCATAAATAGAAATCTGTTTAGTTAAAAAAATAAAACAATAAATGTCCCCCCCCCCAAAAAAAAACATTTTTTTACCGTTCCCCATACATGAAAATATTTTTAGTTAAGCAAAGAAAATAAAATAAACATTTTTTGTTATCCTTCCCTATACATATAAATATTTTTAATTAAAAAGAAGAAAAACATTTTTTTGACCCACCACAATTTGTTAACCCTCCCCCATACATACAAATATTTTCAATGAAAAAATAAAAAAACAACAATTGTTTACCCCCCTCCCCCGAAATGAAAAAAATACCCTCCAACATACATAGTAACATTTTCAGTTAAGAAACAAAAATGTCCCCCCCAATCTTGTTTGTTACTCTCCACCATACATAGCAGTATTTATCACTTAAAAAAGAAAAAAATCCCCCCCACCCTAAAAATGTACTCTCCCCCATACATAGTTAAAAAAATGAAAATAAAATGGAGGCGCCTCGGTCATATAAAAGAACTCATGTTTCAATATACAATTGAAGACGCTTACGTCATATCAAATAAACAATTGTGTTATTCTTTCAAAATTGTCACCCATTTAGTAATGACCGGCATATGTATTGCTTAATTTTAATTTACAACAAAACACCTTGTCTTAACAACGTAATGAAAATAAAGAGAGATAATGTGAAAAAAATCCTCTCATAAGACGTCACTTATGGAAGGATTGAAAGCATGAGTCACCAATTTATTTTTTTAAAATGGTCACCCATTCACTAATGGCTGGTATATGCTTTGCTAATTATCAATTTACAACAAAACACCTTGTCTTAACAACGTAATGAATATAAATAATGATAATGTGAAAACACCCTGTCACAATAGTGTCACTTCCGAAAGGATGAGTCAGCAATTAATTCTTCCAAAATTGTCACCCATGTACTAATGCCCAGGATGCACCTTGCTTAACTTCAATTTACAATTAACCACCATGTCTTGAACACGTAATGATAATAAAGAATGATAATGTGAAAAACACATCTCACAATGACGTCACTTCCCGAAGGACCGGAAGGATGAGTCAGCAATTTATTTTTTCTAAAATAGTCAGCTATTTACTAATGGCTGGTATATGCCTTGCTTAAGTTTAATTTACAACAAAACACCTCGTCCTAACAACGTTATGGAAATAAAGAATGATAATGTGAAACAAAAATCCTCTCAAAATGACGTCACTTCCGAAAGGATGAGTTTGCAATTTTAACATTACTGGCCATTCAAAGCATGGTTTAAGAAACACGCTGGTGTCTTAATGAAATGTGTTGTATTAATTGCATGAATGATTTTTTATTAAGGTCACCTTATCGGAAAATATTGTAAATACTTATGTAGATTTGATAATAGCAGTTATAAGTGTATATTTGTAAATATGGATTTTTTGTAACAGTATATAAGGAAGTTGAAAAAGTATTAGTTTAAGTAAGATTCTTGACACGTTTTCTGTTTAAATCACAGTTTCGTCATGATATTTATGTCTGCTTTATTTATATGTTTACGGTGGTTTTTGTAGTATTATAGTACTACAAACACCGCCGTAAACAAATAGAAGCTGGCAGACCTAGTAAATAGTAATATTACTCTGATGGAGATTCGGCTTCAGACAGCCAGACAGCCAGACGGATAGCCAGACATATACATGAGCTCCATTATTAATAGATGTGGTTTTATGTTGCAGACGAAAGTTAAGGGACGGATAGTGTGTGCAGGTCCGGTGCAGCCGCATCGATGATTGTTTTGACTAATATGAGAAATATACACAAATCTCACAGTTGTTTAAAGTGCAACACAATTAAGATGAGTGCTGAATATTTACATCGTAATATACAGATGCGAACGCGGAGAGTATTCTCAAACTATAGTATCATGCTATTTAAAACAATACCTCGTTTTGATAAAGAGATCGTATATCTTGTATGTGTATTTTATAAATATCAATATATGTTTAACTTGTTTAATTTGGAGGATGTGTTTAGTTACTTCTTAAGTACTGATGAGACCTGAATACATAGATGAGCATTGTCTACTAATTATATATATATATATATATATATATATATATATATATATATATATATATATATATATATACACGTTTTAACATAATATAGATAGACAACTATTTATTTTGATAATTTGAGACTCGATTAATTTCACCCAGAAGCGAACACAATTTAGAGATGTAATTGGATGAACTTACACAGAATTGTAAAACTCATTAGTTTAGGCAGCAATTTGGGGAGATGGTGGGCGTAATATGTAGCATAATTCTAGTTGCATATTATGTTTATATAAATAATCTATACATTATGAAGTTTTTCTTAAATTATCTTTTTCTATAAGTTTTTTGAGAAATGTCTTATATATGCAAATTTCAAAAGGGCAAATAAACAAACAAATAACAACAAAATATTGCAACGCCTACTATTTATAAAATAATAATAATAATAATAATAATAATAATAATAATAATAATACACACAATAATAATAATTATGATGATTCTAATATGAATCGATTAAAAGTTACACGAAGGTGCACAATATAGCATATACAAGACGGATAATATAAAAGGTACTCCCGCCGTCAAAATGAAAACACAACCACCAAACATCGTTTGATATTACGAAACGTTGCACTGAGAGCTATGTGCGGATTAAAAAAAAATAGTCAAAGATAGCACAATCTATAATTTGTCTGCAAGTTTCCGGATAATGTATTGCTGATAAAGCAGCTGTATCAGTTCGTGCCAGATCACCATGAGGTTACAATATTAATGTGATGGAAAAATCTCCAGATATTATATGTAATTTTATGAGTGGAAATCTAAAGTTAATGTTAATGAGTATATTGATTTTGTTGATGATATTAAATTATAATACAATTTAGCAACCAATTATGAATTTATATTACTTTTGTAATAAATAACTTCTTCACAGTAACAGAATGAAGCTACGTATGTATTGAGTTCCATTTCATAAATAATTAAACAAAGAATAGATTTAATCACACATTACCATATACTTATTTAATTAAATTATAGTTGATTCAGATTTACGAATTGGATAGCACACTTGATAAGACATTAATAATAAATATGAAAGAAAACCAATAAAATAAATTTCAGAATTGCTTTTATTAATCTCAATCGTCTGTAATCTTAATGACAATCGACTTTCTTCAAATTGCGTTTATTTTTTGTCGTAATTATTATATTTACCGTAGTTACAAACAATTGGTATACAACTTCTACTAACAAGACACTTAATGTATGTTACCACATCCTATAATAATATAACATGCTTCTATAATAATATTTTTCTGCATAGTGTATGTTTGAAATCATGTATTTCCTTATTTGATTGGTGTATGTGGCAACATTAAAACAAAGCTTATTTGCCCTGTGATTCTGTCACATACAGAATGTTTATCTATCCAGTAGTACCACTAATAGAGTGTTATAGAACACTAATTGTATGCCGTGTACATTAAGGAATGCTTACAAGTATTTGTTGCAATAACCTATGTATCGGGAATCAACAGTTTATTGAGCAATATATACATATAAAATATAATTCCGAATGTATGGCATATATTTCCAAACACCTTGTATACAGAACGTAAAGTATTTAGAAATTATTTTGTTGTTATTATAAAGATTTGAAGTAAATTATATACATAAAGATAAACTATTAAAACAATTGTGTATCATGTATCCATATCTTTCTTTAAATATAATTTACGAATACTTACAGAGTGCTGATGAGAGTTGATCGGGCATCTAGAGAATATCACCAATTCTATCTATATAAAGAAGACAATGTCTATAAAAACATTATACAATCTAATAATTAAAGAAACTTCGGCTGAACTTCCTACGTCAGACTTTAATATCATTACATATGACCACTCGATATTTGATTTCTTCATTTTACATTAATGAAGAAATTGTGTATATTCCGGGCAAAGGGGCATGGTTTTGTGGTTAGACATCGATCCTTGGTTATGTTAGCAATGCTGATGGCGGATGATAGTCAGTAACATCTGTCCATGGATTCTTTTTATTTACGTAAAACAATATTAATAAATATACATATAAAAATAAAAATGTAAAAATAATGACACGTCCTGTAAAGGGCCACTTTCCAACATGTCCAGATTGACGAAACCCGGATACACCCAACATGTATAGTTTTAAAAATAAAATAACATACACTGCAATGCATAGTTTTTTAAATAAAATAACTTATGTATACATACATATATACGTAGGTGTATATTAGTGTATTATTGTATGTACACTTTTTACCGCTTAGGAAGTGGAAAATACAACACGCAGCTATAACTACTGCCACTAAAAGATAAAAACTATGTAACTTCATATATATATATATATATATATATGTATATATATATATATATATATATATCTATATATATATATATATATATATATCCTTTTAGCATGTATCACATGTTCGTTAAAAAAAAACAATAATACACTTACTCAAGAGCTAATATAAAGTATTTTATTTTCAACCTTTACATTCTAGTGTGTGTCATGTGTTTTATCAACTTACCCTTATTCCCACTGGCAAATGTGGAACCCCACTATCACAACGGCAACTTTGAAATATATATTTTAGCAGATTATGATTTTTCTTCCCCAGGATATTCAATTCATAGATTATCTACCTGGATAATCCTAAAAGTCACTGTATAAGTATTTCCCAAAATGCGACTCCTGGCAGAATCAAAAGTAAAGGGATCAAATGCCAGGAAACATCTGTTTTAGCGAAACGTGCTCGGACTGGCCCACATATATTAGAAATGGTGAGAGATTAAGAGAGACAAGGGCCCGATGTAATTAAAGGAAAAATATGCAACCTACGACCCGACATAATGTATATTGAGGGACATCGAGCTTCGAAAATCTCTACACAATAAAATGTGTTAAGTGTCCACTTGTAAATGTGAGTATATATCTACTTATATAGCAAAATAAGAAAACAAACTGTTCAAGTTAGTTTATCTGAGAGAAGATGATATGCAACATATATTAAAATATTTTCTAAAAAAACACGCCTGAACAAACAATCAACACGACATTGAATTAAAATAAATAACCTTTTTGGAATCGCCTACTAAAGGTACAATAACAACATACAGCTTTCTTTCCGACAGTTACTATCTGCTATATGGGAACGGTTATTTTTGCTATTTCCCATTTTTCTCAGATTCTGCGCCAACTGTTACGTGATGATGTTTCTATCTGTTTTTATCAGCCGGATTATGTCCCAGATCCAACATGTCCAGATTGACGAAACCCGGATACACCCAACATACACTGCAATGCATAGTGTTTTAAATAAAATAATTTATGTATACATACATATATACGTAGGTGTATATGAGTGTATTATTGTATGATATTATTTAAACATCTATGTGTGATGCACAATTTTATTTGATGGCAATATATGCCTTAATTTATTTAAATATATTTATTTTGGATCCATATTCGTAGTAAGAATATTAACTTCTTGTAAATAAGCTATTAGGAAAAGTTTAATGTTATTCATTCTAAATTTAATAGCATATGCATTTCGAATAATGTTCTGTTATAAAATGCTATAAATGAAACTATGAAACCAGTATGTATTCAAAATCAAGTAACACCTTAAAATAATACACACAAGCTCAACAAAACAACCGACATTAACAATAAAAACGAATGATAGTATCTGATCACCTCATGAGAAGAGTCAATGTAATTAAGTCATCTAAGCAGTAATATATATTGGAGATTTCACCAAATGTAAAATTTACATTCATTCTGGTTTCCTGAAAAAGTTTGAAAGAAAAAGGTGTCAAATATAATTGTTCTCTTTCATTCATTTTTAAATTTCTGTAGAACATTTCTATACATATTTCTTCCCTAATGTTCTGTAACCCGGGCGGGTAAAATGTTCGTTATACACACACACTTGACAATGAGTAGTAGCTTTTTAAGATTAAGATCTAGAGTTTAAAATAGTAAATGAACGTATATATATATATATATATATATATATATACATATATATATATTTATTTATATACATATATATTTATATATATATAAATATATAAATATATATATATATATATATATATATATATATATATATATATATATATATATATATATATACTATACTCAAATTTACCGCAGTAATAGTTCTACCATTTCTCTTTTAATATGTATTTATTATATATTATAACTTCTAATACTAAATATTTACTTTTTGAATCAATATTCTCAAATGTGTGTAGATCCTTTTCTTCATTACAATGTTTATAAATTATTTTAGCTGACTCATTCTAATAATATGCTATACATTCATGATAATTATCTCAGATAATACGTAAATACCTCGTAGCGTAACTTACGTCAACTTATTAAAAATGGGAACTTATTTTATATTTGAATATTCTCGGTACTACCGATGCATTGCTTTCTTAATAATAACACATTACAATATTTTCACTAATGTGAAAATAATAAAGTAATTTATAATAAATAATAAAGTAATTTATTTAAAATTAAAGTAGAATATTGTTGTGGGGTACAAATCACCGCTATTGAAGAACTAATGGGAGCAACTATCTATAATAAATACCATGGTTGCAAATACTCAAACAGAGGACATTCCTATTATGTGAGAGTCCTCGTACCACGTGTGGTGTCTGTTCCGATGGATACTACACCCTATAGACCGGTGTTTTCTTGGCCTTCGGGGCATGATTCCGCCGGTCTATGGGTGTGTCCTGTGCAGTTCTAGGAGGTCCACCCTCCCAGGCTTTGCCTCTCCTCTTTGGGGAGGAGTAAATTGATAGCTTACTGCCTGAGGCGCCCCTACCGGGGAATGCCGACGGGGCTGTCCAGGCAAGTTTTAATGGCTAAAGCGCTCACCTTCTCGGGCGCTGGCTTTTCAAATCCCACTTTCCGACCTTGTGTCACATACTCCTATAGTGGGTAGGGGTTAAATATTGAGGACATTCCTATCATGTGAGAGTCCTCGTACCACGTGTGGTATCTGTTCCGATGGATACTACACCCTATAGACCGGTGTTGTCTTGGCCTTCGGGGCATACCTCCGCCGGTCTATGGGGCTGTCCTGTGCAGTTCTAGGAGGTCCACCCTCCCAGGCTTTGCCTCTCCTCTTTGGGGAGGAGTACGTTTATAGCTTACTGCCTGAGGCGCCCCTACCGAGGAATGCCGACGGGGCTGTCCAGGTAATTTTTAATGGCTAAAGCGCTCACCTTCTCGGGCGCTGGCATTTCAAATCCCACTTTCCGACCTTGTGTCACATACTCCTATAGTGGGTAGGTGTTAAATAAAGGACATTCCTATCATGTGAGAGTCCTCGTACCACGTGTGGTATCTGTTCCGATGGATACTACACCCTATAGACGGGTGTTGTCTTGGCCTTCGGGGCATGATTCCGCCGGTCTATGGGTCTGTCCTGAGCAGCTCTCGGAGGTCCACCCTCCCAGGCTTTGCCTCTCCTCTTTGGGGAGGAGTAAGTTTATAGCTTACTGCCTTTAATGAATAAGGACAACGGACAGGAAAACAGTACGGCTTTTCGCAAAATGCGATCTGGTCAGCCATTGATACATTTCGCTATGCTCTTGAGGAAGACCTAACGTTTGAAGTATACTTCAAAAAGTTGTGAAGACTTATTCAAGATTGATTGTGGTTCATTGACGGATCAAAAGAAGACTCGTTTATTACTACGGAAGTTGGGTGCATCCGAACATAACAACTTCGTGGATTATATTTTTCCAAGAAAATCCAACGAATTGTCGTTTGACGAGGCAGTCAAACTGTTAATGGAGTTATACTGTCTAAAGACAAGCCTTCTCCATGAAAAGATGGAAATGGATGAATATTACACATAAGGAAAATCAGGATTATACGACTTTTGCGTCTATAGTTAATAAAAACTGTGACGACTTCAAGTTGTCATCATTAACGGCAGATAATTTTAGATGCCTAGTATTCACACAAGGTTTGATAGCCACAAAAGACGCCGATATAAGACGTCGTGCTCTTAATAAACTGGAATTAGAACCTGATTTAACGCTTCAGAAACTGGCTGAAGATTGTCAACGGTTCGTGGCAGTGAAACAAGATTCCCGAAACATAGAGGAAGCAGGTATCTCTCACATTAAAAAGATACGCTCCAAAAATAAAGGGCACTCACCCGCCAGCTATTACCAACCAAGAGGCAAAAAGAACCCTTCACAAAATTATCAGGATAGACAAAAGCCTAGGACCCCTTGTAGTAAATGTGGAGGACCTCATGGGTACAATGCATGTTGGTGCCATAAGAAAATAACGTGTGACCTATGCAAACGAGCAGGGCACAAGGCCTCATATTGCAGAGCAAAAGTAGGAAAAAAGAACTACATAAATACTGCAAAAATGGACCCTTAACCAACAGAGAACATAAGGAAATATGTTACAGTGAGAATCGGAAATAGAGAAGTAAATCTGCAACTCGATTCAGGGTCGGATATATCGATTATAAATGTTCACACGTGGAAGAAATTAGGTAAGCCCACGATGAGGAAGACGAATGAAATCGCAAGATCGGTAACTGGTGAAAAGATACATTTTGAGGGTTAATTAATTATTAATGTTTCACTAAAAAGAAAGACAAAAAAGCTAAAAGTATTCGTTCTTAGGAACACATCAAATTTATTTGGATCTGACTGGATCCAAGAATTAAAATTATGGGACTCGCCAATGAGTGTTTTTTGTCAAAAAATCGAAAATTTTACGGCCGAAGCCGACAAACTAAAAAAAAGATCTAAAAACATATTTTCCAAGTGTTTTTTTTTGAAAAGCTTGGATGCTGTACGAAAATAAAAGCGAGATTCGAATTGCTGGATGAAGCAAAACCAATATTCAAAAAACCACGTAGCGTACCGTTCGCTTCAAGAGAAAAAATTGAAGAAGAATTGCAAAGACTAGTTAACACAGGGATTTTGATCCATATTAACTATAGCCCCCACCGTATACATAAAAAAAAATCAAAAGAAATCAGAGTATGCGCAGATTTCTCTCCCGGATTGAATGCATCGCTCAAGGACCACCACTATCCGTTACCAAACCCAGAGGAAGTATTCGCTAAGTTAAATGGCGGAAAAATCTTTTCCAAAATAGACTTAAGCGAGGCGTATCTACAGATACCAGTAGAAGACGATAGTTCAAAACTTTTGTGTATTTCAACACACATAGGTCTTTTTAAATTCAATAGATTAGCATTTGGGATAAAAGTAGCACCTGCTATTTTCCAACAGATAATTGACACTTTGCTAAGCGGTTTGGATTTTTCAATAGGCTATCTGGACGATATTCTCATACGTAGTCAAAATGTTGAACAACATAGAGATCATGTATTTCAAGTGTTTGACAGAATAAAAGAATACGGTTTCCCTTTGAAGGAGGCAAAATGTGAATTTTTTTTTTGCACAAATAAAATACCTGGGTCATATATTAAATAATGGCGGGAGAAAAGCCGACCCGGATAGGTCCACAGCAATAAAAGACATGCCAGAGCCTCAAAATGTAACTACATTGCAAAGTTTTTTAGGGCTCGTTAACTATTATCAAACTTTTATTAAGAATATGCATAAATTGCGCGCGCCTTTGAATGAACTATTAAAAAAGGACAAAAAATGGAATTGGACGCCGGAGTGTCAGTCGGCGTTTAAGCAGTTAAAAGATGTACTAACATCAGATTTATTTCTGATTCATTTCAATCCAGAACAAGAGATAATTGTCGCAACCGACGCACGTGCTCATGGAATAGGGGCATGCATTCTACATAAAATGCAAGATGGGTCCATTAAACCGATCGCCCATGCGTCGAGAACCTTACTGCCAGCCGAGAAGAATTATTCAAAAATTGAGAAGGAAGCACTGGGGATCATATTCGGGGTTACAAACCTCCACCGTTTTTTACATGGTCGAAAATTCAAATTACAAACTGATCACAAGCCGCTTATAACAATTTTCGGTTCAAAAAAAGGGATACCAACTTACTCAGCATACAGACTGCAAAGATGGGCGACCATCCTGCTAAATTCCGATTTCAGTATGGAATTTCTTGCATCTGCGAAGTTAGGTCAGGCTGACGGATTGTCGCGATTAATCCCGAAATAAAGGGAACCGCTGGAGGACACAGTAATAGCGTCACTACAAAGTGAAATGGCCTATACACAAATACTGTGCAATACGATCAGGGAATTACCAGTGACTTTGAAACATATAATAAGGGAGGCTGAAGAAGATAGTTTCATCAAAGAAACGAAACAAAAAATGCAATCAGATGAATCGGCGGCGGAAGTTTATTCTATGTGCAATGAGGTACTGTTGTACCGAGAAAGGGTGGTAATCCCAGCCACGCTGAGGAAAAAAATGTTAAAGGATTTTCATACGGGGCACCCTGGGGCTACTAGAATGAAGAGCCTCATGAGGTCCTACGTTTACTGGAAGAGCATGGACACTGATATTGAAGACATGGTAAAGTCGCGTAAAAGATGCGCATTGGCTGCAAAAGCGCCCCCAATACAATTTAGCCCGTGGCCTAAAGCTGACCATCCATGGTCAAGGATACACGTGGACTTTGCAGGTCCATTGGAGGGAAACTATTACTTAATAGTTGTTGATAGCTTTTCAAAATGGCCTGAGGTATTTAGATGCAAGAGTCCAACGACGGATTTTACAATCAGTGCTCTTCACGAATTGTATGCTAGGTTTGGTGTGGTCGATTGTTTTGTGTCGGACAATGGCACGCAATTCACGTCAGCAGATTTTAAAAGTTTCTGCGAGGATTTCCAGGTCAACCACATAACAATGCCAACCTATCATCCTCGATCGAACGGTCAGGCAGAGAGGTTCGTGGACACGCTAAAAAAAGCCCTGAAAAAAGCTAAAGGAACGCCCTCAGGAAAGGCGTTACAACAGTTTTTACAGGTGTACCGAATTACACCAAATGAAAGCGCTCCATCAAAGATGTCGCCGGCAGAGTTAATGTTTGCGAGGAAAATTAGGCCGGTCTTCGAGAAACTTTTGCCTAAACAGGTAAAACCGCCGAATACAACAGTTCTAAAAAGAGGTATTTACCTGGGGAAAAGGTATTTTTCCAGGTACACAAAAATAATAGTATGATGTGGGAACTAGGAAAGGTCAAGAAGAGAATCGGGCGGATGGTTTACATAATCGAAGGTCCAAAATTCACCAACAAGAAGCATTTGAACCAAATTCCGAAACGTGTCACTGATGACGACAGACAACCTCCTGTTGAACAAGAAATAATGGACCATATATATGACACGTTCGACCTGGTAACACCCCAAGCAGCCGAACAACGCCGGTCTTCCAGAAAAAGAAAAAGGATCGATCCCATAGAGATCAATCCCAGGAAGAAGAGCTATACGATCATTCCAGGGGAATGAAAAGCTCGGGAGGGGGGTGTTGTGGGGTACAAATCACCCCTATTGAAGTACTAATGAAAGCAACCATCTATAATAAATACCATGGTTGCAAAGACTCAAACAGAGGACATTCTTATTTATGTTTTACCGCATGGTAGGAATCCGGTCATCTCCTACCACATTTAGTGGCGTTACTGTATTGCTATAAATAAATACATTGTATATTTTAACCTGTCACAATTTGTGGGTGTTATCTTTGTGCCCCCTAGCACGGGTCTACAACAAATATGCATCTCTTCTTTTGAACATCTGTTTCTAAATAATGTCATGCACCTTACGCCTCTTTGTATTTAATTTGGTAACATACAAATAGATAATTGAATAATAAATAATAAATCATAATTATTCATGGTAATGGATACAGCATCCGGAAAGCATTGGGAATTTCATGTAGTTTATGTATAGCAGTAATGTGGGGTTAATAATTCTATAGAATCAGAGCGATGGACAGTGAAGTCAAATACATATTTCTACGTAGTCTTTAAGCATGACCATTAACCCATTCCGAAAATTCCTCAATAGGTAAAATACCCAAGTCAGCTCCACAGAGGGGGAAGGGAAATATAGGATAGGGTAGGGTAGGGGGGCAAAAGAAAAGCCAGTAAATGAAGCTAAAAACTTCAGAAGTGTCGAGGCTGGAGACAGTTGAACCAACATCGATCGCACTAGGGGGAAGTAGTATTAATAGGTAATACCTCCTTCTCTGTGTAGATTGAATGATGTTGTCTCCATCTTCGTCGTCCTGCAGTATGCTGGAATCATTCATAGTTTAATGAATTAATATTTCCCTAGTATGTTGAACACCGCCTTAACAATTGACGACAGCATCTTTAAAGTATTAACTAGACTTGTGAAAATAATATTAATATTAATATTTATGCTTTTAGTATATATAGACATTTCGAAATTTATTACAATACAGTTAAGATCATTTACACATTTCTATGACTATCCTGGATGTGAATGTACCAGCATAAGCACAATAGCATTATCTGTCCGTCATTGGGGGATGGGATTCAATGGGGTCGTCCCGGCAGGTTAAGATCAATCCCATAAATTGGAGGGTACTGTTAAAAGGGTAATGGAATTTGGAAACAATATGCGGCATTAATATATTTTATTTAAGAATATATAGGATCATCCAAGGTGTTTTCCGCGAAAACAGGATCACTCGCCCATTCATATGGGTATGCCTACAGAAATGGATTAACTCTACGAATAAGTTAAAAAATGAAAAATAAAAAAATATAAAATAACAACATAGAAGATATCATCAATTTATTAAATTAGGTTAAATTCAATTCGATTATATGAAATAAAATAAGAAACACTTTGTAGTAATAGTTTATTTATAGTATATGAATGTTTTTTTTCAAAATGATTGCTGCGGGATTAAGATTGTCTCCTTAGATAGATATCAACAAGTTTGCCCTCGGCAGTGAATTAAATAAAATACATTTTCCCGGTATGTAAAAAGACGTCTCAGACGGTGGATAATTAGTTTTTATTAAGAATAGTTTTTACAATAGAAACTAGATTTTTGTAAGAAACATTTTGTAGTAATACTTTATTTATGGCAGATGAATGATTTTTTTAGAATGATTACTGCGAGACTATCCTCTTCGATAAACAGCAGGGTAGCTCCCGGCAAAAAATTAAATTAAGTTAAATAAAATTAAACGAAATTAGAGATATTCTCCCGGAATGAAAAAATATGTTTAAGACGTTGGATAATTAGTTTTTATGAAGAATAATTTTTAAAATAGAAACTAGATTTTTGTAAGAAACATTTGGTAGTAATATTTTATTTATTGTATATAAATGTTCTTTTTCAAAATGATTACTGCGGGATGAAGATTGTCCTCTTCGATACATATCAACAAGGTAGCTATCGGCAGTAAATTAAATAAAATATACTTTCCCGGAATGAAAAATGACGTCACAGAAGTTGGATAATTAGTTTTTATAGAGAATATTAAAAAAAATAGAAACTAGACTTTTAGAAAATGTATTATGGATACATATTTTATGTCTACTGTTTTGGAAGCTTTTTCTTAAAAGAGGAGTCTCTGAGGAATCATCATTAAGTCGCCTCGTTATGAGTCCATCTCGAAAGGGAGCGAATTAAACCTGGAAATAGGGACAACACGACCGCATGCATTACAAACGGACACTAGTATCGTTGTTCCTTCGGATGGAATAGATCTGGAATGTCAATAATATCAGTGGTATGGAATCGTAATTTGGTAACGGATTTTTGACTGTTTTCAGTTTTATTTGGAGGGATATTTGTCATAGTTGTGCCGCCCGTGAAGGGGGTCTATTCTCGCTCATTATCACTTGAGTGAATTCGGTACCATTTTTTTTGTTGCTCTTTTGGAACTAATTTTTTGCTGTTTTACCTTGTAGCAACAAAGTTGTGAAAATGTGCGAGATATTCTTCTAAGACATTCTCTATTTTTTTCAGTTTTATTTTTTTTATTTTTATTTATTTATTCATCAGTTTATTTTATTATTTTTTTAATTCATTTTTAAAATTTATTTAATTGATTTTTATTATTAATTTTTAAAAGTTTTTATTTAAAATGTTATTGTTTTTGGTTTTATTATGATTACTATTTTTTATATATTTTTAATATATATTTATATATATATTTTTATATTTTTTATCTTCTATCTTACTTTTTTATTGTCTTCTTAAGTGACCACAAGGAAATCAACAAAACAACCTGTATTGCCGGTTGTTGTAACTCTTATTCAAGGTACTTAATTTTCCCTGATGATCTGCCAAGCAAGTACATGCTTGGTAGTGAAACACGTGTGAGTAAAAAAATCTTAAATTTGAAAAATGATAAATAAATAATTTTTGAATGATAACATCTTTTGTGGGGTTGATTGGGCTCCTGAACGGAATGTTTGGTAAGCTTTCAAAAAATCACACACACACACACACACACACACACATACACGCACACACACATATATATATATATATATATATATATATATATATATATATATATATATATATATATATATATATATATATATATGGGAAATGAAATAGTAGAAACCAAGATATATGTTTTATATATTCATCAAAATTTCGTCTTTATTTTTAAAACTTCCTCAAGATGATAATTTTAAGAAAAATATCATGCAAGTACACCGAAATATTTGGTCGACATGATCGGTTGATGAGAAAAAGTAAGAAGCCGTGACTATTAACAGCGCTGGACCAGTAAGTAAGTTGCAGAGAGTCCAATGAATGTTGATAGCTGTGAGTGAAAAAGGGGAAAATTTGGAGTGTTCGTGAATTTGTCTTAGGGTGGCGTTAAGATGTTTTTTTCGTAGTGAGGTGTAGCTTGGATTTTTAGGGGCTGGGGAAAGAGGAGGGAAGAAGGAACTATGTGTCTTTTGTATGTAGGTAGTATCATAGTTTTAGAAAATACAATGACGATAATTTGAATGTAGGCGGGGTAAGAGTGTGAGAGAAGTAGTCGATAGGATGAGATAGTGAGGGGGAGATGGGAGATTTTGTTGTGATTAACCATTTTGGAAGAATAACAAAACTGGTTCTTTGATATGACATAGGCGCCTTCAATAGCATATTTAAACATGAGTTTTTTTTATATGACCGAGGATCTTCCTAATTTTTTGAATCTTTTTTAACAATGTATGGGGGAAGGTAAACATTTTCTTTGTAAGGACTGGGTCAATTTTTTTTATTTTAAATAATTCTTATTTATGGGAGAGGGTAAACAAACATTTTTTTTTGGGGGGTAACATTTTTTTTCTTTTTTAACTGAAAATACTACTATGTATGGGAGAGGGTAAACACAAATTCGGGGGGGTGGGCGGTAAACAATTTTTTTTCTTTTCTTAACTGAAAATATTACTATGTCTCGGGGAGGGTAAAAAATTGGGGGGGGGTAAAACATTTTCTATTCATCTACCTGTATGAGAGTCAAACACGTCGTAAGATGGAATACTGTTTCGACATCTGGAGATGTACCGCTCAGAGTATCTTTTCCCGCCTTGACAGAGTACAAAACCGACTTCAAAGTCTAGTAGGGGAATTTCCTCTTTTCCTCCTTCTACCTTTTTTCTCACTAAGGAGAGATTGCTAGTATTTTTATTGTTATTTCGATTGTAGGTGATCGACTGACATTCAATCTATTGTTCTGTTTTATAAAACATTAATAACAAAAACTCCTCTAACTTCAGCCACTGTAAATAATTTTACTTTCCCACTATGTGTACCTTAAAGTAAACATAACTTATATAAGCAAAGTTTATTTTAAAAGACTATCCGTATTTGGAACACATACCACGGGGTTGATTCACATCTGACTATAGCATGAGCGTTTTAAACTCAAAAGTTAACCCATACTTGTTTAGCCGCCATAATAAAATATAATATAATCTAATCCGGGCCAATTTTCAAACATTCTTACTAATGTTTACGTTTTTGCTTCACTTTCCTCCTGACAAAATAATTACCCCTTATACTTGAGTGGCGTATGGGCCTGAAAAACGGTGAATGGTTAGTACATAAACACACAACTCCTACACCCAATAAACAACTTTCTTTATCTGCAAATAAGTTAAAAAATCCCTACTTTTGAATTTCGCTTCATTTGATTAGTCATAATAGACCTGATGTAGTCTGTGACAGCTCGCCATTACATTTCTCCGTTCGACAGTTCATCTATGTTGACCCATTGATGTTATTTTAGTGGCGTTAATCAGCATCTGTTCATTTTGTTATACGTATTTTCACAGTTCTTTATCTGTGTCAATTGCTGCAATTAATATGTATTTTCGTTTTTACAGCCAGTAACCATGATTATTCTGAGGTGTGTGTATAGTGATAACTATCTTGCTTATTTGTTCAAGCCCACTGATATGTTTGAACAGTTTAAGCAGTTTACAAACAACTTTCTCAAAGGTACTACCAATGTGTTAATGTTTTAGTCTTATGCTACATGAGTTTATTTCAAGTAGTGGTCTCGTTTTTTTTAACTGTTAGGTTTTCTTATATTTTTAATATCTAATTATTTAATAGTGTCGTCTTACAAATTTCTTACATATTACATATTTGTTTAGGTTTCTTACTATTTTGTTTTCTGTTGTTTTATGTATTCCCCTATTTATCACGAGTAGTGCACATTTTCCTACTCGAAATTGCATTCCTATATTGTAACTACTAATACTTGTGATGCTTATGCGAAATTATAGCTCCTTTGTTGACTGCAATTGCTTCGCCATTTATAAATCTGAGGGGAGTTATGATTTATGTGTTTATATTAGCACCTCATTCCTAAGTGTGTGAGTCTCATTGTAACTATACAAATTATAGTGAGAATATGTAATCTTAGCATCCCTTTAAATATTATAAAGGTCTTATCCTTAATGTATCAGTTCCAGTCTATATTACACAAGTGCCTTCCCCATCTAGTAAAACAGTTCGTTTTGTGTTGTACAATCCTTAAGTATACAAGTATAGTGTTTTACCTAGGAGTCGATCTATGGCATTACTATATTATTTTTCTTTCATTCACATTATCCTAGTATATATATATCAGCTTGCCGGTCTAGAACAAGTTATTACTTTTACTAAAGTAATACAAGGACACATGTACTTAACATATTGCAGCATGAGCTACCATTTGAAATTAAAATAATTATATTTATAAAATCGTTCAATATGAGAAATTATAAATGTGCCAGTTTTGCTAAGTATGTAAATAAATAGTATGGGGTTTGTACATTATAATGTCATTCTATTAAATATGTATGTAATAATATTTTATGATACTGTTGTGTATAATTGTTTAATATCATATACATAGTGGTATTTATATTTATATATACATGCAAATATATATATATATATATATATATAAATATATATATACGTACATATATATTTAATATACATATATATATATACACGCACTTATATATACACACATATGCATACATATATACCCATATATACATATATATATATATATATATATATGTATATATATACACATATACATACACATATATGATTATTAATATAATATATATATATAAATATATGCATCTCTCTCTCTATATATATATATATATTAATGCATACATATATGTGTATATATTTACACACATACATATACATATATTCATATATCTATATACATATATATATATATATATATATACCTATATACATATACACCCCTATACACATATTTATATGTATATATAAATATATACATATATATATATATATATATATATATATATATTTAAACTGCATTTTGCATTTTTTTATATGACTCAAAGCTTCTTTAGACTATATATATATATATATATATATATATATATATATATATATATATATATATATATATATATATATATAAAGTGTTGAACTAAAAGTGGTGAACTAAAACCGAACTTTTAGGAAAGGTAAAACCTATTGTGAAAAGTATACAGCTCAATATCCAGGATAGAGCAGATAGATATGTAGAAGGATGAAAAAGAATTAGAAAAGCAAAAGTCAAATTTTTTTTCAATTCAGTTGCTCATAGCAAGGTATATTCCGCAAAAAGCCAATTTATTCAAGTTAATTTTTTCCTCAAGCCAGGCTTTTCAAAGATCAAAATCTTATCATCAGAGAAAGACGCTGGGATCGATAAGTTGGCAAAGCCCAACATTTAAAATTTGAGAAAGTAAAATAAAAAATGGTAGGAAAAAAAACACAAGGCAAAACTCTCCCCGAGTGCAAGCAAATGTCCGATTGCAAAAAAGGCTGTTGTCAAAAAGTCCAGCGGAGAAAGTGAAACGTAGATACGTAGGTCGTTAAAAAGCACGAGAAATGACAAGAGAGGATTTAAAGTTAAATTCCAAAAACCACATCTTCAGGTGCGGCGAAGATAGGTAGAATCCAGAGGGTAGAAGGTCTAATAAAAGGTACGTTCGTGGATGCAACAAGGCTCAGTAAAACGTGAGGTGGAAAGTATTCGCCATTTAAAAGACTTCCTGGGTTAAAATTCATGGAATAGGAATAAATAGGCAAAAATACAGCCAATTCATAATAAAAGTCAAGCCCGTTTAAAAACAAGACTAGTCTGAAGAAAGGATAAAACTCATATGCGGCCAGTAGGCAGGAAAGGAAGGTGAAGGGGGTGCGAAGGAGGAGAAGGGTTCGGGTGCGATGAATAAGTGCGATATAAAACTAAGAGAGTGAGTGTGGGGGTAGGTCGCTTAAAGTTAAAAGTGGACGTTAGCGCGAATTAGGGTTCAACTAGAAAAGGGACAGAAGGGTGTGGGGGCAGGTCCATGAGTGCGGGGAGAGAGAATTAAAAAAACAGAATGTGTCGGGGAGGATATGAACCGGGGTATGGCTTAGGTGTTTAAACAGATGACCCTACTTATAAACAATGAGGCAAAATATATTTGAAGGGTAGAAATCAAAAAAATATAAATAGTAAAAACAAAAATTAAAAGTAAAAATAGAAATACAGATAATTAAATGAAAAAAAATGAGAAAATAATAATAGAATTAGTCTTAGGCTCGCAAGGAGAGTTATGGATTGACCGATAAAGAAATATATAAATGAGGGAACAGTCGATAAAATTGGAATCCGTGAGGGAGTATTAGACTAAGGAAAAGATAATTTGACCTCGAGTGAATATTCGGGATCGAAATCCCCATAGTGTTTAAAGATTTGGATAGATACAAAATATGTTGTTACGGGACGCTAGTGCTTTTTGGATGTAGGAAAATTAAACTTTGAATAAAAAAATTCAGAATAAGATATATGGAAGTTAATTAAGAAAACTATTAAATAGGTTAATGATGGCAGAGAGAATTTGAGACATACCTTGGTTAAAATAGTGACAATAATTTAAACCAGAGTGAGAATGGAGATGGCAATTAAGAGTAAATATTATGGGGGTTAAAAGATGTAGAATGAGGGCGGGAGTCGGGATTGAGCAGGGCCCGAGAGAAGTGAGCGAGGGGCGAGGTGAACGAGGGGGGGGGAATAATCGAGGGTATTAAAAGAGTGAAAAGAATTATTTGTTAAACAGGGGGAAAGAAACCGTGATTAGAATGCACAGAGACAACGGTGAGCAGTTTGATATCGAACAGTGCAAAGGGGATTAAAAGTAGAAAGGGCGAGTCATCAAGTAAATAAGAGGGCTAGGGTCTTATGCAGATAAGATGGGTTAGTTATCCGGTTGAAAGGGAAGATTAGAAGGTTGAATGTGTTGATGGGAAGCGGACGAGTGTATTAAAGAAAGTTAAAGGAAGAAGTAATAGAAACCATATAGAGGTTATACGATTAAGGACGTTAAGTACAATGATTTAGGGGGTAGTGGGAGAAAAGTACTAAAGCTAAGGGGATTGTAAAGGTAACGGAATTTATGGATAATTATTTAAGTAAAGAGAAAAGCTAAAGGAATGGGGGAGATATATGCAGAGTTATAGAACAAAAGGAATAAGAACTATCGGAGAAAAAATCCGAGATGTAGGGAGGGTAAATCCGAGATGTACAGAAGGGTAGTTAATTAAATGGGGGAGGGGTGTCTGGGAGATTACTTTGGTTGCTATATTTAAATTTTCGTTTATGTCTGCAACTGCAGATAAGTTACTTCTTAGAATTAATGATATTTTTTGATTTAGTAACAGTAGCTATCATAAAGGTTTCCAATGTACAAAGTTGGCAATGGGGAGCACCCGGGGTATATGATTTGGACTTTTTAAGAATTGACCAGTGAATTGAATAGGGGGTATTTTTTAAGATTGAGGTTTCTAATTAAATTGGAGAGTGAAGTGCTAGTGCAATTATCGTTGCTATTTTTAAAGGTGTAGATATGGTTTGAGATCCGGGTCTTAATGGGGAAAGAGGTTTTGACATTACCGCTGAAAGGCGGATTGAACCAAATGTTGTTCTTTCTTCTAAGTGTTTGTCTTTGTCTGTGCGTCTGTGGGTTTCAATCCGCTTTTCAGCGGTAATGTCAAAACCAATATACCAAAGGATTTGTGTTAAGCACCTCCACAGATATAGCACTATTCTTAACAAAAATTCTATTAAAATATCTTATTCTACAATGCCAAATATTGAACAAACTATCATCACCTCTAACAATAGGAAAATCAAACATATCCAACAACAACCACCCACCGCACCCCTCACCACTTGTAACTGCCGTAAACTCAGAGATTGTCCCTTAAACAACGATTGTGTACAGTAGGACGTAATATACGCTTGCACTGTGAAACAATTCCCCCGTTCCTCCAATATTGTGAGCAATAACAGTACCCACACTCCACCCGTAATAATAAATGTGACGCTGGAATCTACACAATTTAATCTTTGGAAAGATTCATCGGACATAATTGAATTGTTTAATCAAATTGAAAACAAGGGGGATGCCTTATTTATCCAAATCAACATAATGGGTTTTTACCCCTCAATTTCCAAGGAGTTTGCTACCAACAGCATCAACTATGTTAGGAACGTCGTGGATGTATCCGATGAACAGGTAATATTGATTATGGTTTTTCGTAATCCATCCTTGTAAAGAATTAGGAAACATGGATAAAAACATATACATACCAACTGTGATGTACCGATGGGAGAATTTGCCTCAGCACAGATATTCCGATCTGGTGGATTTTTTTATAATTTACATAATTAGTAGAATTGTAGTCTAACTTAGTGGGGTCATACAGCGATAAGTGACTAATTGTTATCCCTAATAGACACGACCCCCTGGTATCTAAAATACACAACAATTGATAAAAGTTTTCAAATACTTAAGACTGAAAATAGATATAACCCCAAATTGTAAAGAAGTAAGTTATCTAGATATTACCCTGAACTTGGAAGAGGGGGTATACAAACACTTTAATTAAGATAACCACACCCCATATTATATCAATATTAGATCCAACCATCCGAAATGTACAAGTAAACACATACTTAAAACGATTAACACTAGAATTAATAAACTCTCGGCAAACATAAACATCTTTTAAGCGAATAAACACTTATATAATACAGCGCAAGATAACAGTGGTTACACCGATACACTCAAATATACAAGGAAGAAACATGAAAATCAATTCCGGAATAGAGGCCGGGAAATAATATGGTTCATTTTACATTACTGTCCACTATCCAACATCAATATCGGTAAAGTGTTATTGTACCTGGTAGACAAACATGTTAACGTTAACAACCGACTAAGTAAGATATTCAATAGAAACACTATTACAATTAGTTACTCTTGTACCAAGAACATGGATAAGTTTATTAGCACCCATAATCATGAAATATTAAATAATACTAATAACAATAAGACTAAAGTAAATAAATGCAATTGTCATGGGAAGAATGAATGCCACTGGATGGTAACTGTAAAGTAGAGTGCGTGGTGTATAAGGCCACGATATACCTGGAAGACAACCACAGGGATCAGAAAGTCTACATCGGCATTTCCGCGGAAAACTAGAAACATAATTTCTATGGGCATCAACACTCATTCGTAAACTCATAACTTAAGAACAAAACGGATGTAGCGAACCAATAGTGGGTACAGAAAAAATGTAAACCGGTCACCAGTGGTTTCATGGTCAATCCTATGTTATTCTAACATTACAAATGGATTAAGGAAAATATTTTATTTGTGTTTTGAGGAAAAATAAGAATCCTGAAATACGAACACGGTAATCTTCTGAATAAAAGTGATAAACTGGCAAACTGCAGACATAAATGTAAATTTGAAATAACCAACCACTCGCTATCCGAGATACATTTAGATCAGGAGATACTGAATTGGATCTGCCTAGATTGTTTTTTTCCTTTAAGCCATTTTAAATTGTTTTTCTATGTATCTCTTTACTTCAACGTAACTATCTACATAAGTATATATGTTTATTTGTTTATGTGTATATATGGGTGTGTGTGTTACATTATGACGGGCCCTGTATTTTAAACGGGTAGATCAACAAGTTTGCCTGGTTTGAATTTGTCAGATTCAGTGCAGATTGAGCTGATCTCTATTTTGGATGAGTAAGTCAGTTCCCACGAATGATTTGTTTTGTAAATCATAATAGGTTGACAGGACCTGGCTTGCTTCAAAAGATTTGGGGTCAGTAGGGGTCAGATTTGATATAGGGATTTTCGTTCATTACAAGACAAAGGGCTGTGACATGACTTGTTGTTGTCGGGGCGACAATCGAGATGAGTTGGCCAGTGGAAGTCGAGGCAAAAACATGCAAACACGATCAGCTCGAGGCGACAGAGATTGTCCAAGTATGTAGACGAAAAGTTTAGGAGTGAATCTCTAAGATGAGACAAGAACCCACTTATCTTCCCCCCATCCAGTTAGCAGTTTAGTAAGGTAACCAAAAATAAAAGTGACGGTCATCGAAGAAGGCGACTCTCTCCCGGGCATGCCTTAAAGCAAATAAAACCCACCTCGGATCCTCTCGAAACGTCTTCAAAGTCCTTCTTTTTTTCGTTGAACCAAAGGGTATTGATTTTCAGAATATAAAAACGCAACCAGACGAAGGACGGAACAGAGAAAACCCACGGCACAACATTTATGGAGGGGATTACTAGACGACGAATAATGAAATTATGGCCAGAGAAATATAAGGTAAATCATAAAATGCATTAAGATTTTTTTTAAAAATGGGTGAAAAAGAAAAGGAGTTCAGATTTTTGTAGTGACTTTTGATCATCGCATAAATGTACACTAAAAAAAAAAGTTCCCGTTGCAAAAGACTATATAACAGAAGGGACAGTTTGCTTATTTGTTGTCGACAGTTTAAAGGCTTAACATCGCCATTCGTTGATTCGCGTGTTTAAAAATGACAGTTTAAAGGCTTAAAAATTAATGTTGAAATACTGAATGTTGAAAGGTTTGAAAACGCTTCTAAAGTTTCGATCTCGAGACGCGTGGACGTAAGAGACCTTTAATTCACACGCGTTATGTTACAACTACTTATTTTGGTTGCCGTGATTTGCTATTTCCACAAGAAATAGGTTGAAACGAACCGCGTTACCACAACGAAAATCTTGGGGTCCAGAGGCAAGCGAAGACAGAGGGGGATCAACGGAGAGAGAGAGTGATGTCAACGAACAGTGAGTACCTCGTATTTTTATGTTGGATAGATAAATTTAAAAAAAAAGGAACTCTTACGAAGTTAAAAAAAAAAAAGAAAAAAAGAAATAAAAAGAAAACGGACAATTGCCCGAGAAAATATAACAGACCTTCGAGAGACGTGTATTTCAGAAAAAAAATATGACGTAATTTAAAAGAACTTTAAAAAGTGGACTATAGTATAGAGAAAAGAAATTGAACATTGAATTAAGTTAAAAAAAAAAGAAATCTTGATATGTCGTAATGAAACGAGAGAAGAAAGAAAAAAAAATTCTATGCTCACACGCATATTTATACGTTGTAATTTTTTTGATTTGATTGTAAGTTACTTGTAAGAAGAGAATGCTTTTGTTACGTGTTGCATTAAAATGTATTTTTGGTCAACACAGGTGGTGGGGGGAGTTGTGAAGAAAAGAAAAGAGAGGTGTATTGGGGGGGGGGGTGACTGTCAATGGTCCGGGTTTTGATTCTTGTTAATGTTGGAGAGAGAGGGAGTGAAAGAGAAAGAGAAAGATGAATTGAAAAAAAAAGAAAAGAAAAAAGAGAGCAAAAGAGAAAGAAACAGTCAGAGAAAAAAGAGAGAGATGGAGAGGGAGTAAGTGAAAGAAAAAGAGCGAGAGAGAGAGGGTGAGAGCGCGCAAGTGAAGGGATAAGTTATTGGTCTGCAGGACCGATGACACATATATTTTGTTTAGTCTATGATTTTTTTTTCTGTGCGCAGATGAATGAGATTTGTGTGCGCAATGAATGAGATTTGTTGAACCAGTTAGCTTCTGGGTTTAAATAAAAACAAGTAGGAATGGCCGAACGATATATCAGCCAATTCGACGAGAGCCTGATGAGGTTGAACTGTATTGAATGTTGTTTTTCTTTGATTTTCTTTTATTGGTGTCATTTATTTTTATATTGTTGGTTTGTTGAAGCGAAGGAGCATGTAATGATGATGTTTAATTTTTTTTTTTTTTTTTACTTGCATGAAAATGGTATTTCTTTTATTTTTCTGATTTTGTTATGTAAAATTTTTTCATAATTTGTATTGGAGAGGAGATGTGAAACAGTGATTTCATCCGACGTATCTGCCCCCTTTACGGCGCACCAATATGCATCAGAGAGATCAGCCCCCACGTAGAGAAAGGTGACGGTCTGGGAGATGTCAATTTCAACCAATTGACACGAAATAAGGATTGGGCGGATGTGAAACAGTGATTTCAGCCGACGCAATCTGTCTTTTTAGGGTGCACCAGTGTGCATCTCAGCGAGGATGCTGGATCCTACGTAGAAATGAGGTAGAGTTACCACTAGTATATGTTCGGCCCAAATCGGTTGTTTTGGCGAAGAGGGAGAACGGCGCCAGCCTGGCGGGAGAGAGCGTGTAGGTTGTCTGTAGCAATTATCCAGATACAATGGATGAGTTTGACCAGCTGAACAATTTGGTCATGGGTCTTTTAGATACGATGGATGTCAACTCGTGGGGTGGTCCCATAGAGAAAGAAAGGGAATAAGTCTTTTGCGATAACAGAAAAGAAGAAAAGGCCAAAAGGAGAATTGTAATTGCCCGTGTCGTATTATGGCGAGAGCCTCCTCTCCCCCAATGATTGTTTTATCTAGATAGCGTCAGAAAGAACCGAAGACACAGAGAGAGAGGGAGAGGGAGAGAGGGAGAGAGAGAGAGTATGAGTTATACGCTTTTCGTCTTTGTTATTTGAGATGAGAAGGCGATCGCAGGAGAGTTAGATCCAAGATTTCGTTCGGAACGGACGGCCAGGCGAGGCGTTGCGCGCCTGGCAGGGCCCATAGCAATCCCCCCCACCGTTTTGAGTAGACAAGTCACAACTTAATTAAGGCTTTGAAAAGGGAGTTTCACACACACACGGTTCTCCAGACATAGATTAAGTCCAGCTGTTTAACACTGGGAAATCGTAGAGATTCACACACGCACGCAGAGAGATACGATATTTAGTAAAGAAGCCATTATCGAACAATAGACTTTGGGTTAAAGTTAAAAACCCACCGTTCATTTTTATTAAATAATTATTGTTATGAAAAGACCTAGCCGTTTGTCGAGTTATTCTATCGTCGAATTGTCCTGCTAAGTAATCTTGCCTTCACAGAATCACGAAATCGTCATTCAGCAGACCCGGAGGAGATTCAACGCCACCACAGACGACATCACGAGCCAAGGAAAAGGTGTTCACAGTCAGGAAGGATTCCTGCGCCGAGACGGTTCTCATTACATTTGATGCCGTCACAAGGAAGAAGAGTGTGGGGTACCTGTTTGTAGGTGGCGCCGCGACCAGGATATCAAACACCTGTGCGCGAGTGGCCGACTACGATACCCACCAAGGAAGAAGAGTAAAAGAGGCGTAGGGTCCCCGTTATATAGAGAGTCAGCCTTTCTTCCGGTTGTTTTCTGAGAGTGACATAGACAATGGATTTTTTTTTCTTGAAGTTTAAAAAGTTATTAGAAAACAAAACAAACAGTTAATCAAAACCGATGTTTACGTTTGGAGGTCAGCCATGCAATAGGTTTAGGTGTGTAGGTGGATTAGGGAATCCTTGTGGTCGGTGGCAGCTACAGTTGGTTTGGGTCGGATCGCGGAAACCCTTGGACAGGGTTGATTTTATCGGGAATAATCCCCGTGTACGGAGTATGTACAGGCTTGGATAGTCAGTGAGGAATTCCCGGCGTTTGCTCGTATGCTCTCTTTTATAGAGTACCCATGGGTTAGTGGCGAGGCTTGTGGTAAAGCCTGCATACGTTAAAATTGCGAACGGGAGAATGACGGTAATATGGTCATTCTGTGAGACCACGAGAAAGGACGGTGGTCAGTTATGGAAATTGTTGTTTTTGTGACCCAGGTGTGCCCAACTGCGCCGATAGAGTGTGTGAAAGTTGTGTAAAATTTAAAGCTTTGAAATTGTGATCACATTATTTTGTGTGGATTTTGGATGTTTGCCAGGCTTAAAAATTAATGTTGAAATACTGAATGTTGAAAGGTTTGAAAACGCTTCTAAAGTTTCGATCTCGAGAAGCGTGGACGTAAGAAACCTATAATTCACACGCGTTATGTTACATGTGTTCGTGTATCTATATGTGGATGTGCGCATGTGTGTGTATGTATGTACATATATATATATATATATATATATATATATATATATATACAGATGTTTGTAATTGTATGTATGTATTAGTGTGTATATTGTATATCTGTGTATATATGTGTGTATATGTATGTCTATGTTGTGTATGTGTGTATATATTATTGTATACATGTGTATATGTTGGTGTATGTATGTGTATATATGTATAAATGCATGCATATGGGTGTATGTATGGGATAATGTGTGTGTGCACGTGCGTGTATGTATGCATAAATATGTAATGATTATATATTTCTCATATATATATATATAATTTTATTGCTGATGTATATATATATACATATATATATATATATATATATATATATATATAAACTGTGTATAGATACGATTAATGTTGTCAATATTTCTTTGATATTATTATGATTATTATTAATATTGATATTATTATTAATATTATAATGCCTAATAATTTTGTTTGATTGATCACATGATATCATTGTGGTTAGTATTAGGAGTGTTATTATTATTGTTAGTATCATATAATCTGATAATTTATTTTAATTGTTAGTTTGTGCAATTGTTGATAATGTTAATAATTGATTTCTTAGAGTTTAGTGTTGCTATATACTCAAATAATTTACTTAAAATAATGTGTTCAGGATTGGTTTCTCTAGAAAACACGTTAATTTTTTTAGGGTGAATCAATTTTTTAATTTCTTGATTGGTGTAGACTATTAATATATATATATATATATATATATATATATATATATATATATATATATATTTTGATTTTATTCCATTAGTTGCGACAAAACAGGTTTTGTTTCATTGGTGCGGGTAGCTACCAATTCATCAGGCCGGTGGAAGGAATTCAAATGGCATAAAATTTACTTCAACGGGAGATTTAAAATTGAAAATACATTGGAGGGGGAGGGGGATAGAGTTGGGGCTTTGTCTATAACGGCGACATGGGACATGAGAGGGGAGGGGGGATGACCTCAACAAGTCGTGTTTCAAATTATTACGTGGGAGGTTTTGCACGTGTCAGTGCTGCGACAATCTCAATCTCGGCCGGGGCGGGAGGGGGGAGATGGGGCGACGGCCAGAGTGAGTCAAATTCAAAATGAGGATAAAACCGTTGTTCTTATTTTATTTTAATTCTAATAAGTAATTATCATGTGGATAAAAATGTTTGATAATTTTAATTTAGGGTATTAATTGCTACTTTTGCATTTTATTTATTTTATTTTAATGTTTTGTTTATTATTTGTAGTGAATTTTGTTGTGATTATATTTTTTTATTTTTTTTTTTAAATTGTGATTATATTATACCGAGATCAATACTAGTGGAATCTTTTATAAAAGAAGTTTTCTGGTGTTACCAGTCATATCACCAACAAAACCGATTATGACAATGGCAATGTCCGCCAACCATACCCACGACAGTCACAGCGACAACAGCCTTATGTAAAAGCCTTAATAAAAATAAAATAAAATAAAATAAAGATAAAAATAAAGTACAAATAAAGATAAATATAAATAAAATTAGAATAAAAATAGAAATAGAAATAACAAGTTTGTAAGAATATTAATGATAATAACAATAATAATAATAATAATAATAATAGTATTAAAATAATTATAATAATAATAATAATAATAATAATAATAATAATAATAATAATACTAATAATAATAATAGTAATACTGATAAATATCACCATCATTACCATTTTGCTGCTTGTGAAGTCAGTGGGCGAAATAAGTCGACAAGTGATGGTAGGCTTTTTTAATTCCACCGCCAATGACAAGGACTAAGTACCAGTTAATAATTAAGTGTTCAAGGTAGTGATCGAGGGGTTAAGTAATTGAGATTAGTCTAAGTGATATCAGTGTTGATAGCTGTCCCAGTTATGGGTTTATGTTAGAATTGGTAGTATGGCTGAGAGGTTATTGAGGCTGTGCATTATAGGTAGTACGTAGAGATTTGATATTATTGGTAGTTTAGAGGGGTGGTTATATATTTATAGATTCATCAAGACTTGTTGGGGTGGGATTGGGTTGTAAATTTGGGTGGGTGGGTAGGGGGTTATAGTGTGTTTTGGGGTAGTGTATAGTGGGGGTTAAATGTTATCATTCATTTTTGTAAAAAACAAAAACAAAAAACTGTTAATTTTATGTTGAAGTTAAGTAGGGTTGGTGTGGGGTTAAGGTGGGGTATGTGGGTTGCTAAGGAGGTAGAGTCTACTATGTTTACAGTTGCTAGATGTCTCTTGTTTTCTATTTAAGAGTTTGTTTTTGTCCTTAAAGCGGATAATTTCCAGTTTTTCATTTAAGCATAATCTACATGGAGAGTTTATTGATTTGCAGGTGCTGGATTTTTTCAAGATTTTCCACTTTATTATGGGAGTTTCTTTTTTGGTTTTTAGTTTGTGGTAGTGTAGTGAAAGTCCGGTTTGCCCAGGATGGTCTGGGTTGTTGAAGGAGAGTTTATGGTTGTAGAATCTTACCTTGACGTTGTTGCCTGCCAGACCAATATAATAGTTAGTCTGGGATGGGTTTTCAGTTGAGGAGATATATGCCTCATAGACCACTTGGGTTGATAGGCACTTTTGATTATGGGGGCAGTTTGATTTGTTATTACAGTTGCATGTTCTTTTAGAATTTGGGGTTACTGGGGTGTTTAGTATTTTCATGTTGTGCTTTTTTATGTTTTTTTCTAAATTGTCACAACAACAATAGCTGAGTTTTAGTGTATTCTTATTGAAAATTTTATGGAGTATGCTGTTATTGGGGAAATGAGTGTTTATTAAGTTCAGGAATTTATTTCCTATTTTGGTTTTAGTTGAGTTGTTAAATGGAGGTGTATACCAGATAATTTTCCTATTTCTATTTTTGTTCCTATTAGGGTTATTTTGTGTAGTTGGAATATACTCTATTTTGGTATTTTTGTATCCACTCTCCTTTAGTGCTTTATTATAAAAGTTCTTATGTTTATTGAAGATATCTATATTGGAGGAGTTGTTGCTAATCCTTCTACTAATTGATTCTGGGATGTGTTTACTTACAGATCTAGGGTGGTTGGATAGTGGGTTGACATAAAGGGGGTAGGAATTATCTTTAGCATAGGGCTCATAAGTATCTCTATTGAGGTTGAAGGTAATATCGAGGAAATTGACCTGTTTAACATTTGATGTTATTTCAGCCTTTAGGCCTATTCGTTTCATTTCTTTGGATATTATTTTTTTGGTTTGTTCACATTTCTGTCCGTTTGTGTTTTTAACGTACATTAGGCCATCATCTCTGTAGAGGCCGATTGAATCGACTTCAAGATCTTTTGTTAGGTTGTATAGTAAGTACAGGCCAACCAAGTCTGTTACCTCGGCAGAGTCAAGAGAGCCCATAGATACATCGAATGAAGAGAAATGGTCTTTCTTTGTCCATTGTTCTTTGTTATTTATTAGTACTGTGGTTCGACATTTTTTGATTATGTTTATTTCGTCTTCCGAGATATTAGAGAGGAGAGTGGCGAATTCTATGACATTTTCGATGAGTGCTTTGGTTATTGAGGGGTAGTAATTAACTATATCGAATTGTATGAAAGAGCATTTATCTTTATTTCTAATTCTATTGAACCAGCTTATGGTTTCTGCGGTATTGATCCACTGGTTTAAGTTGTAGGTGTGTTTAATTTGCTTATTTATTTTTTCTAAGATGTTTTTACTGATTTTGCCTATCTCTTGTCGGGTAGGATTAAGGAGCCTGGTTTGGGGTTTAGTGTGGAAATTGGTTTTGTGATCTTTTAATAGTATATATGCTTCTTTTGTTTTTAGTTTACCTACTCTATCGCTAATCTTGAGTTTATCAGTTATAGTTTTACTATCTGAGTTGATTTTATCGATTAGATTAAGATCAGATTTTTTATAATTTTTTGTTATATTTTGTGTAATTAAATTCTGGTATTTTGTTTTAGTAAGTTTGTAAAAGTTATGGGTTTTGTCTGCTTTTACTAGCACAAGTTTGGAGTTATAAATTTCATTAACCATGTTATCCAGTTTTTTCTGGAAATGTTTTTTTCTATAAATATATAACCACCCCTCTAAACTACCAATAATATCAAATCTCTACGTACTACCTATAATGCACAGCCTCAATAACCTCTCAGCCATACTACCAATTCTAACATAAACCCATAACTGGGACAGCTATAAACACTGATATCACTTAGACTAATCTCAATTACTTAACCCCTCGATCACTACCTTGAACACTTAATTATTAACTGGTACTTAGTCCTTGTCATTGGCGGTGGAATTAAAAAAGCCTACCATCACTTGTCGACTTATTTCGCCCACTGACTTCACAAGCAGCAAAATGGTAATGATGGTGATATTTATCAGTATTACTATTATTATTATTAGTATTATTATTATTATTATTATTATTATTATTATTATTATTATTATTATTATTATTTTTTTTTTTTTTTAATACTATTATTATTATTATTATTATTATTATTATTATTATAGTTATTATCATTAATATTCTTACAAACTTGTTATTTCTATTTCTATTTTTATTCTAATTTTATTTATATTTATCTTTATTTTTACTTTATTTTTATCTTTATTTTATTTTATTTTATTTTTATTAAGGCTTTTACATAAGGCTGTTGTCGCTGTGACTGTCGTGGGTATGGTTGGCGGACATTGCCATTGTCATAATCGGTTTTGTTGGTGATATGACTGGTAACACCAGAAAACTTCTTTTATAAAAGATTCCACTAGTATTGATCTCGGTATAATATAATCACAATTTTTAAAAAAAAAAATATATATAATCACAACAAAATTCACTACAAATAATAAACAAAACATTAAAATAAAATAAATAAAATGCAAAAGTAGCAATTAATACCCTAAATTAAAATTATCAAACATTTTTATCCACATGATAATTACTTATTAGAATTAAAATAAAATAGGAACAACGGTTTTATCCTCAATTTGAATTTGACTCACTCTGGCCGTCGCCCCATCTCCCCCCTCCCGCCCCGGCCGAGATTGAGATTGTCGCAGCACTGACACGTGCAAAACCTCCCACGTAATAATTTGAAACACGACTTATTGAGGTCATCCCCCCTCCCCTCTCATGTCCCATGTCGCCGTTATAGACAAAGCCCCAACTCTATCCCCCTCCCCCTCCAATGTATTTTCAATTTTAAATCTCCCGTTGAAGTAAATTTTATGCCATTTGAATTCCTTCCACCGGCCTGATGAATTGGTAGCTACCCGCACCAATGAAACAAAACCTGTTTTGTCGCAACTAATGGAATAAAATCAAAAAAATATATATTTTGCTCTGAATTTTCATTGAGCACTCTTATAAACCCGGTTTCAACTTCCTTCGGATTCATACCCCCTGGATATTTGTAACAAGTTAATTATATATATATATATATATATATATATATATATATATATATATATATATATATATATATATATATATGTATGCATGCATATATATATATATATATATATATATATATATATATATATATATATATATATATATATATATATATATATATATATATATATATATGCGTGCGTATACACGCTTGTGTATGTGTATATATGTGACATGATCTATGACTTTCAATGTCTGGTGTCTGTTTTCCAACATTTCCTTTTCCTATATGTCTACCTGCCCCGATTTGTTTATTTAGTCGCCATACAGTTGACGTTGATTTCTAGTTTCAGAGACGGATTTTGTGTTGGTGATATATAGATACGCTGACCCAAGTTTTTGATAGACATTGAATAGGCTCTCTGCCTTCTTACAATTTCCCTCTCTCTCTCTCTATATATATATGGTCATTTCCCCCCTCTCGATATTGCCTTCCGTCATAAATCGTGTAATCCCAGCTCTAAAATTATAAATTAAATATGCTTCAAATTCTCAGCTCTCTCTAAATATATATAAGATATGTTGTCACTTTCTGTTTCTTTCTCTCTCTCTGTCTCTCTCTCTCTCTCTCTCTCTCTCTCCCTCTCTCTCTCTCTCTCTATATATATATATATACATGAATTGTTGAGTGTGAATTCTTCTTTCCTCATTTTCAAAAGAGCAATCATCTAACTTGTGTGCTTGGCAATGCAACAAGGCTGAAATGAATTATTGCATGAATGATTATGTGATTTAGTGCTACTATATTTTACTTTATTTGTGTATCTATATATCTATATATCTATATATCTATATCTATATCTATATCTATATCAATATCTATATCTATCTATCTATCTATCTATCTATCTCTCTCTCTCTCGATATATATATATATATATATATATATATATATATATATATATAAATGTTTAGAGGTACAACACTTATAAATACATTTAAAAAGAATGCGCTGAAATCTCTCTCTATTGGAATCCGTCTCTATCGCTTTTCGCAAACCTTCCTCTGCCGGCAGAAGGAATTTGTCAGATCGCTAAATCTCTTTGGGGAACTTTTAACTCTCTCCCTTCATTTCCCCCTAACGTAGTGTCTTTTAATCGTTTATTTTATGGAAATCATTAAATTCACTTCTTTTAATTGCTTCCCCGTTAATTTTGGCACATTCAATTCCCTGTTTGCTCTTTCTTTCGACGATATTATTGATTATAAAACTATCAGTTTTCTTCTGACGAGATGATAGTCAAAAAGGTCTTTGAGGGATGTCCACGCATTTATATTTATATATATGGGGGTGGGGTTGCGAACGTCTGTTTCTTTGCGCTTACGGCACTGCCACTTACCGTCCGCTCGTTGTGTTGGTCCAAATTCGTTGCTCAATACCGACACCAGCCGCAGTCTGAATCTGGTGTTCTGAGTCAATTCTGCAAAAAAAAATTCTCCCTCAAAATAAAATTGAAAATCCAGTTTAACACATGCAACAAAGGCGACTTTTTGGTGCTTACAATGATCCCAATTTTGTCCTACTTAATAATAGATTAAAAAATTATTATTATTTTCCAGACTAAATCAAAACACAAGTATAACCATTAGAAACGGCCAATATTTATCTGAGAAACATACAAAATTCCACTGATTTTTAGATTTACAGTAAATAAAGTGACTGCCACTTGCCTATCTGCTGGAAAACAGATATTGAGATATGTTCGTCTTTTGGTGGTAGCCTACTTGAAAATAATGACCAGCCATATCTATGGTCATAAATATCTATTTCCTATGGAGTTCCCTATCTAATTGGACATGTTGGTTAAATTACATTGTTCTCAGAATAACTCCCGTTAAAACAGACACTAAATTGTCCAAGGAGAAATTCAATTCTGGGTTGTCAAGACTGAAAGCAAATAATATTTCCAATTCCTTGTGTGGGTTCTTTTGCCTGGAAAAAATATCTGTCCCACAACTAGTCTGTTATTCGCATACATTGCAAAGATGCAACATACTAAATATGCAGCACGGGTGCATGTTTATACACCCACACCTACACATCTACATACACACACACATACACACACACACACACACACACACACACATATATATATATATATATATATATATATATATATATATATATATATATATATATAAGGGTGGGGAAAATCAATTAGAGTGCACAGAAAAGTTTACAAAAATGGTATGTCAATTGAAATCAAGATACAATGATTAACATCTATAAAATTATTGTTATTCTAGAAAGATCTATAATTCAGGGGGCTTACGAAAAAATACAAATTCTGAGAATTTTGCATAATTGCTATTTTGTGACTATGAGAAAAAAGTTAATGCAAATCGGATGTATTTAGATGTGTTAATGGTAAGCTGCGTCAAGCTTACACGCCCTTAGAATGCATTTAGAATACACCTAAGATACTGAATTTCGAGTGATATATTATAATTAATGGTAATACCTTTTTTTACAATTTCACAAAAATCAAAAGTATCTGAAATTACTCGAGGGGTTTCGATCGCGTTTTACCTCATTTGGATATAAAAACATGAAAGTAAATATAACCCACATGCAGGATTGCATTCCTAGCAGCTGTGATTTGACATTACTAATGATCGGTGTATTGGTGGTTAATGAATTCTATGCACACATATAATCATACTTAATTTGATCATGAAACTGAACAACTGTTGAACTTAATTATGTTATCAAATCGACACAGACAAAAGCAAATTCACAGTTCGAACATATTTTCAGTGAGTTTGATGAGCGATAAAAATCTGCTTTATTCATCTCATGATTTATGCATAGTTTCTTTAACGTTTCAAATTACTGACGTTGACTAACTCACAAGTGACAAATGAATTTGTGAGCGAAATAATTAACACAATAATGTTTTGTGTTACCATTTCTCTTCCGCTGGAAGCCTGTCATAATAATCTTACTCCTAGCCGACGGCCAGACGCCATTGATGGCGGCACTAACACTTTTAATCGACACCCACGTCCTGGCCTCTTTGATAAGGAATATTCTGCCTACAAATTATCAGTATTTTGACACCGATACACGCTAAAACTACTTTATGTGATTCACAATAAAAAAAAATATTAAGTTAAAAAAAAAGAAACATAACATATTATCTTTGTATAACTGTTATTTCCTTTTTTTCTTCTTCTATTGTACCGGTGGTCGCACATGTATATATTACTACACAAAAGTACACGGAAATTACAAAATAAACACTTATGTATGTATATATATATATATATATATATATATATATATATATATATATATATATATATATATATATATATATATATATATATATATATATATATATATATATTTATATATATATACATATTATAGCATTATATATAAGCTATAGGTTTTCAGTATTTTCTTTAACATTGCACAAGGCATGAATAGAGCATAGTAGTAGCATTAAAATCAAGTAAGGGCAAGTGAACTCTATACGATATTTTCTCTTTAGCTTTCTTGCCATAAGTATACTCTCATACTATTATATATATATATATATATATATATATATATATATATATGTTGTGGTTGCATATATATACATATATATATATATATATATGTATATATACACAGATGTGTGTATATATATTTATATATATATTTGTATATATACATATATATATATATATATATATAGGTATATATATATATATATATATATTTAGGTTTTTATATATATATAAACATATGTGTATATATATATATGTGTATATACATATATATCTATATATACATATATATACATATATATATATATATATATATATATGTATATATATATATATATATATATATATATAGCCTTGGAAGTTTCTCAACCATAAACACTATATAAAAAAAAACCCTGAAGTCCCCAGTCGTTCAGTGGAAAATCACTCATGTAAGTCAGTTTAACTTTTACAGTTATTATGTAAGTTTACTTCTAACATTATTTAAGGGATATCAGTTGTTTACCATGAACAACTGTTTCGTGAATTTATATATATATAATAGTTTATGTGTGTTTTTTTTTGAAAATATTTTACTCTAATAAAACTCCAGTTTTTATTTTAAAAGTTCTCAATAACAAGTAGAGCTGTTTTCTAGTAAACATGTCTAGTTATACAAACATTATTGTTTACATATGTGCATAAATAATTCAGCTGCGATCTCTTGGGCGAACACACTCTATAAGACTTATAGAAAAATGACACTCGTAATAGCTACTACTTTATTTGGAGATGGATGCATGTGCAAACATCAATATCAAATTACAAATATGTACGCACTCCTGTATACACACATATGCCCATACATGTATATATATATATATATATATATATATATATATATACATATACATATATATGTATGTATGTATACATATATATATATATATACACATATATTTATATATATATATAGACATATGCACATACACCCCTACATACACATACATGCATATACATACTCGCACATCGATGTGGACACATGCTTCTACACACATACACACAGCTATACAAAACTCTACATATACCCTACATGTATACATAGATAATATATATGTATATATATATATATCCATACATATATATCTCTCTATATATATATATATATCCATATATATCCATATATATATATATATATATATATATATATGTATATATATATATATATATATATTCATATATATCCTTATATAAATATATATCCATATATATATATCCATATATATATATATATATATATATATATATATATATATATATATATATATATATACCTTAAACCACACCTGTATCCGTAAAGCAATTAATCGAATCTAGTTACAAATATAGACAGACAATAGAATAAAACACGTTAGCTTAGATTTATGTTACTAAATAAAACCTGAAACTCTATACACACCTATTTATACAATATAATATCTAATATATACTGCCCAATATCTACATATTTCTATCGAAAAATTCATCTCCATATAAAGTTCGATATATTAATAGATGCATATATACATGTAGACATACATATCACCACATATAATACACAGTGGTTGGACAAAATCCCACTGGAGAATATCCTACCGACAAAATACCACCAGACAGAAACCTACCCAAATAATTAAAATCCGGACAAAATAACACCCTCTTTTTTCGTTTTTTTTTTAATCCCTCGATACAGCCTTTGTTAAGGGAGGGCAAAACCGATCGACTGGCCTTTTATGTTATTAACTTTTTATCATGAACGATTAAACGATTACATTTTTCTTCATGCTTGCGATAATAAAATGTTGTACTCTCCAGAAAACCATGATATATATATATATATATATATATATATATATATATATATATATATATATATGAAGAGCTCGAATGCAAAACGTGGTGACTCCAATGTGTTTAAATTTAGACCTTAGACAATAGAAGAGCGAATATATCAAATCCAGACTTCTCCTAAAACTTATTTTAATTGAAAGCAAAATGAAATCATGCTGGTATTATACTATGTAAAACATTATTTTAAGGTATGGTCGACTGTTGAAATGCAACATTTTTTGTAGTGATACCTCGTATATTTTTGAATAGCGTTTCTATTTTTATGGGGTGATTGTGGTTTGCGTTGTAATGTATATTTTGTAGTGGAATCTTCTTTGTTCACTATTTGTACTAGACTTGCTATTTCAAGTACGGGAAGCAAAATTAGAATATTATGAATATAGCTAAAGAAAATGGCGGTTTAGGGAATACAGTGTGTAATAAAATCTACCTAAACAATATATAGAAAGAGGCATGCTAGTACGAGGCTGAGGGTGGTTACCATGGTCAGGGAGAGTTTTTGTCCGCAGTAATTGTTATTATCTTTGAAGAATATAGGTAAGTAATGTTCTAAATAATGTCTATAATATTATTGATTTGCGATGAGTCCAGTCTTGTCCGGTGAAAAATACTATTTCAGGTGACGGCTAGATAACTCATATAGCATTTGGGAAGTACCTGGTTTGGGGTGTTAATTAAGCGACGAGAGCAGGACCTTTCATAAAGACGTTGGTTTAGTTAAAATGTATGTTCTTACAGTTTTGCAGAATTCGTTAGGGTATGAAGATTTTAGCATCACAGTAGCGAATTTAAGGTCGAAGCCGAGAAGAATCTATATAGCAACAAGCAGAAGACCAGTCACATGACAGGTTGAATTACTTCCACGAACAAAACCGTTTTGCAAGTATGCATGCGTCCCTAAGAAAGAGATTTCAAATCGCGATAGTATTTTGCAAAACGTTATGCCTAGAATACTTGATCAAAATCCAGTACATGTTTTTTTTTTATTATTCTAGGGTATGTCTAAGTATTGAGACTTAAGTTTTAAGAAAAAATGAAATTCAGGAAACCTTGTTTAATTGGTGAAAAGTAACTATGAATGAAAGTTAATGCATCTCTCAAGTATTTGAATTTTCAAAAAAGACAATGTGCCAATAATTTACCCCAAATACTTCTTAAAATACTGCAAGGTAAGTGATATTTCGGGACTATTTTTTAATTGTTGTTTAATAGCAACATTAAAATTTCGCGAAAATCGGAACTTTTTCAATTTTTGCGAAGTGCTGCGCATTTGACTTTTTTGAATAAAGCTAAATAAATTCAAACATAGCTCAACATTGTGGCCTCGCAGATTTATTCCAACATCCATAATGGCTGATTAATTAGTTTAGGAGAGAATCATTTATTTAAAAAATCAGTAAACATATTCGCATACCTATGTATATATATATATATATATATATATATATATATATATATATATATATATATATATATATATATATATATATATATATATCCTATGACGGGATAATTTACTAAAAAGAGAAAAATACATGAATAAAATAAACATACAGCTTAAAATGTACGTCTTCTGCGTGCTACCTAGAGTGGAATGCATTAATTCAACGAATGATACTATGTCGGCTTTCAAATACAATCTTCGAAACTGATCAAACCTGACTCGATGACATGTTAAAACGGAGAAGCGTTTCACCGTCTCCTGACGCTCTTAGTTGCTATGGTTACCGACTAAAGATTATTACACTCTGTAATCTCAACAAGCAAATTGAGATAGCTTTCAGTGGAGTTTGATAATAGATGCGTTAGACTGTTTCAACTCTACCGAATTAAGAGCTAAGGGGCAAAGTCATTATGTTCACTGTGAAATGGACGTATGAAAGGGCCCGCAAAATAAATAGAACCGATTTCAACAAGGCGCGATAATTAAATGGCATTCGATGAAATACAATGGAAATTCGAGTTTATAATCAGATAAGTCGACAAACTTTCACTTTCTGGCATGAATGATTCATTGGTATCAACCGATTCGCCTACAGCCATTCTTCACTTTTCGCTCTGCAAAAATAAATGGTGTGTTCGTTTATGAAGATGGTACTATTTGTCCTTTTCGAACCACTTTTGCTGCTTTCGGTTTGCGTTCCTAATCATTGTCTCGCTTCTAACAGTTGTGGGTGTTCGTGCGATAAATCGTGTTATGTTTCATGAAGTCTATCTGCTATATTATATAAATACACGTTTCTTTATGTGTGTATTCATGGATACACACTAAGCATCTGTATATGCGTATGCATATTTACACCAGGAGAATCCACGTCCCATGACTCTCTTTATAATGATCGGTTAATTTATGTAGTAATGGATCCAGTAGACACAAATATATACACATCTACTAATACCTAATTGCATATTTAAAATAAATAAAGTCGAAAGTTCAGCTGATGTCCGCATAAACAGTTACGTCGAACCGCTTTATGTCAAGTTAATTCAACTTTGCACAGAATACGCATCATATTGTTATATACTGTCGCAAGGTTTACTTATTTGCATATATGTTCTGGATAATAACATTTTATTACACGAGTATTACTTGCTATTGCTGGTTAACTTTCTTAAGTGGTCATGCATGTGGTGCAAAACGTCTTATGACGAGATATACCTAAATACATATTTATATACGTACTGAAAAATGCGGGCGCATGTGTATTAATATCATGCATAGTATATATATATATACATATTGAAAAGTACAAGACAAGTGGAATTAACTCTTAAGATATTGAATCTAGAATTGAGAATTAAGAAGTAAATGCACAATAATAGAATCTGACATAATCACAAGGTAGCTAAAATGGCAGACATATGCAAATGTTTTTCTCATATCTTTTTTTGATTTAGTATTTTCTTTATTGGTACAGGAACAGCATAACAGCTCCACTCCCTCCCAAAAACGTATATCTTCACTTATACATTAGATTCTGTCTAAATAGTAACCTAAAGTGAAAGAGAAAAGGTGATTACTTAGGTAAATAAACAGGTTATGTTAACTGATATTGTGAATTGATTTAGTGACTCAAGAATTGAGTGACTTTCTTACTAATCTTTTATCACTTGATAATTTTTCACACATTTTTAAAATTTGATTTTGAAATAAAGTAAAGAAACATGCAATCCAGAAAAGTTACAACATAGAAGATGAACCTAAATTTTGCTAACAATGAAAGAGATGTACCTATTAATAAGAGTTGAATGTAAGTCAATTATGTCAAAGTTTGATTTAACTTTTTTTAAATTGAAATTAATAACAACACATGTGTCTTGCATGTAATACAGCACAATCTAAATTCCCTGACCTGTGCAGTTATGATACATTTATTAAATACAGGCAGATAAAAGAAGAGTCAGCAAGAGTATGAACTTAACTCGAGGGTATTACTAAAGAAAAATCGCTCATAGATGTTTGTACTTCACATGATGTTTTAAGCAAAATATACTATAATTACCAACGTACATAATTCGTTATTTTTTCGTTATTCTCTTTCTATTGCTATTTATTCTCTACATTGAATTATTCAAATATCAACCACATCTCGAATATATTAAGACGAAATTTTACTTGTCCTATACTTTTCCAGTTTTATATCTAAAACATTAATAGGCATGTGTCCGCATTTTTAGTCGAGTTCACTTTTTAAAGCATTACAGTTCGAGAATGTGCAATGTAGTTTTTTATCATAATTTAAACCATTAACAAATAACAGGACCACAACACATCAGTGATCAAATACGCCTAGAGCCACATAGATATTGAGTTAGTGGAAATATTAGTAAACATTGCTAATATAGTAAAACCAATAATCATTATAGCATCACCATTACGAAAACATCTGATTCAATAGGTAACAAGCCTGATATTTATCACTTATTATCCGCTGAAAAAAATAATTGCAATGCATGTGTGTTATATGTCTAATAGTAGTAATTAGAAATTCTAATGAACTTTAATGTTATAATTTAGCAGAACAATAAGTATATTAAGCTAATTATTTCAAACATTTGCTTTTTTTAAAACCTACTACATTATTCAGTATGTCTCATGAAGATAAAGTTACAAAAAGTATACTATATTAATTTTGAATTTAATTTTAAACATGAAGTTCGCAACACTGCTATCTTCACTTGTATAATTTATGTTAATAGATTGCAATCAAATGAAATAGGTGCCTTTTCTGGAGAGCCCTTCTACACATAAGTAAACACAAAATTATCTATAGTGTATTCATTAATTTGAACATTTAAACTGTAGTGTTCTTAATAATAAATAGAAAAAACAGTAAAACATATATAATCTTATATAATTTAAAAAATATGTTAAACATATTATCGAAAGGGCATTAGTCTTTTCTGGGCAACCTACTACATAATCCAGTACTGCTCACAGAGACAAACGCGTAAATTAAAAAAACATTGATTTAGTAATTTGAAAGGATTGTAATCAATGATACATTTTACAGTTTATTTGCTTTGCGTTTGATGAAGTGTATTGACCTTTACGCTTTTTCTTTATGTTAAACAATGAGCAACATTTAAAATATAAAATACGATATCGAATCTTGTCGATAAACATCTACACTTTGTTGTAACATTTCCCCTGTGCCAAAAAATTCCCACCAGGTTTTGATTCAAGTATGCATTTGAATCTACACACCAAATTGTGCAATGTGCGACTAGATACGGTACAATACATTCTGCATGTAATATGTTGCTCCATGACAAGTTGGATTTTTATGAAGAGTATTTGTTACAAACGGTTGCCTAGTCACACCATAATTTATATCTGCGTGTGTAGGGGCACATATGTGTTGATAATCCATTTGACATAAATGATGTTAATCTTTCCAAAATATTTTGCAAAAAGTCACTTCATTCAGGAAATAATTCAGCCTATAGTAAAATAATAAGCTATCAGTTACAAATAAAGTGTTCTAGTGTTAGCTGTTTTTACATTTGCAATGTTACTATGGAATGTTCCCAAATATTCTCTCAAATGAGGCCATAAATAGTCAGCAGAAGCTAATATTATGAACAGAGTCGCGAAACAAAATTATTCATCCACAGACAAAGATCAGGTGCCTTCTTTTCGAAAGTTGTTTCGACACCCTTACATTTTCTATCATCATTCAGAGGTTTCTGTTAAGAGCTATGTCACTATATGGTAATCTTTATGTGAATTCTGACAACGTGATTTTTCCGATTTTCATTGACTTCGTCATAGCCAACATTCCAGTATCCGAACTTGACTGCCTTGTAAAATTATGAAAAATATATTTGATGTTTGTTTCTTTAAAATATAGGAGGAAAATACCTATGTATGTTTCTGACAAAGATATGAGGGCTGGCATTTCTATATTTTCTATTTTTAAACATTCAATTTTTCCGGCAAGGAACAAAATAGTAACGCCCATCAAATCCAATTTTGGATTGTTGTATTTAAGTAAATCTATTAAAGATTTATAAATCTTCAAAACATTAAATATATTCATAATTTAGTACAAACGTGAACATAAAAATGTTCAGCATTTTCTAGGCATAATTTGTCGACACATTATCTGGATCTTTTGTGCAGTTATGCACAGTATACAAGCCAATGTCAATGATACAAGAACCTCTAGGAATAGTATGTTGTTATTAACGTTCAGTTCTACTGGTGAACTTAAGAAAATAGTTTTTTTTCTTCTGGAGAATTGTCTAGCAGTTTGTGTAGTTGTTCATTATTATGAAATACGCTATGTCGACAATATCCTTAATCTAATAAGGATAGTGTCGACATAGCGTATTTCATTTTCCAGCTTTGATATATATATACTTACATATATAATATATAAAATATATATATAGAGAGAGAGAGATAGAAGAAAAAAGAGTGATAAATATGCGACGATTGTCCAAATTTATTTCAAATTTCAATTGTTCAATGCAAGGTGTATTCAGTAATAAACTGGTGTTTATTATTGTTTCCTTAAGCCAAGGCTTTTCAAAGATCGAAATATTATCATCAGAGAAGAGATACAGATGGATAAGTTGGCTTTCGAAAAAACCAAAGTTCAAATATTTGAAAAATATGAAAATTATTATTAAAAGAATTTTTGTTAAAATAACGCAGTGAATGAAAAGAAAAGTTCCGTGAAAAAGATATGCATATTCATCACTCTTTTTTCTTCTATCTCTACAATTGCTCTATCTCGTATATTGAGCTAATCCTCTTCACAATAGGTTCCATCTACTAAAAGTGTATACTTTGGTTTATATTTGATCCTACATATATATATATATATATATATATATATATATATATATATATATATATATATATACTGCGACCAACGATTATAGCTTTCTAACGTAAATTCGAAAATCTTTTTACAGATAATTTAGCACCCTCTTTTTATAAAAAGTGGCATGACAATGAGCACACATTTATAGCTCGTATTTGAAAAATAAAATGATTTCTTAACTAGTTAATGTTCAATAGTTTTTCACTTAAAACAACAAAAAATTACTTTTATTCCTGAGAATACGGTAATATTTAAAAATAAATTAATAACATTTAATATATTGAAATATAGAATTCTATATATTAAATGAACAAATATTTATTCATCAATATAATCACCGTGAAGCTTTCTAACTTCAAGAAATTTGTATTGACTGACTCAGTAATTTTTTTAATAATAACTGGGGGCCGTGGCTTTTTCTGCATTATAAATAGTTTTCCATCTGTCGGTTTTAGACGATAATTGACGTCCATAAATAGGTTTGATGATAGACCAACAGTGTTATCTGGGGGTTAGATTTAATGGAAATGGAAGCCAGATAATCAACTGCGTTTCTTTTGATGGCCAAAGATGCTAAGAATGCTTGAGTGGAATGGTCAGTTTTAAAATCGTATTGCTGTGTCTAAAACCAAAGTCTCTTTGTAAACAATATATATATATATACTCTAGGCAAGCTACCATACATTTTCCCAAAAGATTGCAGCAGACAAAACACGTACTTCTTTTCTGATAAGACCAACAAGTATATATTAAATGATAGGCGACCATAACATGACTCTTACACCGTTTTCTTGTCGTCTAAAATAATACTGACTTACCGGAACAACCAAATAATTTTGCCCAGTCATTATGTCCATCAAGAATTGCCCGGATTTAATTAGTGAAAAGCACCTTACTCATATATATCTTTATATATTTATTTGCTTTTTCCATTCTTAATTGTGTGTATCTTCGTGTACGAGGAGACTTTGAAAGTTGAACTTTTACAGAAACCATTCTTTGGAGAATTGCATAACTAATTGAGTTGGGTAAGTTATGACACTTAGCTGGTTGTAAGATACATTTGCTTGATTTCCCAGTTTTCTACGGAGTTGGCGAGTGATATTGCTCAAATCTTTTATATTCCAACATCTGATTATTTTTATCCTTGATGACCAGTTCTTAGGAAATCTGTATCCAATGTTAAATGATATTTTTCGGGCAAGTACACTAGGGTAAGACCCTTTATTATGTTTATGTATTATAATTGTTTTTCTTTTTCAGTTAGTGGGTATCAACGACCCATTGTTGTTAAGAAGTAAAACAGCTATCATCTCAGGTCACCCTTATATAAGAAACACACGTTTATGATTGTACAAACTATTCACAACAATATGTAAATAAATCAAATACTATTTTCATAATGAGCCAGGCTTTCTTTTAAACAATTGCTTAAATGTGTTAACAAAATCATGAGTAAATTTAAGTTTTATTAGACAACTATAATCGCTGTTTTTTTTAAATTCTGTATCATGAAATATATATTTTTTTTTATTTCAACTGACGCAATACATTAATATACATTTCAATTGCAACATTCGGTTTCAGAAAAAACACTTAAAACAGCCTGCAGAGTAAAAGTTACTAGATATAACACATTTTCGGTCGATCTGCCATTATCAAAACGTACACTGAATAACAGAGGATGAAAGTACATACTCATGTATACATGTATATATATATATATATATATATATATATATATATATATTTATATATATTATGTATATATACATATACATATATATATATATATATATATATATATATATATATATATATACAGGGTGGGCCAAAATAAGGGTCCTATCTTTAAATTTGAATAACTTGAATTTGAATAACTTCCACAAAATAAAAGGTAAACTTTATGTCTGTGTAGACTGACCCTTCCGAGATTTTTTGAAATAAACAAAACAAATTTTAGCCGAAAAACACTTCTTAAAACTTACAAAAACTAAAGTATTGTTTTTTACACTGTTTTGAGTTTTTTAAGCAAAAATAATGTTTTCTAAATGAGGGTTCGTTCCTTAGGGCTAATACGGCTCATGCTTGCTTCGGAAGGGGTCCTTTACTTATTCTAAAAAAAAAAAAAATCAATAAATAAAAAAGTTATGAATTTTTAAAAATAGGACCCTTATATGATCTGAATATATATACAAATTGCTAATAAACATCTATGTGAAAAGCAGACATTTGGATCATGACGTAAATAAAAGTCCCCGGTGCAAGCGTTACGTAGCTTAGCTCTATGACGCCCGACCTCACGTTCAGTACGAAGTAGAGATTTACGTTTTCAAGTATTACCCTATCTGTGTTATTGTCTGCGTCGTACAATCCTACTCTACTTTAGGACCGACAAAACGGGGAAACAAGTTTTTTTGGATCTTCTATGTGATGATTACAATTGTGTTATAATTTGTACTATTCGGACTACTATTCACATCTTGGGGGTTAGTTTCACAACGATAGTTATATCCAAGACGAGAGCGGTCGGCCAAAGCACCCAAATACTAATGCAAGGAAATAAATGATTAAATCATCAACTGAAATGATCACGGGAAGGAAGTCTGTGAATTATAAAGTGAACACAATTTAGTCAGCATATTTTTATCAAATGATTCGTATTAAAAGTAGATTTTTGTGTGTTTTCTATTGTTCATATTAAAAGAACTATACTCTCATATAAAACACATTTAACTAACTGAAATAGCGAACTAATTCTTCGTCTCCCTTGGAACTAATATATTTTGAAAAGAAATTGTAGCGGTAATTTATATACACTTGTATATACTATATAATTGACGGGGTGTTTCTAAGCTTAGATAGAACATGACAAAAACTAAGTTATATTTAAGAGGTTTATGTAGTTTGCTTGAAGCATTGTTTATTTGTATATAGAAATGTGATACTTAGAAGGCAATACAATGCATAAGTGTGACGGATAGACACAAGTTGGGGCAAATAAGACATATAATGGTGGAACAAATTAAATAGTGTCACCCTTAATACAATGTATACATACACACACATGTATATATATATATATATATATATATATATATATATTTCACAAACATACATATATATGTTTATCTACACAATGTTACAATGTTATGTAATTCCTGTATACAGATGGTCTAGTAGAAACTCCGTAGGATATAATATTTCGGGAACTCTTCACTTCTTCAGAACCGTGCTCAACTCAAGTTAAAGCGTGCATATGAAGGTGGCGTGGGATGCAGTCTCGCAGAAAATACCGGTTAAATTGGAATGTTAAACTAGGTTAAACAAACAACAAACAACACACAACAAATTTACGCGAGGTCAATTATAATACAAGGTCTACAGAAATAGGTTGCATTCACAACCGATGACCTGGTGAAGTTAGACCATGCGCAATTTCTAGTTAAGGGTTCCTCTGTGCCACACAAGACGAATGCAGAAATATATGATGTTGTTGTGTTAAAATAGTGTTCGAAACACGATTTTCCACATACACCTAGTGTAAATCGAGAAGGTGAACAGTGCATTAGCAGTTGAAGATAAAGATTAAAATTACGATGGTCTCCAGTAACAAACAGCGAACACGCTGATTAAATATTTATTTTCTTT
>OY744517.1:11289785-11372285 GCA_963556195.1 Sepiola atlantica | reverse complement strand
TTTATTATATATCATCCTAAGGTAAATTTATTTCTGTGTAAACAGCTGTTTGCTATTTCACTTCTAGAGTTTAATAGGTTTCGGGGATCTTTAAAATTTAGGAGTTCGTATTTTTCATTCAGGCATAATCTACACGGGTCGTGTAAGTTTCTACATGTACTGGCCTGTCTTACTATTTTCCATTCAATTATTGGTGAGTGTCCATTTTCTTTGAGCTCCCAATGATGGTTCGCTAGTGCTGTTTTAGTTCGACGTTCTTTGTTTTTAAATGGGCTTTTATGGTCATAGTATATGGTCTTAAAGTCTAGGGATGTCATACCCACGTAGTATTTCTTGTCATTTGGTCTTTCGTTGGCAAATATCGTTGTTTGGTATACAACACTTTTAGTTAGGCATTTATTTTGTAGTGGCCAAATTTTACGATTTATGCAGTTACATCTTTTCTCTTCATTGCTAACTTTTTCGTTTCTATTCGGGTGGTTATTATTAGTGTGTTGTTTATTTCTATTGGTATTGTTTATATTTTTGTTCTTCGTAGTGTTTTTTTGTTATATTTTCCACTGTGTTTATTTTTTTCTTCTCTGTTGTTGTCTTTTAGTATTTTGTTGTTGTGTGCTTTAATTATCATTTCTAGGTTTTCACAGTAGCTGTAGGATAGTTTTAGATTATTTTTATTGAATATTTTATGTAGAGGGTTGGTTATGGGGAAGTGTTTTTCAATCAGATTTAGGAATTTTAACAAAAATAACAATACACAATAGAACATTCAATTTTTAAAATGATGTGCCATTTAGGGGCATTTCTAAAATGGCATACAGACTCTTTGTGTATATATGCAACTGTTACATGACTTACCCTCCTAATGTCATAAATAATGAACAGTCAGTGTCTAATTGTAAACCCCACCTTCTTTAATTCTTTTTTAAGGTTGTAACATTTTATGCTTAACTCAAATAATTAGTTCTATGTAATTTCTTTTATTTGAAAAACAATCATACCTGTTCGTCCACATATTATAACAGACAACTATAGGATGGATCAGTAATAAGTTTTATTTTGTCAGGCAATGTGTCAATAAAAATACCTTTTGCCAGTTTATACCCACACATGAGACACATTTGAGAAGTTGTGAGCATTCATCACATCTGCATCTGAGTAGAGACTTGTCTTTCTTCCAATGAACCTCTTGTTTTCTGATAACTCTATTGTAAATTTGCTTTTGATCTTCATTGGGTTGAGCTTATTTTTTAGCTAAGTGACAATTACCATTTGACTTTCAACCTAGTATCAACAGCTTCATTTTCTCCATTAAATTGATCAATTACTTTTTGTTAACTTTCGTTTTCTCCTCCAGTTGTCAATTTGCCAATTCAATCGACTCACCAATTATTTAGTATTGACTTTTTAAAAATAACTTTTATTTTGTGTCATGGCTATAATATGTGCTTCTTTTTTTCCTTGGGTGGATCTGACAGCTGTTCATAATTACCAGCTACTTCATATAATCAAGTTTCTTTTAAGTACAATGGAGTATAAGAATAATAATTTTCTTCCATATTTTAATGAAATATGTTTGTGGAATCAAGGGGTATTTCTTACAATTTCATACACATTTTCCCAAACACCTTCAGCTTAATTTTCTTCAGCTTTTATGTGATTACTTGTCACATGTATTGTAAAAGGCACACTATTGTCTCCAATGTATTGGATATGCATTAGCTTGCCAAATGAAAAGAAGAAACAGAATTGTAATCATTGATATATTTTTCAGTTGATTTTCTTAGCAGTTGTTGAAGTTGTTACAGAAGAAAATGCCATTTAGATAATTTGTTTCATCAATTCTGATGTATTCGTAAATTACATAGTTCTCTATGAGCAAACAATGTGCATTTGAAACATTTTGCTTATTAACTACTGATTTCACATATATTTTTATTTTAATGGCAATGAGTCAACAACAATTCCTACGGAATAGTGTTCTTTTCATGTCAATGTATCATTGCCATAATTCATGCCATTTTCCATAGTTATTGGCAAATGAGTTTCAATTCTTTTGATTGCAAGTAACATATAAGACAATGGTCCTATGAATCTTTAAGGCACAATTGTTATCACATTAATCAAACATGTGTATCAATATTTCTTCATGAGTTTTGAATTTGTGTAATTCATTATGAAGTTGTTTAACTTCAAGATCATTGATTGAAGTCAGTGAAGGAATTTGTCATATTTTCAAATAAGATTGACAATTGATACACCTAGTACTGTGCTAAGTATACTACACTTTAATGACTATAATAATGTTTACATCCCATTCAGTCTATTTTTCGAATCACTGTAACATTATATTTGTTTGCAAATGCCACAAGAATTAGTTTTCGTTTGTTGCATTTGTTCATTAACGTTTTTAATAAGAAGACACACTTTGCTGGCAATTTTTGGTTCGGAATCGTCAACTTCGTTTTGTCTCTCAAGAAACGTTCCAATAATTTCAGAACTGATTTGATTAATTGTATATTTTAACAGTAATGTTTTTAACATTGGTCACTTTCCTTCCAAGATTGACATATCATACAACTGCAACCAAATGCACCCAGCTCTTAATTTACATACACTATCCACAAATGTATGAGGTATGGTGTGTTGGAACATTTTTTAATAAGTTTGAGTTCATTAGTGCAGTCAGATTGGACACAGCAATACATATAATCAATACGAATGCCATTTCATTTTTCAATTTTTTCTATTTTTTGAGAATTTCTCATACACTAAAATCAAGTACACTTTCATGAAGTGATTCATGTATTCTACTTGTTTCTAATAGTTGAGTTATTTCACCAATAAACTCTTCATTAGTGTCACAAAAACAGCCAATCATCTATCCACCACAAATTCATCACCATTTAATCTATCAATTTCATTTTGACTTATTTCTTTATCAATCCTTTGATCAGGGTTTTGGATTTACATTTATTCGTCGGACATTGAGTACTTTATGAATCAAGGCATATCAACTCATACAATAAACATAGTCTACTGTATACCTATTAAACAGCGGGTGCTTATTAGTGAAATATGGCGCAAACCTGGCCATCAATAAACTGCTTACAAACCATCCTTTTCAATTTTTTTGACAAAACCATTAACAGTGTTTTCTGTTATTTGTATTTGTTTGAGCAAGACATTTCTAATGCTCGTATCAAAATGTTATGCTTCAGTAATTTTCTTGTAATGTGTTCGGATATAGTACTTTTATATGAACAAAATAATATGTTTTCAATTTCTGAATGATAATAGCTTATTGAACAAAAAATAGAAAAGTTGTTCAACTTACTTTCTTATTAAAATTTATTTTTCTTGTAAGTTTGAATTACATTTTTGTTAGTATATTTTTTCATTTATTTTCTTTAATAATTATTTAACTATTTCTATAATTGGTTGAATATAGTGTTATTGTTTTACAATATTTGTCATATATTCTATTGTTCCTATATATGTCTTGCTGTTTAATATTATTTGACTCTGAATTTTCTGAATTTTCTTTTGTATACTTTTTTGATATTGAATATGCCGTTTAAAAATTCACTTGTATTTATTTTTTTCTCTATATGTTCTTGTCGTTAAGCCTTATTTTTTTCTTTTCTCTATTATTTTATATGCTTTATGATATTGCCCATAATTATTTTCAAATTAACTATTATTACTATTTGTTTCCTATATTTTTCTTAGACTACTGCATGTTTCTTTTAATTAAGTGTTAATTCATCTAATTAACTGCTTTACATATATATTTTTTAAATATATGTTTTATTAAGAATGATAACGCATCTTAAAAAATCGGAATCTAAATGGAAAAGAAATACTAGAGTAAATGTGATTCTAATTGTTACTTTCAATTGGAGTTGCTAATTGTTGTTTGAATTTGGGGAACTCATGGTTGTTTCGAACTCATAGGACTAATTATTGTTTCGAATGTGTGGGGCCTAATTGTTGTTTCAAATTTGGGAAACTTATTATTTGAATGTATTCAAATGAAAGTGATCATTGAATATAGTGCAAAGTGTGCGTGTTTTAAAAAATGTAACGGGTTCACTATAAAAGTCAATTATCACTTTTTTGTTTTCCTACGAAAAGTCACATACCTTGGTTTCTATGGCATTAATCTTTTTAATACAAACATAATTTGAATGAGCGCGTGGATGTCTATACTTAAATGATTCCATCATGAAATTATGTTTATACTTTAAACAGATATGTCGAGTTAAAATGCATGCATAACGTTACTCAATAGATATTTTTTGTCATTTTAAGCTGCTCAAAGCTTCTATATTTTAAACTATATTCGATATATCTATATTGTAGATATATTCTGCCGTTTCCTACATTTTTGTCATAAAGAAATAAATATTTATTTAAAATAAATAAGTTATGATGATTCAAAGTCAATGTGATGCGTTATCCTACACATTGATGCCCACACATAGTTTGGCACATATTGTGTTCTATTTGACAAAATACTTATTTATTTACGTTAGAAAAGGCGTGGGACGAGACTATTCTAATGCAAACAACAAATGCATCAATTTTGGATTAAAAATGAATTCGTGACAAGAATAAAAACTAGTCACGATTAGGTAAATTTAGAACTTAAGAATATTAGTCATGTTAACACCACCATCAACCAAGATCGATATGAAGGGCTATATTAAAATGTGTTCACAACGTGATTTATAAACTTCCGTAATAAAGTAACCAGTGTTTATTTTGTAACCCCCTCATATGACTAACGATAACTCATAAGAGTCGAACACGTTTGAATAGATGGCGAGTTTTTATTTACATTTGAGCACAACATAAGGTTGTTGTCACGCCAACTCAAAAAACTGTATGAAAAGATGAACAAACAGGAAGTTCCAGTTATGTGTTATCAAACATGTATTGAAGAAAAAAATGCTGCCCAAATATACAAATTATTTATAAAATGTAGATATCGACGGATACGTGTTTTGCCGGCTAACCAGTGTGGCTTACTATGTAAAAATTCGAAGACACGCGCGCAGAAACTACAGTCAGGTGTTTTACCGTAACCCTTCGAAAGTGTCACCTTACATATGGGATATACATAGGTACACATTATATATCCCATATTTCCAGTTCGACTCCCCTTGCTTTACGGTCAAACACCGACTGTTGTCAATGGTATTGTGTGTCCGGATCTCGCCATAATAATACCCGCTGATGAGTCCATAGATTACTATATTTTATAAGTATATTAATATATACGCCTCTAAAATATCAAAGGCGACATATATGCATTTTCATTAAGAGAGCCTATATTAAGTTGTTAATATCTCCACGGAACATAAAAATAGTATATATATATATATATATATATATATATATATATATATATATATATATATATATATACGTCTGTGAATATGCATACGTATGATAGTATAATATGTGTTTTAAAAGAAATGTGTGTATGCACACATACATATATGTGTGTGCCCGTAAAACGTATGTAATCATTAGACACACCAATAATTCCATATTTGTTTATGCTTCTCTGCCTCAAATACCGATGATAATGTCCGAAGTAATTTGCACTATATATTAGCGATATTGAATCCATCCATCTTTCATTGATTTGTCGGCTTCCAAACTATCGATATGCGTTGAATTTCCGATACAACTCTGAGATAAGACGATATTCGTCGCAATGTTGCATACATTTGAACACAGGGTTACCGTCTCAAGTGTTGCAATCAAATGCAGCTCGAGGTATGTTCTTTTGTGAACTGGATATATGAATTTAAGAACAAAATCAATACTGTGATGTGTTTTGTAAGTAAGCGATTAGTTGGTTGAAGAATTAATACGCTATATATAGAAAGAAACACAATATCACTACACAAACTACTTGAATACAATGAATACATGTATTGATAACATCTAGTAGACGAATGTCTGTAAGAAACACCTAATTATAATCATGTAGTGAATGTATTCATTGCTAGCTGTATCATATTCAGATTAACATACCCCCCCACACACACATATATATATATATATATATATATATATATACATATATATATACATATATATATATATATATACATATATATATATATATATATATATATATATATATATATATATGTATATTATGTATACTTGCTATGTTATACTTCACAACCCGGAAATCGTGTTACCTAAGTGTTTCATGCGACATGTGTGTTGATTTTTAAAGGTGTAGTTTCGCAAGTTAGATGAGTCACATTGTTCTCTTTGGAGTATTGTGTTATCTGGCGTACAGTTTGTGTTGGTAAATGGATAGTAACAAAATAACCCAGTGAAGGCCAAAAGCATACGTCGGTAACAGGGGTCGCGATCTGCGTGTTCGTAAACATTTTTTAAAAAGATTACATTCTCACCAAACTACTATTGGGTATTGGCAGTAGCTTCAAGATCGTTTTAATTACTCCAATAAAACACTGCGATGCACTATAACATTCTTGGAATAAACCCTGACTAGCACAAACAAAAAGTTGTAGTAAGCAGGTAATACATGAATACCCTGATAATGTTCTCGTAAGGTAAATATATATATATATATATATATATATATATATATATATATATATATATATACATATATATATATATATATATCACTCTCTCTCTATCTCTCTATCTCTCTCTCTCTATATATATATATATAAATGAATACATGCCACAGTTTATTTTATTCATCCGAACTATATTCATAGCAAAACACCTAATTAAATTATACACTAAGATATTTTCACATACCGTATATATACTCACAGAAAACCTGACTAAACACACTTAAGGCTATAACTTACTTGCATATTAATTCTTTAAACATTGTCTAATGAATTCATATTAATAACGATTCACTTATACTTTGACTTTTCTATTTTATTATATATACGTACAGATTTTCTATTATTTCTGTTATTGTCGGTTACGTTTTCGCACACACATAGCGACAACCTCGACACCTTTCGAATACTTACTTTAAAAAAATAAAGTTTGCATTAAACGCAATAATTACTAAAGTGTTTTTGTTAATAATTAAATACATGCGTTTATTATTTTTTTAATACATTTGTTGATGGTGTTGTTGCTGTTGATGATGTGTCTGTTCCGATTTACTTACTTCCACGAGAGCAGAGTTAGGGACAATGCCAATATTTAACGTGGGCAAAATACAGATTCATCCATAGGGGCATATGGATTAGCACAAAAATGTAAATTACCTTTGTCTAGAATGGTTTCTTATTCAGTGACCGATAACATAATTTAGGACCGATATGATGTTTTGCTCTTAGGACTAAAGCTAAGGAGTACACATGTTGGTAGTGAGTATGATGATGATAATTATAATGCTAATGATGCTGATCATGGCTTAATTTGTGATAGAAAATAAATAACCTTGTCTAATTTTTTTAAATTACAAAAAATAAATTATTTTATTTCATATTAATTAAGGCATTTGTGTGTATTTTATAATAAAAGAGAAAAGTAGATATTACCTATTTCGAATTATTCAGTAAGAAAAATTGGTTAATTTTACAAATCGTCCTTTCACCCTTATGTCTGATTCATTTCATTATATAATCAGTTTTTAATGGGGAATACATTTTCATTTTTATGCTGAAACAAAATAAAAGTTATCGACTTTTAATATTTTAATTACCATATCAATTCACCTTGTGGTTGTTTTGTTCCTGAAAAATAGAATCTGACTATGTGCATGCACGGTAAATGTTATCCACATTGGAATATATCAAATAAAACGTCGACAGTCCTCATTATTTTGCTTTTCTATAAATTACTAAAATTAGAATTGAAATGTTTTTCTTTGGTTTCTGTAAACAAGACTGCAGCGTAAGTAATTGCAAAAGGGGCACTCTCGATTGTAAATTACCGAGGTGTAAAATAAGTTCTCCTTCACTGACAAAAGGGCATTAAAACTAAGTTCAGATTTGAGACATACACTTATAGCTCTCATCAGTCCAGGAAAGGTACAATTTCAGAGGGTCGGGAGGCGTAAACACGATTTACTGAGGCAGCCAATAATCTGCAAGTAGTGGTACGATTTTTGCGTCCACCAGAAACCATCACGTGATAAAAAGAAAATTAAGAGGTATATGTACCTCGAAGTAGGATTGCCAGACTATAATTTACAAAAATAGCCAAATTTAAAATTGAAGCTACACTTTTAGGAAGAAAAAAAGCCAAAAAAGAGCCAAATTAAAAATGCTATGTATTTTTAAAAATTGACTATATTGAAGGGGTTATTTTAAAAAGGGTTGCATGTTTGTGTCTCTATTAGTTTGGGATTGTTTTCTTAGCGGTGATTAAACGTTATTTATGTAATTGAAACCGAAAAATATATGTTGGGGGTAATATTTAGATAAATAAACTCAATACATTCTACAGTTTACATATTTGTAAAAATCGTACTAGAGGACCTTACAGAATAATTGGAATATTTTAGTATTCCATAATTTAGGGTAAAGTTTGTAAATTTGTGGATAAGACACTCCAAAAAAAATTATTAGATTCTACATTTTTTAGGAGATTTGTGTGAATTGTTTAAAAACCTTAAATATGGTAGAAAGGTAACAGAAATAAAACTTGTTCACATAGGGCAGTTCTTCTGATTTTTTATATAGACTTTAAAATTAAATGGTGTATGTTTATATACACTTTAGAATTGAATGGAGGTATGATAATTACTGGAACATTTTCAAATGGAGTAAAATGTATTTGTGCAAAAAGTTATATACGAACATATATATTATTTATAATGGTGAAAAAGACAGTATTTCCAATTTAGTCAATGTAGAACAAAGAAACTTAACTATTTCTGAAAATGGCTATAACATGCCAAACATTCTCCACACCATTTTCTCAGAAAAACTTTTCTATATTGTGCCTTACTTTTATTTTCTCATAAGATGCGAAAATGGTAAATCTTGCAATTTTCCTCTTAAATTTTGACTAAGAATGTTATCATGGTGTAGAAATAAAAGCTTTTAAAAATGTTTGCAGTTTCGGAAAGTCTTCTCACTATTTGATGCAAAGCTTCTGGCAACATTGACACCTTAATTTACCCTATTTTATTTTGCAGGTTTCTACAGTTTGCCCACCAGCAGTAATCCTATGGATTAAACACACATACAAACACACACACACATATATATATATATATATATATATATATATATATATATATATATATACATATATGCACACACACATATATATATATATATATATATATATATATATATATGTATATATGTACTCACACACACACACACACACACACATATGTATATATATATATAAATATATATATATATATATATATATATATATATATATATATATATATATATGTGTGTTACATACTGGTCCCAATTAATTAGCTCGGCCGGATCTCTTCATCGTTGATAGCTCTGCCGTGGGTATTTCCTTCTTTCATCTAGTGGCCATCCGTTTGCTGACGTGGAGCATCGGTCCCTGAAACGGAAAACTCTCCCAAAAGAAAGAAAGAACTCCGAGGACGTTCCTAGAAGGTCGTGAACAATTTATTGGTCTGAATCTTCTTTCACTCGGGAGAGGGTGGTCATCTAATGTTGCTTTTTCTTTTCTTCTTGTTTTACCTGCTAATTTCTAAATTCTGTAGACGGGGCGAGATGTCGATCTTCTGTCTCATTTTTGGAGACGCACACTTTACTTTTTTGTCTACATCTTTGGACAATGTTGTCCGCTTTCTATCACGACAATCTTGTTGCTTCGAGCTCCCATAACGGACTGATCTCATTTCGTGTTTTCGACAACCACAAGTGACGTCACCGTCATTTGCCCTGTCATACAAATCATAACAAGAGCTGGTCTGACATTTATTGAACCTCAACTTTTGAAGTCGGCCAGGTTTCACCAGTTGTTATGACTTATTGGGATTACTCATTCTGAGAACAAATCTATTTGCCCCAAAATGGATGCCATTTCGACCTGCACTTAACTCGAACAAAGTTCACCTATCTCACAATAAAAACTAGTGGACCTACACACTTTCAGGCATACAGAGCCCCTCATAATATAACACATACACGCACACACATACACACCCATATATATATATACATACACACATATAAACACATATATACATACACATATATACGAATATATACATAGACACATACATATATACCAACACATACATATACATACACATATGCAAACATATACATATACATACATATACAAACATATACATATACACTCATATACACCCACATACATATATACACACACATATATATTTACATACAATCAAGTGTTGGGTTGTTTGGTCATGTCTTGGTCTACTCTTTTTTTCTATTCTACTCTTAGAGAAGGATCATTGCAGTCACCACAATACCAGATTTACTCTAGGGGCCATCTACTTAAAACACCCCTAAAAATGTTGGTGAATTTAATTTCATTCATAACTGTAAATCTACACTTTGATTCCAGCTTGAGGATCGAGAACAATCCAAGAGATATTTTTAAAATCTTTAAAAGATATCAGATATAATTATCGATTTTTAATTAAATTTCAGGGACTAATCCAGTAAAATGAATATAATTATTTTTACACATATATTTTCAAATACAACTGTTGATATATTAGAAATAAGTAGCAGTCATAAGTTTTCAAATTTTTCATGAATTTAAAATGCATTTAATTTATTCCAAAGCACTAAGATTAAAGAATGTCAAATATTAATTATTTCAGAGGAGAGATACTTAGTTACCAGGTGACCTGACTGGACAGGGCTAAGGCGCAGTTTAATACTCAACCCTTTATTCTCTGAGAAGTGGCATACAGAAGCTTAGCAAATATGATTGATGTCAACACAAAATTGCACATTTCAAAAGTCATCATAAACATACATGGACTCTAGAATATTCACCCTTGTTATCAGAGTTTACACAAAAAAGCCCGATCTGGGAGTGGGATCACCTCAGTGTGACCCTTAGAACAAGATAAATATTTAATTTTTCTTTCCTTAAATCAAAAATGTTCAGATATTTATGTAAATACTGTGCCCTGGAGCTATTTTTCTTATGAGCATCTATGTATCAAAAGAAAAGGATAAAATATGTTAAAAACCTACAATTTTAAAATACAAACTGCTTTAAAGTTACCTTTTCGTTTATATTTACTATCAAGTAAATATTTATATAAAATAATCAAAAAAAGGCCAAAATTAAAGCCACATTAAAAAAAAAACAGCCAAACATCATTTTCGAAGGCCAAACTGCTCTAAAAAGGGCAAATTCGTGAAATTTGGTTTTAAAACGGCCAATCTGACAACTCTGCCTAGAAACATACACAAGACTAATCGAGTGTTCGACGAACGTATTCGGAACTTTGCTTCATATATATATATATATATATATATATGTATATATATATATATATATATATATATATATATATATATTTATATATATATTTGAACAACAAAGGAGGAGGGGGCGGAGAAGGAGGTAGGGGAGACAAAAGACTAAAAGTATATATATGTATATATATATATATATAATTTTTTTTTTTATATTTGGATATGTTGATATTTTTTATATTTTTTATATAAAACTAAAACTAAAAATACATTAATCACTTAAAAAGTAGTGTAATGGATTCGTCTACACACTTTAAAATGCAGCAACATTTTTGTAAGTAACGGATACCTTTTATTAGATAGACGAACAGCACAGGTAAGGAGGACTTTATTTTTAATAACTAATATAAGTTAGCAAAACATTTATACGGAACAAAACTTAAGTTTAGTATACGGAACGTTTATGTTTTTGTCTTTTAAGGGAAGTGGGTCTTATCAACTCTGCTGGGAAGCCATGCAATTCAATACTGTCTTGTTTTTAAATTCTCGAAACAGTTTTTCATGGTAAACAACTGATGATCCCTTAAATAATGTTAGAAGCCAACAAATATAATAACTGTAAAAGTTAACTTGACTTACATGAGTGATTTTCCACTGAACGACTTAGGACTTAAAGGTTTAAAACAATGTTTTAATTTTGTTTATATAGTTTTAATGGTTGAGAAACTTCCAATACTATATATATATATATATATATATATATATATATATATATATATATATATATACATTACTGTTTTTCACAAGTGTTAAGTTCCCTTAGGAATTTAACATAGGATATACCTAAACTGAAGTTTAGAATATGTATTACAATATATACTCAACTCTACTACTATTGAAGCTTTGCGTGTCAATTGCAATTCGTGGAAATTATGCATGTTAGTGCATTTTAACATATTTTAATTTTAAAATACAAGGTCTTTCCCATATCATGCCCAATAAAAAGTTGTAAAATATCCTAACAAAATTGAAATGTAAATGAAAGTTGATAATTTATATCGAATACTTATTGTAACAATTTCGGAAGAATCGTAGGTGTTTGATTATTCCCAAAGGACATTATTCCAATCTTTGCTCATATTGCCTGAAACTACATTTACTAAATGTACACTACAGTTTGTATACTAAAATCATGTTGATCTGCTCCCAAATACTTATTCGTTTTAGATAGAATGATATATATATATAAATATATTAACATATACACTTACCTAGCTTCATGAAACACTATTGTCGCATACTCGAATAGGATATAAAGCGTCATCAATTTAGAAAATACAGTTGTGTATCTATCTCCGTTTATTTTTGTTGATGTGTATCTTACAATCATCATTTCAGATAATTACATCATAGACAATAAACACATAAGACACCGGTGAACTTTGTGATTATCGCTGACAAAATCGTCCCAATTAAATATCATATTTATCGGCAACGAACGCTCTTTTGTCAAAATGTTTGCCAACATATAAACAAATCACGTCATACATGCGTCATATTAAACTTACCCCAATATTGTTGATAGGTTTTTGGAGCTGTTATTATTTCGGAGTGTTTCCCCTCTTAGGTTAGTTTGTTTAGAAAGACTTGAGAGTCTTGTAAACCTTACTATTTAATACTCAACTAAGAACACGCATGTATATTTTTATTTACTGGTTCAATGCCCTCATATAGCATTTTTACAGCATGCTCGCTTTGTATGCTCGGGTAAGTACTCCTCATCAAATATAACATATTTAAAAGCAGTAAACTCAAGTATTAGTAGAAATTGTTTAGACGATGTACACGTCTAAGTAAGCGCTGAATATAATAATACAGCAATTGAAATCTACATAACACACCGAAACATTTATAAAATCATTAAAAAACAGCAGCAATCGCACATCTTCATATCGTCAAGTATTTCCAAAAGAGATTGCTGGAACTGACTTCAGGATTCTCACTAAACATTTCATGCCAAACCAATCATCATTTGATTGATTAGCTTTGATATATCACGGCATATATATCTTTTCCCGTTCATTTAATGCCGAACAACGTAAACTACTATACAGCGTAAAATGTATACACATAATATAAGATACAACACGATTTTCCCCAAGGTTATACTTTTCTTGTAGTTATGGGCGGTTCTGTGTCGTCTTTAAGTGACATAAACATTACAACAACATTTTCTTACTCTTCAAAATATCTATTTACTGTCAAATTATTTGATGAAGATGATCCTTGGTGTTTCGTTCCACCAAATATCATTGGCTTTCATACATTAACATTTATTCTGGGAAAATCTATAGTTACACGAAGCAAGATTTAAGTAAATATAGAGGTTGTTTCCACCTGACAGACTGTTTTGTAGGGCTTGAAAATTGGGATGTGTAGACAAAATAACAAAACTACAACAATAATAGAAAACTATTATAACAGTTACATACTATACGCATATTATAGATAATACTATAATCTGCATATCACACGTTCGTCTATAGCTCGTAGCACACACACTTTATTTACTTTCAGACAGACGAGAAATCCGTTTTAGAAACAAAATAACTTCACGTCAAGTAAAGAGGAATATAATTTTTTTCCATTCTTTCTAAATATAGAAAAATAGTTACGGTACACTTATCTCTGCTCTAAACATCAGCATCGACATTTGAGGTTTCTCATAACCCGTCGAGTGCAATCCTCACGAGGCTCACGTTGTACGCTTAGCATTTCCAATCTCTCGTTTCATATCCTGTCCACAGCTATCGATCACCTGATCAATTATATCGATATCGATTTACAGCCTTTTCTCTAACATGTGCAGAATAGCGGGTCTCTCATGGGACGTGCTTCGAAATTGTCTCTATATTCAGGCATCATCCGGCCAAAATACGATGCTGCACTCGAATTGAAAAATGATTTGATTCCGGTGAGAATTTTGTCAGTCGTTTTAAGGGTATTTCGTGCCTGTCACTCGTGAATGAATCGTGTAAAAACACAATCCCCGGTGTAAACTTATTTTTTTTAATTATTTGATGTATTTCTATACTTCGGAGTATGCAGATGTTGTGTCTGCGTGTATGTAACCAACATAAATAACATAGTTCGTTATATTTAACTGTACCAGTAAATAAATAACTAAAAAATATATCATTGTGCATCAGGTGACATCATATTCTGTAGTGTTGATGATCAACATACTAACATAGCATGTATATTTTAAGAATGGCTCATTATTGATAATTGCACCTTGTATCAAATGTATATTTCGTCCCTAATAACAATATACATGATAATTGAAATAGGGAAAGTCCATAAATATAGATTTACCGTATTTTTATTTGATTTTTTTCTTAACGGTAAAAAATAAATCCGCAACTCTATAACGGATACTAATGTAGTGTTAGAACGTTTAATCAGAATCGGAATCAAGTATCAGAAAAATCGGAACTATTCTTTGGTATCGAAATGTGTATAGGAATCGGAGATTTTTTAGCCTTATTCTCGATTCCAAAGATGATTCTTTATTTTTTCTTAACAATAACTAATAACACAAAGGCGATGTTTTTATTTATTAAAACATCATTTATTTACAACATAAGAATAAGGGCCCAAGGGCCGCGAGTAATGGATCTCATTGGTAGATTTAGCATTGACTCTCTTAGTCTGAATTAATTTTATTAATAAATTATGGTCAATATACAAGAGTTCACTTGCATAAACTATTTGAAATGTTGAACTTTTTTTACGCGCCTGTTTGCTAAACATGCATATGACGCCTCTCAGAAAGTTGATTATTTTATATTAACATATTTTAAACATTCGAGCCACGTTTCCTTCATTTTGCTCTGACCTTGTTTATTTTTTTTTGGGGGGGGGGGGCACCGCATATATATCCGCTGAACTCATTAATGTTCTATTGAATTTTTGTCGGTTTTGGCACAAGTAGAAAATATAGATGAACATCTCAGAACGTGTTTAACAAAATTTTGAATATAATATGTACACGAAAAACATTGGAAGTTTTTGTAATTATATAAATACATTTAAAAGTAACTTTGTCACCTACAATATCAGATTCTACTATTTTTAGGTGATTATGTGTGAACACTGAAGACAAACATCACAATTACTTAAGAATTGAATGTAGGGGTTAGTTGCGCATATAAATTTAACGTAAAAGGATCCCCCGTTTCCGGGCAATTCTTACTTCTAAGGGTAGTTAACGACATTTATCCCACGAACCCTAAGTTGTATCGGCAAAATGACAACATCACATGTAGTTGTCTTATTTTTTACAGACGTAATTAGGGTGCGTAGTAGGAAAGAGATGTTTTTTCATGACTTTTAGCGGTGACATATAGTATACTTACGTTTGGCCAGGAACATTAACATTGCAAGGTTTAAAACAAACAAAATAAGGTGCATGCCCTTAAAACACTGGCTTTCCCCAAAGTGGCGAACGATTTACGTGAAATTTATATGCGAAGCTTTTTTTGTGGTTTATTTTAATTTAACACAAGGTTCTTCACACTGTTTACATGTAATCGCCTAAAAATGGAGAATCGCATTTTCCTTTTTGGGTGACTAAGCATCGGGTGCAGGACTATAATAATATATATATATTTTTTTTAATCTAAATTTATAATTCCGAAAGCAACAAAACAAACACCGACAATTTGTTAAGCATTCAGTATTAACTAAGTACAGAAACACTTTTTAACAATAAAATTTAAATATTTTCGTCAAGAATAAAACAATCTGATAAATATTTATTTATGATCATAAAAGAAATAAAAAAGGTTTATTCAAGAATAAAGAGTGTAGGATCAGTTTCACACATACATTTTGCGTAAAATGAGCTCGTATTTCCGAGACATTCTAGCGTTTAAAGGCAGTAACAAACATATATTTTATTTCATCGGAGATAAATTATGTGCGTTTATATTTTAAGAATGTTTACTTTTTTCAGCGATTACGCATAGTTTTACGACTTGCCAGTCAGACGTAGTGGTAAAATAAATTAGGGAACATCCCTAAAAAGTCACAATGACTCGGAAATGATAGTGATTTAACGTTAAATTAATATACGCAACTGATCTCCCCTTTCAATTACAAAATAATTATTTTTTCCGCTAAGTGTTTCATGTGTTCAGACGTAATCATCTAAAAAAGGAATATTTCATTTTCGTGAGTTATTTAGCTGAGGTTGTAAATCTACAACTTTGTCATGGTTGTTATTAGTAGTATTATTGTTTGATGTATCTTGTTTTTTTTTCTTTTTACAGTTGAAAAAAATCAATCTAGTAACCGTCCAAATCTTTATAATTAGTGTTGTGGTGGCAACTACTCATTTGCATATACGAATAACGTTACACTATAAATGGCAAGCCTAGATTGGCCTTAGTGTGTGTTATCTAAATGCCACCGGAAGTGACGCCGAAGAGCGTACATGTCCTCCCACCAAGACTCTCTGACTCGACATATTCATTTGTACATACTGTAAATATACCTTTTCTTTAATACACTTATTATTGCATTCTCCGTGTTGTTTGCGTCTTCATTGTATTCCTCACTAATTGTGGTTCAACCTTGCAACCACAACAGTTGGCGACGAGATATGAAGCGTCAAATATAACAATTTGACGAAGAACTATTTAAAAAAAAAAGTACAATGCAAAGTGTTGACGAGCAAACGGATTTTACGCTAAAGAAAAGTTTTCAACTTAAGTGAAAAAAAAAAAATCGAACGTGGCAAAAGCGACAATTTACGCCGTTTTCTGGGAATCCGACTTACAAACGAATGTAAAAGTGAATTTTTGTTTTGTCGCTAAACGACAAATCTGTTTTGTATTACTAAAGGACCAACTTGCAAACGAAAAGCGGATTTTGTTCTGTCGCAAAACGACAGGTCAGACTCGTATTACGAAAAGCAAGGAAGTAACCTACGAAAAAAAAGAAGTTCACCGGTGGATTCTAATTACTGCTCCCCGTTAGCAAAACAACAACTAAAGGAATCTTTTAATTAATAATTTGTTTGGCGGCGGTACTAAAAGGAAATACCATAGCTAGAAATTAAAGCTCAAGGAAAGGATTTTTTTTAAGTTGTCACTGGATAACGGATAATACAGTAAAACGTCACGAAAAAAAAAAAAAAATGGAAGAATTATCAAAAATGTTCATGCAATTTTTGCAGGCACAAGCTGACCACGAGGAAAGACAAAATCAGGCACAAGCTGACCGCGAGGAAAGACAAATTGAACGTTTAGAAAAAAGCGAGGAAAGACGAAATGAACGTTTTGCTAAAACACTGGAACTAATAAAGAGTAATCGAGAAAATGTCGACAGTGTTAATTTCTCCCATACAAAGTGAGCCTTTTACTCAGGAAATTGGGTACATCAGAACACAGCAAATTCATAGATTACATATTACCTAAAAAAACTGCGGAATTAGAGTTCATGGAAGCTGTGAAATTACTAAAAGAATTATTTAATCCAAATGTATCTCTTTTTCATAAAAGATGGCTGTGCATGAATCTAAGAAAGATGGACAACCAAGATTATTTAACATACGCATCAGTTGTCAATAAAAACTGCGATAATTTTAAGCTTGCGGAACTAACGGTAGAAGATTTTAAATGTCTAATCTTCGCACAAGGGTTGGTTTCCACGAAAAATGCAGAAATACGCAGACGAGTGTTGTCTAAGCTGGAATCTGAGCAAGATTTAACCCTCCAGAAACTAGCAGAGGACTGTGAAAGGGCCATTACACTAAAAAAGGATTCAAAAAATATAGAAGAATCCGGAGTGGCATATGTAAGAAAAGTTAGAAAACCATACACACCAACCAAGAACTTTACAAAGAAAAGCAATCAAAATGGAACGGGATATTACAATCCTAATAACCATAAATATAGGACAGAATATAACAAGCCTCTTCCTAGATATAACTGTAAGAGATGTGCAGAAAAGCATTGGGAATCAGATTGTCCTTATAAGAAGAAAAAATGCTACATTTGTAAGAAGGTGGGACACAAAAGCGATTGCTGCAGATATAAAGATTACACCAGAAAGAGAGTACAGCAAACAAAATCAAATACAAAATTAGACAAAGATCGGCGAAAATACGTAAAAGTGGAAATATTTAAAACACCAATAAAGTTACAACTCGACTCCGGCTCCGATATTTCTATTATAAACCTGAATACATGGGAAAAGTTGGGTAAAAAAACAACCATGATGAAAACGAGTAAATCAGCCCGGACGGTAACTGGTGGGGGTATAAAATTTGAAGGAGAAGTTGTTCTTCCGATAAAATTAAAAGGGATTACGAAGAAATTAAAAATATTCGTACTGAAAAATAGTGAAAATCTTTTTGGAATAGATTTAATTGAGAAATTTGGTCTATGGGATAAGCCAATCAATACATTCTGTAAAAAAATAGAATGTTCTTCTCCAACATCAGTAAATATAAAAGACGATTTAAAAGAATTATTTCCTAAAGCATTCACGACTAACTTAGGTCGCTGTAATAAATTCAAGGCCTCGTTTGAACTTAAAGAAAACGTCAGCCCAATTTTTAGAAAAAAGCGAAACGTTCCATTCGCTGGGTTGGAAAAGATTAATAAAGAATTAGATAGATTGGAAAAGACAGGAATTCTATCAAAAATAGAACACAGCGAGTGGGCAGCTCCCACCGTATACGTAAAGAAAAAGAATGACGAAGTTAGAGTGTGCGCAGATTTTTCGACCGGGGTCAACTCCCTATTAAAAGATCACCATTACCCTCTACCAAGGGAACACCAACAGAAAAAGCTTTGCAACAATTCTTGCAAGTTTATAGGATTACACAACATCCTAGTACACCATCAAACATATCACCAGCTGATCTAATGTTTGCCAGAAAGGTAAAATCAGCGTTTGATAAACTGTTGCCAAGACAGGCAATTATCCGAAACACTACACACACGAGAAGAAAGAAATATAACTCGGGAGATCGAGTATATTTTAAGTGCTACAAGAATAACACATCTTACTGGGAATGTGGAGTAGTAGATAAACGTATTGGTGATTGTACATATATGATTAAAGGTCCACAGAGTATACATAAAAGGCACCTAAATCAGATAAAAAAACGTCATATCCAAGATGATGATTATACGACAACAGTCGAAGAGGAGGAAACCATAGATGTCATATACGAATCCTTTAATTTGGAACCGCCTCAATATACACCTGAACCCCGAAGATCAGGTAGGAAAAGAAAATTTAATGAACCATTGATGGTAAACCCAAAAAAAAAAAGATATTGAAATCTGTGTGACTTCAAATCTTGGGAGGGGGTGTTGTGGTGGCAACCACTCATTTGCATATACGAATAACGTTACACTATAAATGGCAAGCCTAGATTGGCCTTAGTGTGTGTTATCTAAATGCCACCGGAAGTGACGCCGAAGAGCGTACATGTCCTCCCACCAAGACTCTCTGACTCGACACCTTCATTTGTACATACTGTAAATATACCTTTTCTTTAATACACTTATTATTGCATTCTCCGTGTTGTTTGCGTCTTCATTGTATTCCTCACTAATTGTGGTTCAACCTTGCAACCACAACAATTAGGATAACAACTATGAGCATTATTTAATAGAGCGGAAACATAGACTAGTTAACAAAGCGTCACATCCGTTATGTTTACAATGCTTTTCTAAATATTAATTTTATAAGTGTAGGTTTGTAATCCGAGGCTAGAGAAATGTGATATAGGTACCGGAAGGTGGAGAAGGTGAACAAAAACAAACGAGAAGAGAAAACCAGAATCTCAAATCAATTTATTAATATTTCACGTAAAACAGATTAAATACCGGAACAGTAAATAAAACAGTGGTTACTGTCAGGACCATAAAAGTTCCGGAATAAGGTAATCTTACATTTTCGAAAGAAAAACTTTCATTATCAAAAGACCAAAAATTAACGACCGAGTGGTCGAAAAAACGAACGAACGAGATGCAATGATCAACTGTTGTTGACAGAATACAGCAGAGAATAAAGAGTAGGCACGCAGAAAATGTCATAAATTTAATTATATAATTGTAAAGCTAAAGTTATCATCTTATTAATATTTGTTTATTTATATACTAATTATTATAATTTTATTATTTTTAATTTTATTTGAGTTATTAACTTTTTTCTTTATTTATTCAATTCTAATTTTAAATTTGGGCTGTTGTGAGAATACGAACGGTCAAAGGGAGGTAACTCTGAAAACAGAAAATGGTTAGGATTAAAATTAGGATTAAAATGGTTCGGATTACAACTTGAAAAATTGAAATCAATTGTGGAAAGAATTGACATCATGAGAGTAGGAAGAAACCGTTGGAGAGGGATGGGGGAGGATTAAGAGATTAAAAAATATACACACATATATACATATAAAGTGTAAATTTCTAAACACATATTTATTTTAAAGGTATAATAATTCTAGAATAAATTTATTTAAATTTATTTCGTTTATTTTTTTATTTATTTTTTGTTATTATTATTTATTTGCCAAGCACCATCCACTCCACACCTCAATGCATTTTATCCTGTTTTTTTTACTTTTTACATGGTTACATATTAATAAGTAAAACATTATAATAATACACTTAAATATAAACAAGAATGGAGTAATATGTATCTCGAGAAGAATATATGGGAAGGGCAGGTGCTAAGTGCTTGTTGTTCCAGTCTGTTCATGTAGGATTAGGCGAGGAGGCCGGAGAGACTGGAACCCATGGGTAATCCAGAGACTTGTTTATATGTGTCTTGCTGGAACCTGAAGTAAGTATTATCCACAATGATACGTAGGAGTTGGTGTATGTCTGTCGAGGTAAGCCCAAAACAGTCAAGGTTATGAGAAGAGATATGGTCAGTTATGAGGTTAATGGCGGGGTGTGCAGGAATAGAGGTATAAAGGGAGACAACGTCAAGGCTGAAGATGTAGTTGTTGAGGTGGAGTTGTTGAGGTTGGAGTAAGTGGAGTCTGTTTAGTACCTAGTCAGAGCTGCTGACATGTACCGGGAAGGTGAGGAGTAGCGGTTTAAGTAAATGGGAGAGGAGCCAGGAGATCTTGTAAAGGAGTCGCTCAGTACCATATACTATAGATCTGATCTGTGTGTGGTCCTGGTTTTGTGAGTCTTTATAAGATTGTAAAAGGTGGAGAGTCTGCTGTTCCTAGTGGTGAGATTGAGCCTGTACGCGTTGGGAAGATTACGTCTAGAGCAAATTTGGGAACAAGCGTTGTTAATAGAGGTGTGTATGTGGGTAGCTGAGATGTTATTATCGGGGTGTATAGGGACGTATTGCTGAGGTGTTCGAGGGAGAGAGTGGTGTAAGCTTCCTGGGAGATGATGCAGAATTCCTTGCCTTTGTCAGAGGGTAGGTAGACTAGGTGTTTATCCCTAAGGTCTTTGAGGGGGAGTCGCTGGGAATGGGAGATGTTAGGTGTGATACTGTGTTTTTCACGTGTTAGTATGGAGAAGATCTTATGTTTGAGACTTACTAGCTTAATTTTATTATTAAGAAGATCATACATTACATGAGAGGAATTTTTCTTAACTATTCTGTTCATAGACTGTCTTACTGTTTTGTATACCAATCATCAACTATCTTAAATTATTAATGAAAAAATGCAAATAGTATTGTGTACACTAACGACGAACTAATAGAACTCGGCTTTGTTTTAAAGCAAAAATAAATTTCAGTTTTGTCACCACTTGGGAAAACTATTTAGAAATACCTAATCGTGTAATATACGCCATCAAGTATATTTTTTACGTTTTCAAAATATTTGGTGACATTGAACGTGTGTTTAACTTAGTTTGAACATTTAAAACAGCAACAAGACTATAATTAAATATTTATGAATTTAAAAAGAATATGCATCGGAATCGGTAATGATATCAGAATCGTGAATTGAGAAAAGAATAAGTAATTGTCGCAGAATCAGAGAAAAATTTTGGAATCGTCAAATCCCTAGACCAATGTATATTAATTTGTATAGATGGTAAATATCTATTCGATTTCGAATATGAACAATTTTGGCGTATCGATATCATATTAGTGTTAGGTTCCAAGTGAGAGGCGCGGATGTGGCTCTCCACGCATGCCAGAATTATACAGACAATACACCACAGGTGGCAGGTTGTGTGATGATCTGAGGGGATGTCATAAATGAGGCGACCGCTTTGTGGTCAATCCGTGAAGAATAATAAAATAAAAATCCAACTGGCAGACCACAGTGGATAATCTCTTTCCGCTTCCAATCAGTAATCAATAGTTCAGGAACAATTCTTACTTCATCGTCTCTTCTTTCAGCCTCACTCTCCTCTCCCCTATCTCTTCAAAGCTCAATGAAAAAAGTACAGTTTTTATACTACTTATTGCCCCACCTATGCAAAATGACTGTCAACAAGAACCATCTAGCTTCCAAATTCTCCAAACAACCAATCTGCAAAGGGGGACAACTCAACCCACATGATCCTTTGATCTTCAAGATCAATAATCGGTTTCATAATCCGTCATCCACGCTGGTCGTCTTCGTTTGCGTTGCGACCTCCATACGGGTTCATCTTGGGGGACTTCAACAACCTCTTCATCTGATGGTAATGAAACTCTCCGTATATCTAATACGTGACGTGGCACTCCATTAACTGACACACTGTTCTTAGATAGTACATCAGTTACCGTTCCTCTTCCCCAGCGGGTCGTGCATCTGACATTGGATGGTTTCACCCACACCTCTTCACCCACCGTAATTTTTGCTTGCCCCCGTTCCACTCTCTCAGTCATTGCCAGTGGATGTCGCCATTCATACTTGAAAACTGATCGATGTGGCACTGACATTTTTATCTTGGCCAGCCTTCGGCGCCATGTTATACCAACAGACTGCTTCTTGGGGCGAAATTTGGCTTCTTGCTGCCACAGCTTTTAGCGTTCGATGGTGCCTTTCTATGATCCGATTACCGATTGGGCGGTACGCTGCTCTAGAATATTGTCTAACGCCCCATTTCTCACACAGTTCCCTAAAGACCTCAGAGCGGAAGGACATACCGTTGTCCATTAGGACCTCTTCTACTGGCCCCCTCTCAATAAACACTTCCCTAACAACTGTCTTTACTTCCTCTGCCGTTTCGGTTTTTATCCTTCGCCATATTGCTACTCTTCCGGGTCCACGGTACATCATCGTTAAATAAGGTTGATGGCTATAATGAGTGATATCGATAGCCAGTCGCCTCCAATTGTCCGCTACATGTAGCTCCCCTTTTTCATGCCTGGACGCAGGGTCAATGGATTGATACTCCCTAAAGTGTGTAACTACATCCTGAACATATTCCATTGTGATGTTGTGATTTACTGTCCTGGACGGATATAAGGTCCTTTCCTTTTACAAAATGATGCATTTTATGTAGTTCCTTCATAGTAAGTTCTTCACCATCCACTGTACAACAGACATGGGCCACATCTTTTTTCTTCCCGTAGCCAAGTCTTTTTTACTCTAGTCAGCATGTCAGCCTTGTTTTTCTTATTGCCCCACCTATGCAAATTGACTGTCAACCAGAGCCATCTAGCTTCCAAATACTCCAAACAGCCAATCTGCAAAAGGGGACAACTCAAACCACACTCTTCTCCGTGCTTGATTTTAAAAAACATGCACTAGTTAGTGGTTTGATATACCTGCCCGTAACATAGTAACCAAGTTGCACGCTTGGCATTTTATGTGTCGCATGTTTCCTCCATGTGCTTGTGGTGTCACATAGTGTCCCTTCTTCGCTGCTTTATTCTGTTGGTTGTGGTTCATCCTATTCTTTTTAAAAAGCTTGCTGTCGTTAAAAGGCGCTGTCCACCACCTTGATCTACCATGCAATCCATTCCTTCAACATCAATTCCAAAGCACTTCAAATGGTATTTGAGACAAACTTGAATCGCTTACGATGTGTATGGTGTGGGCAAGTATTCCCAGTTATTTACTAATAAATACACTGCTTGTGCAGCATGGCATCAGACACACGAATAAGATGACCAAACCAACGAAGTCTGCATTTACTTATATGAGGCTATGCTTGAAACAGACGCTCGTTCAAACACTTCGGTGCCAGGGGTAATGCTATCCCAACGGATGTGAAGCAAGTGCCATATGCAATTCTGCTGAAAACACTCTAGCAGGCGAATATAAGCTCTGTAATTGGTGCATGTATCACAAGCATATAACAAAGTTGATACCACATAGGCCTCATACACAGATATCTTAATGTCCATCCTAGTATAACATGGTACCACACTCGCTTCTCCAACTGACAAAAAAGACACATCCGCCTGTTCAATACGCCCATTTATTACAGGATCCAACGACTTGTTCCTCAAAATAACAGATACATCAAACGATCAACTACAGAATGTCTGTGACCTTCAACAAATATATACGGTTCCTGATACGAGTTACCAGGGGCTGGAGCAAACATAGCCCTGGCTGTCTCAGGCCTATTGTGACACCAATGCTTCTGTACGCCCATGCAAAGCGATCTACTGATATTCTGCAAAATTTTCGGTGAGTGAGCAACGAAATCCATATCAACCGCATAGAGCAAATCTCCAACAACAGTGGAGAATGTCCTTGAAAAAGTATTAAAACGCGTGAAGTGATGTCGCCGCCCCGATGTGCGAAATCAAAGCTACAGTTTCAGAAATAAAGTAAGTGAAGTTATATCACACTAATTAACACCATTGTTTACTGCAACGGGTTCACAGGAATAACCATTGCAACATATGGGAGCATATATTTCTGCATGCTCCCATATTTTGCCCCCCACCACCACCACCAAGTCGAATATGCTTTCTCTTCCTCTCTCCATTTTCCTTTTTATGTCCCGTGTAGCTCTTAACATTTCTTAATATTTCCTTTTCCTTTTTCTTTTTTTCTTTCTCTTTTCTTCTCAGTTGTATTTTTGCCTTTGTTTTTATTGTTATTTTTATTTAATCATTATTTTATCATTATTTTTGTCTGTGTTTTTGTCATTTTTGTTTTGTTTTATTTCTTTTCTATTCATATTCAATGTTTATGTTTACTTCCTGTCATAACATTTTGTGTGATTGTGAACTTATTCTAACAGGCATAATTTTCTTTTAAGACCTGAAGTACGGGACCCACACACACCGCTCTCGTAGAACAAAATCAATTTTGTAGTCAAACTGAAATAAATTATCATTTATATAAATATATAGATAGATATATAGTCTAAAAAAGCTTTAACTTATTTTAACAAAAAAAAGAGGTAAAATGCAGTTTAAATTCCCAGAGCAACTAACTAAATCCAAGATATTGCAGACTTAACATTCGTTGGAAAATTCCTAGACAGATAAAAAAAATATAAGTAAGTAAGATAAAATAAAAATGATAAAAAAGAGGGGGGGTAAGTATCTAACAGTGAAACAAAAACAGGAGACATTAAGTGTCAAATATTAACACGGGGATCATCAGCTGTTTACCATGTAACTGTTTCGGAGATTTTAAAACAGGACAGTTATAATATGCATGGCTCTCCAATGGTACTGATAATACTACAATTTCCCGTATAATAAAGTGTCGAAATAATTCAGCTTAACATTTCACTAATGTATACATAAATAAATAACAATAATAATAATAATAATAATAAAATAATAATATTAAGACTACCGTATGATATGGTAATTTGCATATCAAATAACATTAATTATAACAATAAAAAATAATAAACAAAAAAAATAAAAATAAAAATAAAAATAATACTACTACTACTACTACTACTACTACTACTACTACTAATAATAATAATAATAATAATAATAATAATAATAATACTATCTAAACACTAAACCCAAGAACCATTCTGCAATATGGTAGCTAGCAATAAAATGATATAGGAATCAAAATTGCATTAAAACATAAATAAATAAATAAAAATTTAAAAAATCAAACCTAAGTACCTTTGGTACCAGAAAGGTAAGTAGAAAAGAGGAAGGAAACCTAGCCATACAGATCTAAATACCCAATATATAGTCTAAAGAAGCTTTAAGTCATATTAACAAAAAAGAAAAAAAAAAAGATAAAATGCAGTTTAAATTCCCAGAGCAACTAACTAAATCCAAGATATGGCAGACTTAACATTCGTTGGAAAATTCATAGACAGATAAAAAAAAATAAGTAAATAAGATAAAATAACAATGATAAAAAAGGTGGGGGTTAAGTATCTAACAGTGAAACAAAAACAGGAGACCTTAAGCGTCTAATATTAACACGGGGATCATCAGCTGTTTACCATGTAACTGTTTCGGAGATTTAAAAACAGGACACTTATATATTACTATATCTATATGTCTGATGTTTTCAGTAGGGGGCAGTCCGTCGAAGGCGCTGAATCTCTCCGGGGATTGCCCAGTAAATGTTGCAAGGAAATATTTTTTGAAAATAAAATAATAACTACCAACCAAACAAATAAAACAAAGCCAACATAGTCGATGGGAATGAAGAGGTAAGGTTCTTTCTGATGTTGCAAGCGAAATATATTTTAAGACAATGTCGTTAAGGACGCTCGGGTTCTTCGGTGATTATCCAATGTATGTAATTAGTAAATTAAAAAAAGTCTGAAAGAGACTATTAGCACGTGAGGTAGGTTGCGTGATGATGTTCTCAGCGAAAGGAATGTTCAAGGTAATGTTCGTTAGAGACACTCAGTCTCTCCGGTGATAATCCAGTAAATGTAATGAATTAATTAAAAAACAAGGCCGAAATAGAACATTTTAACGTGAAGTAAGGAGCCTGTTCATGTTCCTAGCGAAAGAAAGTTTCAAACAAATTGGTATATATATATATATATATATATATATATATATATATATATATATATGTGTGTGTGTGTGTGGGGGGGTGCACTACTATCCCATGACGAAAAAATAACTAGTAAGAGAACGTGTCGGACGAAACCATCTAAGATGTTGCGAGGAATCGAAAGAGCACAACATCTTTCATATAAGCTCCGCTGTCTGTCATAAATTCGAAAAGAAATCCTTCACACTTAATACAATTCAGCGGTTGATGTGTTTCTGTACTTTAGGTCATCAGCTATGGCAATAATAATTTATATATGAAAAATAAAATTACTAACGTGATCCTATGATTTCATATAAAGAGTAGTTCTAACACATGCTACGCATCGTTTTTAATATGTCATAAGTAACGTAGGATGTGCATTAGTATAACATATTACACTGAATTGTATTTAAAATGGTGGCTTTATTTAAATATATTTCTACGTGGATTTCGGTTAAAGGTATGGTACAAACATTAGATTTTGCTAATCGCATGTAAACATTTATAATATTAAATTTTTTAGGGGTCCGGCCAAATTTTTTATTTTTTTTTTTTAACTTAAAATATTTCTCAGGGTTGTGGGAGAGTGAAAAAAAAATTCGGGGGTGGGGCTGGAGAGATTAGGGGGTCGGGGAAAATTTTAGGGGTCAGGCCAATTTTTTAGGGGTCCGGCCAAATTTTTTTTTTTTTCTTTTTTTGAACTTAAAATATTTCTCAGGGTTATGGGACACTGACAAAAAAATCGGGGGGGGGGGCTGGAGAGATTAGGGGGTCGGGGAAAATTTTAGGGGTCAGGACGAACTTTTTAGGGGTCAGGCCAAATTTTTTTGTTTTTTTTTGTTTTGAAGTCAAAATATTTCTCATGGTTGGGGGAGAGTGAAAAATTAGGGGGCTGGAGAGATTTAGGTGTCGGGGAAAATTTTAGGGGTCAGGACGAACTTTTTAGTGTTCAGGCCAAATTTTTTTTCTTTTTTCTGGTTTTGAACTCAAAATATTTTTCAGGGTTGGGGGAGAGTGAACAATTAGGGGGCTGGAGAGATTAAGGGGTCGGGGAAAATTTTAGGGGTCAGGCGGAACTTTTTAGAGGTCAGGCCAAATTTTTTCTTTTTTTTTGGTTTTGAACTCAAAATATTTCTCATGGTTGGGGGAGAGTGAAAAATTAGGAGGCTGGAGAGATTGAGGGGTCGGGGAAAATTTTAGGGGTTAGGACGAACTTTTTAGGGGTCAGGCCAAATTTTTTTGTTTTTTTTTGCTTTGAAGTCAAAATATTTCTCATGGTTGGGGGATGGTGAAAAATTAGAGGGCTGGAGAGATTTAGGGGACGGGGAAAATTTTAGGGGTCAGGCGGAACTTTTTAGAGGTGAGGCCAAACTTTTTTGTTTTTTTTGGTTTTGAACTCAAAATATTTCTCATGGTTGGGGGAGAGTGAAAAATTAGGGAGCTGGAGAGATTTAGGGGTATATAGTATGCGCACCGGGGCAGTGATAGGTATGTATTTAGCATGCGCACTGAGGAAGCGATCGGTTCATATATAGCACGCGCACCGGGGCGGCGATAGGTACATATATAGCACGCACACAGGGGCGGCGAAAGGTACATATTAAAAATTCACACCGGGGCGGCGAAAGGTACATATTTAAAATTTACACCGGGCGGGGATAGGTACGTATTTAGCATTCACACCGGGGCGGCGATAGATATGTATTTAGCATTCACACCGGGGCAACGATAGGTATGTATTTAGCATTCGCACCGGGATGGCGATATGTACGTATTTAGCTTCCGCACCGGGGCGGCGATAGGTACGTATTTAGAATTCACACCGGGGCGGCGATAGGTACGTATTTAGAATTCACACCGGGGCGGCGATAGGTATGTATTTAGCATTCACACCGGGGCAGCGATAGGTATGTATTTAGCATTCGCACCGGGGTGGGGATATGTACGTATTTAGCTTCCGGACCGGGGCGGCGATAGGTACGTATTTAGAATTCACACCGGGGCGGCGATAGGTACGTATTTAGAATTCACACCGGGGCGGCGATAGGTATGTATTTAGCATTCGCACCGGGGCGGCGATATGTACGTATTTAGCTTCCACACCAGGGCGGCGATAGGTACGTATTCAGAATTAAGGGGTGGCGATAGTTACGTATATAGCATGTACACATGGGCAGCAATAAGTACGTACATAGCATGCGCTCTGCGGCGGCGATCAGTACATATATAGCACGCGCACCGGGGTGGTGAAAGGTATGTATTTCGCATTCGGACCGTGGTGGTGATAGGTACGTATTTAGCATTCGCACCGGGGCGGCTATAGGTACGTATTTAGTATTCGCACCAGGGCGGCTATAGGTACGTATTTAGCATTCGCACTGGGCCGGCGATAGGTACGTATTTCGCATTCACACCAAAGCGGCAATATGTACATATTGATTATTCTTACTAGGGTAGCGATAGGTACTTATGTAGCATGCACACCGGGGCGCAAATGGTATGTCTTTAGTATTCGCACTAGGGCAGCGATAGGTACTTATGTAGCATGCACACCGGGGCGCAATAGGTATGTATTTAGCATTCACACCGGGGCAACGATATGTACTATTTAGTATTCGCAACGGAGCGGCGATAGGTACTTAAATAGTATCTGCACCGGGGCGGCGATAGGTACGTATATAGTATGTGCACTGGGGCGGCGATAGGTACGTGTATAGTATGCGCACCGGGGTGATGATAGATACGTATATAGTATGAACACCGGGGCGGAGATAAGTACCTATATAGAAGGCGCAGATAGAGGTGTTACTTTTTATAGAAATATGTCATACTATTAACCTGGGCAATAGGAGAAATGGTGGGGAAGAAACAGCTTTTGCAAAAGGCAAAATTAGAAAGTAGCGGCGAAATGGGGCGACCAGGGAAGAGAAAGGTAGCAGATAAAGAGACGGCTATAGAGAGAGGGGGCGGACATAGAAGTTTGAATATAAAGATGTTACACACACGATCTTTCTTCAAATATATGTTTTTATGACCCCGAGCAACGCCGGGTAGCCCCGCTAGTATAAAATATACTCTAATAGAGAACGAACCGAATTTCTGCGACTCTGCGTCGTCAACGTTCGGGTAGGTAACAGAAGCGCCCAAGAGTTGACGAGGCGAACACTGCCGAACGATAAAATTAAGACTAGCAGATGATAAATTAAGACAAAGAAAATCAAAGTAAAATACATATATAAAAATAATAAACGAACAAACTATAGCTAAAGAACTATTTATAATTAGATGCTTATTCTTTTGTAAAAGAAACCATTGTTAATTAAATGTTTTTAAATAAAATGTGATGTTTGTGAACTAAAACGTTTAACCAGATTATTTAGTGTTTATATAAAAACACAACGAACCCACTGTTTTTTAACCAATTATTTGTTAGGGTTTAGGGTTAAGGTTATGGTAAGAGTTTATATTAAGAGTTAGGGTTTACAGTTAGGATTTACAGTTAGGGTGTACAGTTAGGGGTAGGGTAAGCGGTCAGAGTTAGGGCGTATGGTTAGTCTTCGCTAGAAGTGACTGTTGCTAACATAACGTTAACAGTCCTTCCCGAGATTTAACGCACTGGCACAAATCGTGGAAAGTCATTTTTTTAACGCGCATCAGATCGTAAGAATTAAGTTCTTCTTAATGGCATCATATGCTTGCTTGCAACCTGATGGTCTAATGCCTGATGCAAACGGATTGGTTAATAGCAACTCTTGGGCGTTCCGATACATACCAGAACATTGACGACGCGCGGATACGGATACGCGTTGAATATTCTATAAGAGTACCCATTATAATAATATGAAAGTAAATGAAGAAGACACATCATTTTCAAATTATGAAATGTGTATAGTTTTATTTAAACATTGTGTGTAGTGTATACACAATTGTATACAAGGCGAGTCCAATGCATTGGAAATTGAAAAGAAATATAAAAATATATGTACATATATATATATATATTATATCATGGATTATATTGGTTATTGTTTTTTTTTTAATTCCGTACATTCTTTGGTCTCCAGTTTGTCTGTTAATTGAGGCCGTAATTGCCCCTAAGGTGAGAATACCAATCATGAAACTGAGTTGAAGGTTTAAAGCTCTATTCATTCAAACTGAAAAAGTAAAGACATGCATCAGACTGGTGCATGTTGATGGAATGTCGTTTATTGGTCAAACAATGGAAATCTAAATCTAAGAACATGAATTAACGACACAATAAAACGTAGAGAGAACATTTTTGTTAAAACAACGCTACGAATAAATTACCTTACCATTCACATCTATTTCTTGCATAACTATTCCTTGTTATGTAGTTAATGTATTTAGAACTGCAGTAAATGTCAATTATTTCGTAATTGGATATATAAAAACGTAAGCCCATGCCATTATGAGTATTTTTAGTAAAAAAAGATGTACATAGTAAATTTAGTTGCAAATTTAAAAATTGATAAGGTCTGAGTATGAGTGCGTATAATATTTAGACGGATATTATCGATTTGAAATATATTTTCAAACGTTTACCTGTCAATCTTGGCTACAAAATAACAAGATGACAGTTTGTGTCCAGCAAACAACATTTCCTCTCGCTTCGGTTGGCTATCAACTATGACGAGAAGCACACATTTAAATTAGAGTACGCGTCAAATATATATATATATATATATATATATATATATATATATATATATATATACATATATGTATATATATAGATAGAGACAGAGAGAGAGAGAAAGAGAGAGAGAAAAAGGGAGAGAGAGGGTAGAGAGTAAAATCAGTGATAGATTGATCGCAAGAGAATATAGAATAAAAATAAAATTAATAACTTACTTGAAAGTATATCCTACAGTTTCCCCTATAGATTGTTTCAATACAAGTTCTGTAGAAACAGAGTGACAGAAATTATTAAAATTGTAACTTTTTCTATGTTATTAAAAAATAAATTATAGTCTAATTAACAGATAGACAAACACACAAAAGAGAAACAATTGAAACCACCAACAACATGAAAAACCCAATTTGATAGTAAAATGCGGGTGTCCACTGGAACAGAACCTGCTACATAAATAACGCTGTATACAAAGTAATATCCTTCTTCGTATAAAATACGTCAACGACAAAAAATAACATATATATATATATATATATATATATATATATAACTATATATTTATATACATATATACATATATATACATACATATATATACATATATATATATATATACCTATATATATAGGTATATATATACATGTATATATATTCATGTATATATAAGTATATATATATACATGTATATATATATATTAATATATGTATATATATATATATATATAGTCTTAAGAAATATATATATATATATATATATATATAGTCTAAAGAAATATATATATATATAGGTATAGTTTAAAGAAGCTTTGAGTCAGTTTACACAAAAGAAAAAAAAGAAGTAAAATGCAGTATAAATTCCCAGAGAAACTAAATAAATCCAAGATATTGCAGACTTAACATTCGTTGGAAAATTCATAAAAAAATAAGTAAATAAAATAAAAGGGGGGGTAAGTATCGAACAGTGAAACAAAAACATGAGACCTTAAGCGTCTAATATTAACAAGGGGATCATCAGCTGTTTACCATGTAACTGTTTCGGAGATTTAAAAACAGGACAGTTATAATATGCATTGCATCTCCAATGGTACTGATTAAACTACCATTTCCCCAATAATCAAGTGTCGAAATCATTCAGCTTAACATTTCACTATTATATACATTAATAAATAATAATGATAATAAAATAATAATATAAATAATATATTACCCTTTAGACTACCGTGTGATATGCTAATTTGCATATCAAATAACATTAATTATGTTAATAATAATAATAATAATAATAATAATAATAATAATAATAATAATAATAACATCTAAACACTACACCAAGAACCATTCTGCGATATGGTAGCTAGCAATAAATTTATATAGGAATTAAAGTTGCATTTAAACAACAAATAAATAAATAAATAAATAAAAATAAAAAATAAAAAATAAAGCTTAAGCACCTCAAGTACCAGAAAGGTAAGTAGATAAGAGGAAGGAAACCTAGCAATACAGATCTAAATACCCAATATGTAGTCTAAAGAAGCTTTAAGTCATTTAAAAAAAAAAAAAAAAAAGAAGTAAAATCCAGTTTAAATTCCCAGAGAAACTAACTAAATCCAAGATAGTGCAAACTTAACATTCGTTGGAAAATTCATTAATAAATAAATAAATAAGTAAATAAAATAAAAAGGATGGTTAAGTATCTGACAGTAAAATAAAAACAGGAGAAATTAAGCGTCTAATATAAAAACGGGGATCATCAGCTGTTTACCATGTAACTGTTTCGGAGATTTAAAAACAGGACAGTTATAATAATCATGGCTCTCCAATGGTACTGATTAAACTACCATTTCTCTAATAATCAAGTGTCGAAATCATTCAGCTTAAAATTTCACTAATATATACATTAATAAATAATAATAATAAAATAATAATATTAATACTATATTACCCTTTAGACTACCGTGTAATATGCTAATTTGCATATCAAATAACATTAATAATAATAATAATAATAATAATAATAATAATAATAATAATAATAATAATAATAATAATAATAATAATACTAATAATAATAATAATAATAATAATAATAATAATAATAATAATAATAATAATAATAATAATAATAATAATAATAATAATATCTAAACACTACACCCAAGAACCATTCTGCGATATGGTAGCTAGCAATAAAATTATATAGGAATTAAAGTTGAATTTTTTAAAAAATAAATAAAAAAAAATAATAATAAAAAATAAAATAAATTTTAAGTACCTTAGGTACCAGAAAGGTAATTAGATAAGAGAGAGGATACCTAGCCATACAGATCTAAATACCCAATATATTGTCTAAAGAAGATTTAAGTCATTTTAAACAAAAGAAGTAAAAAAATGAAGTAAAATGCAGTTTAAATTCCCAGGGAAACTAACTAAATCCAAGATATTGCAGACTTAACATTCGCTAGAAAATTCATGAATAAATAGATAAATAAATAAGTAAATAAAATAAAAAGGGGCGGTTAAGTATCTAAGACTGAAACAAAAATAGGAGACCTTAAGCGTCTAATATTAACACGGGGATACTCAGCTGTTTACCATGAAACTGTTTCGGAGATTTAAAAACAGGAGAGTTATAATATTAATTGCTCTCCATATATATATATATATATATATATATATATATATATATATATATATATATATATATATATATATATATATATATAGCTGGGAAACATTTTTATAATTTTCGTCACTATTTTATTTACCCAGAGTGTAACAAGTTACCGCTTTGTTAAATAAAAATTGTCACTAAAGAAAAAACAAGTTTACACCAACACCCTCTTGGTCGATTTCGTGCAGCTTCCCGTAGGCTTTAAATGGAGGTGTAATCTATGCCTAGAAGAAAAATGTTAACACTTAAGTATGAATATAACAACATATTAAACCAAAGGATTTGACTAATCTCTAAATATAGAGACATCCACGGATTTCAAATAATAAAGCGTTAAAAGTACCTAGTACCACTCACAGTGCACTTCATTTGGCATCTAGCATAGTAAATACATAATATCAGACTAGATTACTATAGCAATCGTATAAACCCAATAATAATAATAATAATATAGCCTATAATACGAATTTGTTTTCGGTCTTTGGGCTATGACGTAAATGTAGTATAAATTTTGTCGCAAATAATATTACAGATATTACACTAGACTGGGGCAATCGTGTATTCTTATTATAATTTATTTCAAAATTTTACTATTATGTTTCATCATTATTATTTTATATTTGGTCACAATGTATTTATCTCACATTCAATACAGACTGTTTGTCGACTCGTAGAAGCCTTATATATTTTACAAAAAACTACAAAAAACTAGATACAAGCGAACATAACTACATATATATAATAAATACTGAAAGAAAACAAATCACAGATAAACTAAAAATTAGCAACAAAGTTAGTAAGTTAAAACCTAACGAAGCCTGTATCTTATTTAAATACCACAAAAGTAACTTTAACGATAACCCCAGTACTCGCTTAATTAATCCGACCAAACCAGAAATAGGAAGAATCAGCCAAACAATTCTATCTAGAATTAACAAACAAATAAGAAAAGACCTAGAATTAAACCAATGGGTGAATACTGCCGACGCAATCACTTAGTTTAACAGTATAGAAAATAAGAACAATTGTACCTTCTTACAATTCGACATAGTGGACTTCTACCCATCCATATCAGAAGAACTCTTTAATATCGCCCTAGAATTCGCCGAGATATATACCGATATATCCAAGGATGAAATTCACATCATTAAAAAATGTAGGAGCTCAGTTTTAATCAACAACGAGGACCAAGGGATTAAAACGAATATGACAAACTCCTTTGATTTGGCCATGGGTGGCCGTGACTCTGCGGAGGCATCTGACCTTGTGGGGTTATTCATTTTATATACACTCACACATATCGTCGATAATACGGATATCGGCCTTTATAGAGATGATGGATTAGCGATAATAAGAGACTCTAACAAAGTCAAGGGAGAAAACTTCAAGAAAATTATACATATGGAAATGAAAAAACCAGGCCTAAAGGTAGAAGTAATGGCTAACATTAAAACAACGAACTTTCTAGACGTCACATTAAACTTAAGTAAAAACACTTACGAACCATACCTAAAAGATAACGCCAACCCAATATACGTACACCCAAAGTCTAATCACCCCCCATCAATCATAAAACATATCCCGAATTCGATCGAAAGTAGGCTTATCAACAATTCTAGCAACGAAAGCGTTTTTAAAAAATCAATCAACATTTACAATACAGCTCTAAAAAATAGTGGTTACAACAATACCGAAATAAAATATAAAAAACAGGACACCAATAATTATCACAAAATTAAAAATAAAAACAAAAGAAAAAGAAATATAATCTACTATACCCCTCCCTATAACCAGATGCTAAACACTAAACTAGGCAAAAAACTTCCTAAATCTGATTGAAAAACACTTCCCCGTAACCAACCCTCTACATAAAATATTCAATAAAAATAATCCAAAACTATCCTATAGCTGCTGTGAAAACCTAGAAATGATATTTAAGGCACACAACAACAAAATACTAAAAGACAACAATAGAGGAGAAAAAATACACAAAGTGGAAAATATAACAAAAATAACACTACGAAGAACAAAAATATAAACAATACTAATAGAAATAAACAAAACACTAATAATAACCACCCGAATAGAAACGAAAAAGTTAGCAATGAAGAGAAAAGATGTAACTGCATGAAGCGTAAACTTTGTCCACTACAAAATAAATGCCTAACTAAAAGTGTTGTATACCAAGCAACGATATTTGCCAACGAAAGACCAAATAACAAGAAATACTACGTGGGTATGACATCCCTAGACTTTAAAACCAGATACAATTACCATAAAAGCACATTTAAAAACAAAGAACGTCGAACTAAAACAGCACTAGCGAACCATTATTGGGAGCTCAATGAAAATGGACACTCATCAATAATTGAATAGAAAGTAGTAAGACAGGCCGGTACATGTAGAAACTTAGACAGCCCGTGTAGATTATGCCTGAATGAAAAATACGAAATCCTAAATTTTAAAGATCCCCGAAACCTATTAAACTCTAGAAGTGAAATAGCAAACAGCTGTTTACACAGAAATAAATTTACTTAGAATTATATATAATAAATAAAATAAATAAATAAATAAAAATAAATAAATAAAAAACTGAATTAGTTAAAATTTAAAACCTAAAATAGAAATACAAGAAACCACGTGTTAAAATAAATTCGCCCACTGTATTGACAAAACAAAGGAAACAAGATATAGGAAAATCCATTGTTTACAAAAATAGGAGCGTCACCAACAATGCCTTTGTTCGAGGGAAGCCCAACGATTGGCTGAGGGAACAACAAAGAATCTGATTGGTTAACTAGCAAGCCATGTATATAAAAACACCTGACAACAATAACTCTATGCATTTTGCCTGGCGATTCCCCCCGGGGATGAAACACGGGAGCCTCTGTGTAGCTTGATTGTCATATATATTTTCATTGCTTACTATATATATATATATATATATATATATATATATATATATATATATATATAACACTTAGATTTAGTATACGGAACGTTTATGTTTTGTCTTTTAAGGAAAGTGGGGTATGATCAACTCTGCTGGGAAGCCATGAAATTAAATACTGTGTTGTTTTTAAATTCCCAAAACAGGTTTTCATGGTAAACAACTGATGACACCTTAAATAATGTTAGAAGCAAACTAATATAATAACTGTAAAAACTAAATTGACTTACATGAGTGATTTTCCACTGAACGCCTTGGGACTTAAGATTTTTGTTTGTTTTTCATTTTTTTTAATGGTTGAGAAACTCCCGAGACTATATATATAGGTCTAAGATACAACGGCATATACATTTATGCATGCATATACTCATAGCTCGGAGTTGTTAGTGGGTCCTTTTCTGATTTAATTTCCCTTATTAAGAGCTTAAATGCATTGGTCATAAATAGTTGGTTTCGCCTCAAATAGTCTTTAGCTAATAATATCCTCAACTTAAGCATAATAAACACTCTCACACAATGCTAGTTGGCTTATTCCATAGTATATTTTAGTTGACTGTTTAAATAACAAACTAGTATAATCACCATAGCAAATGTATACACTCGCCCTGCTGGTCCACTCACTTAAAGGTAGTCAATGTTACGTGTTTTACGGCGGGAAGGGAAAGGGTCGTGATAAGCAAGTGTATGTGTAAGTCAGATTCATTTACACACCAACGGCTAAAGAAACGTAAACCCCTCCCCCTAAATGTAAAAAAAAACCACCCTGTTTGGTTTGAGAATCTCCACTTATCTAGATGTTGTCGTTAGTCAGACTTCGTGTCTGAATAGCCAGATTTGAGGCGAAACATATTATCACGTTAAATTGATATGGGGTGTATTGTTATTTTATTTCTAACCATATGTGTGCATATTTTATGCTTATTTTACTCTTCTGATTTCTCTGATTTTATTTGGTGTGTAATTATATACATTGGACTGATATCTTTAGAAACATATACACATTTTAAACAAGCTCTGTCAATTTGAACCATGTCGCCGATTTGTGAAAGTAAACGGTAACTTATTCATCAATTACCGTGCATACATAAATGCTTTCATAGTGTGAGTCCATTTTAGCATTGTATTCTAGTGAGTCATGCTCATTGACGATCCAATATATATAATCTCTATTTTGTTTATATGAGTTATGATGAAATGAGCGGTAACAATTAGATCTCCTTATGAATGTATCATGTGAGTTGACGGTAACACATCCCTGCAGAAGCTAACGCCACAAAAAGATTTCGCCTAAACGGAATACACAAATGGCTAAGGCCTGTGCGGAATTTGATATTCTTTACAAACTTCCGCGTCCAGAGAAAACTGCATACACGCCACAATTGAACGTTCTGCACCATTAGAGAGTAAAAGACGATATATATATATATATATATATATATATATATATATATATATATATATATATTATCGACTATTGGTTTTCACATGAGTTTGTGTGGCAGAAAACCTCCTCAGGGCGCTAGTATTCTCTACACTTTAGCAATGGAGGTCGGATAAGTGTTCTCCCTCGTTTTTATTTTCTTTCCTCCTTGACTTTTCGTGACTCTTTTGTGTTGAATCAGCCAAGGCTGGTGCAATCACATTGTCGTTTTATTATTATTATTATTATTATTATTATTATTATTAAAAGTAGTAGTAGTAGTAATACTAGTAGTAGTAGTAGTAGTAGTAGTAGTACTGTCTAGGAGTTATCACCTAAGTCATCGTCAGTGATTGCCTACCGACAACTGCCGGTGGTGTTTCCTGGAGTCTGAGTGACAAGAAACCTCCCCAGATGTCCAGTACTCTCCATCTTTTTTCGATTATCACCACAAATGAACTTTGCGATATCGCAAAAGTGACCGTTGGTCTCCTCTTGAATTTCGGTAGCAATAAGCCTTTCTAAGGTCCCAATACTCTCTGCAAGCTTCCAGTCGAAATCTGGTTAGTGGTCTCCCTTCTCCGTTTTCCTATTCTCCTCAACCCTTTACGACTACTTTGTGTGGTTTCAGCCGAGTCTGGTGCCATTACTTTGTGTGTGAGGTGGGATTATTAATTTTTTTGCAGTTTCTCTTCCTTGGATTTTGTGATGGTGTTCTTTCTGTGTTTATTTTCTTCCTATTGCAACTAGTGTGTGACTGATTAGTGGTTGTAGCGTATGTGAGTTAGTTACTGCATTCCAGGATATTACTTAATATTTCAGCTGTTTTTATCATTGCCGTCCGTTGTATGGTCTCATTCTTCCCTTTTATTCCAATTTCTCTCATTAGTTTTTCAATTTTTTTTCGGGACTGCTCCTAGTGCTCTACCGATTATTGGTATCATATTGGCTTTTTTCATGCTCCATATCCCTTTCAATTCTCTGGTAAGTTCCGTTCACTATTTCATTTTTCTGTGTTCTTTTATCTTCACTCCGTGGACTACACGAACGGCAAATTCTATGATTGGGCCGGATTTTTCTTCTTGTTGATAATAATGACATGTGGTCTTAATAATAATAATAATAATAATAATAATAATAATAATAATAATAATAATAATAATAATAATAATAATATAGTAATAATAAAAATAATAATAATAATCATCAGCAGCAGCATCACCACCATCATCATCATCAGCAGCAGCGGCAGCAGCAGCAGCAGTAGTAGTAGTAGTAGTAGTATAGTAGTATTGTTATTGTTATTGTTATTATCTATGTATTAATACGATACCATGTGTGTTCGTGTGTCACGCTTACATAAAAGGATATGCGCATGCGTCCGGTACTTAGATCTGAAAAATCATTCAAGACACCTAATTTTCGCAACGGTTAGTGACGTAGGAGTTTAACGCCGTTTTTTGACGTCGCCCGACTGGTTTATAGTTCGATCCCAAGAAACCTTTAAGATGTTTGTTTAGATCGAAGGAGGGTTGTAGGGAGGAGGCAACAGGGAATACACATATTAATACGATAGCGTGTGTGTGTTATTTTGTGTGTCACGCTTAAATAAAAAAAAACAACGACCTTCCGAATCTGTGTATGGTACTCATGAATTGGAGCAAGATAAGACGAACTACCTTCACTAGAAATATTTTATGTAAAGAAGTTTTATTACATTTTTCATGTATTGCTAATTTTTGAAAATGAATATACAAGTCATGTCTTATCATATTTTAGTCAAAAATGTATAGGTTAGAAAGAAGATAATTAATATTGAAAACATCATTTCATGTAATTTACACGGGTCCCGCTAGTCTATATATTAATATGATAGCGTGTGTGTTCGTGTGCCGTACTTACATCAAAAGCTTTGCGAATGGGTGCTGCACCTAAATTTGGAAAATCATTCAAGTCACCAAATTTTCGTAACCTTTTAAAGTATTTCCCTTTGCGGCGACAGTTAGCGTCGTAGTATTTTGACGTCGTTTTTTGACGTCGGCCCGACTAGTTTATGGTTCGATTCCAACCAACCTTTAATAATTGTTTCTACATCGAAAAGAAGGGGGATGTTATGGAGGGGACGACCGGGAAGACACATATTAATACAATAGTGTGTGTGTTATTTTGTGTGTCACGCTTACATCGAAAGCAACGCTCTTTCGAATCGTTGTATGCTACTCTTGAAGTGTAACCAGATTTAATTTAATCTAAAGTATTTAAATAGTAAAGTTTATTTGCCGAAATATTACCTTGTTTTATGTATTGTTCATTTTTTTAATAAATATACAAGTCAAATCTCATCATATTGTATTCTAACATGTATAAGTTAGGAACAAGATGATTAGTATTGAACACATTATTCTGTGTTAGTTACACGTGGCCCGGTAGTTATGATCATTAATATTATTATTATTTACTCACTAGGAGTAATCACACTGGTATTATTATTATTATTATTATTATTATTATTATTATTATTATTATTATTATTATTATTATTATTCATAATAATAATAATAATAATAATAATAATAATAATAATAATAATAATACTAATAATAATAATAATAAAAGCATTATGATTATTATTTATATGTTTACTCACTAAGAGGTCTAACACAGGCCGTCATCAGTGGTTGCTCATTGATAACCACCAGTTCTGTTTTTTTACAGTCTGTGTGACAACAAATTTCCCCAGTTTTCTAGTGATATCGGCCTATTACGTTAACTACTGCAAATGAAGTTGCGTTATCACAACAGATGCTTACTATGGATTTCTCGTTGGCAACGCCCATTGGCTCCCTAATGTCTCAGTGCTATGCGCACTCTTCTAGCATTCCTATTGCTATTCCTCCTCGGTCTTTCCATCGACTTTCATCCTTTACAACTGTTTTGTGTGGTATCAGCCGGGGCTGATGCTATCACTTTTTTGCGGGGGAAGTAGTTTATTAAATTGCTGTCCCTTGGGTTCTTGTTGTGCTCTTTATGCACTTTTGTTTCTTACTATTGCACCTTGCAACCGGAACGATAGGGCACTAAAATACACACATTCGTATTATCGGTTTCAAGCACAGAATGACTTAGCCATCCGGCTTTCTTCAGTTTCTATTGTCATCTGTTTCGGAAATGTGAAGCTATGTGTCACTCTCGTTTGAACGCATTATTAGCTTGTAAATATTACGCTCTTGACTATTAATGTTTAACTTTACTTCTCAATTGATCGAACATTCTGCTGGGATTTTTCCTGGTATATTGCAAAGAAGTGATATATATATATATATATATATATATATATCATTGGATTGGAATGGTAACTTGTGAGCGGTATCTTGAATGATTTAGTTCTTTTGTTTTTTTGTGGGGGGGGCGATTTATTCATCATTGTGCCGGCCGACGTGAAAGTGTATTATCGCACATTGTTCCGTTTTTTTGTGTCGATCGGCTTCTATGATTTGGGTTATATATTTTTTATTTTATTTTGTATCATCAACACCTTTTTCTCTAGTTAACATTCCTTTTCTCTGTTCTCTCCTTTGGTATACGTAGAATCGATAATTATACAAATTCGTACGTAGTGCTATGTGTATCCTCATTAGTCTTCTAATGCTTATGATTCTATTCTTATTTTGCTCAATATTTGAAATGCCCAGAATATTTTACTTGTGAAACTGACCAGGTATTTATTCGTTCAATACTGTCACTACGATACAAATAGGTTTCTAAGGGTTTTTTTTTCTTCTCACGTATTGTTTTCGAAACTAATTTTTTGTGTCTATTTATATGATAGCATGTTCTTCCAGCACTCAGACATGTTTATATGCATCATGCTCCCCAAGTGCGCTCATCTCCTTATAGTGGAGTATTTTTATGCAATCTGCTGAATAGAGCTTCCCCTTTATTATCTTTAGTAGTGCATAGTTTTCATTCGGATATCAAATCGAACGTCTTAAGTGAAGATTCTGATTGTGTATATCAGCTTTCCCGTTTTTTATTTTGGCAACTAGCTTAAAATTGTCGATATACAGGATAAAGTGTACTCTTTCTTTCCCAGTGTGTATGTAGTTCTGATAGATACCCTCACTGGAAAATTTCTTCCTGAATTCCTATTTGAATTAGATGCTGTAATCCAACTGTCAGTCAATATATACATGTTTCCATAGTTTTCTTTATAAGATTAATAATTTTGTCAGATAGGGTGTAAATTGTTAAGCAAACAATTATCGAGGACTGGTCGATGTTGTACTAATTGTATTTGCAGTCGATCCATGTTATAGTTATGATAATTCTTCTTCTTAATCTCCTTCAGCATCTTTTTATCAATGTATAAAAGTTCACGTGCTACTTTTGTCGATTTCTGACATCCTTTCCGTTCCTTGGGAAATACATCGCGTTTAATAAGGGAGTGTGTCGTTAACATCTTCCACATTGCTGGCAGGGAGATTATTGGTGTGTAGTTGACTGTGGCATTTTCCCTTCTCGTTATATGTTGTAATAATGTATGTTTCCCTTTGCTAATCCGCTCTCTTATGTCTGCTTCGTGTATACACCTCAGGTATTGCGTTAACGTTTAATACACGTTAATGACATTTTGTAACCATTGCACGTTTTCTTAGCGACGTTTTTTTTTTCTGTTCCTTAATCAATTTCCGTGTGTCTCCACTCTTCTTTTCTTTATTTCTGTTGTAGTATTGTTGCTTTTCCCATACATTGCCACAAACTGTGTGTTTCTCTTGGATACGGGTGTTTTGTTTGTGTCCTTCCTCCGTTTACACAATGATGTTATTACATACTCACTAGGAGTTCTCACACATGTCATCATCAGAAATTGCTCACTGATAATTACCAGTGCTCTTCGCGGGAGTCTATGTTACAAGAAATCTCCCCATATTTTTAGTACCTTTCAACTTTTTCGCAAATGAGGTTGGCGTTCTTTCAACAGCCATGTATCATTTTAAAATCTGTTTCTAATTAAAAAAATAAGAGGACAAATCTTGATGTATATAATCTGGGAAAAAATAATGTTATTGCAAATAAATTAAGAAATGAAAGAAAATGAACAGTAATACACAAATAAATAAATAATCCATAAATAAATAAAATGAAATAGAAACAGAAAATAAAATTACAAAATAGAAATCAATTAACGAATCTCGATAAAAAAATTCAAATGTAGTTTAAAACGAGACCTTCAAAATAAACAACAATTTGGGTTATTCAACATATAATATATGTTTTGTCTGATGTCATTTTCTTTGGATTCGTATTGTCGAACTCAGTCAGCTTTATGTTACACTCGAAAATCTTTACGGAATCTCGAACAAAATAGTCTTAATATATAATTTAAATATTCTATTAGTATATCAAGTACTGAGAGTTGAATCTTAGACTTCCAGAAGATGATTACTTATAACTGGTTATTTCTTAGCACATACTTGTAAATGGGCAGTTATATTATGCATTTTAGGAACCTTATATTTATTCTTGCTTTTTAGTTACCTAGCCTTAATCCGTATTCATATATATATACTACTTGTCAGTACTAAATGCGGACAGTGATTATTTGTTAATAAGCCGTTCTGGACTTGAACTTTCCGTTGCCATTTGATTCAACAATGTCGGTTCTGGTGATAAGTGGTTGGCAATTGCGCAACCCTATATTCACAAAAGACTCTGAGTGCATACATACTTACAGTGATATTAATTGTCTGTCGATACTGAACGGAGTTGTATGTAAGAATATTCTGCTATTTGTAATTACATTGTATTATTTTACTACTTAGGACGCGATTGTCGCACAGTATATGTACTGCTTCTTTGAAACATATTTTCTGACAGTTACGGCATAGAGTAAGAACACAGCTCTAGTACGACCTGAAAATAAGAGCTATTTCCGCAGCACATCAAGCTGTATTGCCGTCGTCAGATTCAGACATGTGACTGATGGAAGTAAAACAATCGGCCAACATGGATTAAATAAAGTGTTCTGTTTAAGATTCCCGAGTTCTACATAAAGATTCCAGAGTTCGACAAGACGCACTTGAAGAAGGTATGTGAGAATAAAATTAAAAATTAAAAGATCCTCATCAAACAATTCCGAAAAAAAACTACCCTAACACAAATAAAAAAAAATATTACCTGTTACTATCGAATATCCTTTCATAAGTGATTCCATTCTAAAGTATATAAATTAATGCTAGGATCTACCAGAGAAATGTTAATGCGACACACCACCATAACTGTGTTCTGTTGAATGCCTTTCTCAGTCTCTATTTTGCGATTCATAATTATTATTCTGATATTTTACCTACGTCAGCCAAATATGTTTCATGCCAAATGGTGTGATAACCTACCAACTATTTTTCAACCCATGAATGTTGATTCAAAATAACATAACAACTACTAGTACCAGTAGTACAGGGAGTAGAACTTGTGTATTACTTTAGCAAATTAAGTAGCTTTTTTACCGACAGTTTAAACTTATAAAGGTGTATTTTTATCAGTATCATTATTAATGTTTATAGCATCATTAAAAGTATTATATGTTATCACCGATATAACGTAAAAATGTATTGCAATTATATCTACTATGTTTTGAACAAAAAGTGTTTATTGTTTTGCTAGCCATAGTAATAAGATAGGATGACCAAAAACGCCACCATAGAATAATTAATACAATTTACGATCCTTTATTTGCAATCTAACTATATGTGGCACCACCCTACTACTGTTTCTGCCTAGCTTGTTTCAGGTGCCCGTCATAATAATCAAATAGTCTATATTTTATCGCTATTCAAGAATGAATAAACACTGATACAGCGTGCATAATTCTTAATAAATTATACACCTTTCTTTTGACATGGTCTGAATTTTGACTGAAGTGTCCGTGTTCAGCTCATGAACATTTTTTAGATAACTGCACTGATAAATATATGTGAGGGTAAGGTTCGCTGAGTGTAAAGTCTATTCAGAATCATATTAACTGATGAGACAACCACCCAAGTGTCACCACATATCAGTAAACGACTATGAACCAAATACTATTTGATATTAATAACTGACACTTGGTAGGCACGTCAGGAATATGCTGGAAAATATTTGTACACAATATGGATAGATTACATTAAGAGTTATCAATTCTATCACAGAATGTCGCGGTGGCGTTTTTGGGTTACTCGGTTGTATCAAGTTATTTAGCATTTAATGAGACACCCGGCAAACTAATTTAAACAAGTAAATTTTGAACTGATCAGGACGGACAGTGCACCATGAAAATGCTAACATTTTATAAATAAAAAGCAATCAATTCTGACATATATTCTGTGTTTTAAGCCTGGAAGCAATTCAATTTGTGTGAAGATTATTTTGTCTGTATTCTTACTTGAATAAATTCCAAGCAATTATTTGAAAATAGTAACGATCTTTGCTCAAGGTATATTGATCCTGCTAAATTCGGTGCCAATTAAGGCTCTTTGATTTTGGTTTGTAGCCAATTTTCCATTTATTTTATTAAAATATATTCACTGAAATGAATTCTGTTTATTTGTGTTTTCCAACTGTTTACATAGGATCATAATCACTTTTAACACACTCTAAATGAGATCATATATTTTCGGAGGAGAGGGCTGGAATAGGAAATATTGTGTAAGATATCACTGCTCCTTCTAATTCGTGTTCTCCTAATTTATAACTTTAGAAAAGTTGCCAGTTCTGCACGTATTATCATAATTTTAGTTCTACACCGAACTGAATGGTAATTATTTTACATTAAACGCTAAGTATTATCCAAATACCCTTACTCTTATTCTACTACTGCTACTCCTAATCTATGAAAAGTATGTAAAATACCAGAATAAACCCAAGAGCAACGATGAATCAGTACTGAATCACTCTACTTCAGCGAGAAATTAACTTCGTGGATTACAGATTTGTGTTAATCTTGAATACTATTATGATCGCTTTACTACCTAAATGTGAACTCCGGAAGTTTCACCGGCTTGAAGACCAAAGAAATATTTAGTTACAATATAGATATTAGAAAAAAATAACTTTCTGTGGCCGCTTTACCGCCCGGATTACTTAATATATATAAACAAATGTTTGTTCACTGTTTCTCTTTACTGAAAAAGTTGTGTGTCTGCGTGCCGAAGCTGGTTACTAATGGGACTCATATCCGTATTAAAGCATGTAAGTACGTATACGGTATGGATAGTAAAATTATTGTGCCAGGTACACACCCATACAACCCCAGCCACGTGGGTTTACTCTTTTGTGTACAGTTGTGTTGCTCACAGAATAAACATCCGTTGGAGTAATTACTTATATTTATGATCGCTAGGAAAAGTTGTTAAAATTCACAACTATATTGTATGGCGAGTCTATAGTATTTTGCAAGTATATACATATATACATATATATATATATATATATATATATATATATATATATATATATATATGGATATTATATTGATCGTTTTTATCAAATAGTATGGTGTATTTACCTTAATACAACGTTGTTTCGGACTTACGTCCCGATCAGTGCATGTAGTGTTGGTGTCGGACGGACAAACGGATTCTAACGCAGTTCATAGTTTCAGAAAAGAGTCACGATCATACGCCCACATCCATAAGGCCAACGGACGTGAACACAACCTTTACTGAAATTAAGATACATTTAAATCCGGTTCAACTTAAGAGAGCCGCACGCACAAGACTTGAAACGCGTTAAAAATAAATAAAATGATAACAAAATAAAATACCAAACAATTGTTGAAAAATGTTTTTTACAAGTGTTGGTAGTCTTAGGTCTTTATATATATATATATATATATATATATATATATATATATATATATATATATATATATATATATATATATATATAGAAGTAGATTGTAATTTGCTTGAAGCATTGCTGGTAAATGTAAGTGTAGGTTTGTAATAAGAGGCTGTAGCAATGCGATGTAGTTGCCGGAAGGTGGAGAGGGTGAACAGAAACAAACGAGAAGAGAAAACGAATCTCAAAACGATTTATTAATATTTCACGTAAAAACTTATTAATTACCAGAATAGTAAATACTGCCAGAAAAATAAAAAGTTCGCCAAAAGGTAATTAAATTTTCGAAAGAAAAACATTCATTATAAAAACACAATTAAAGACAGAAATGGGTCGAAAAAACGGGAAAATCCGGAATCAAAATATTGAAACACTGCAGCAGACTATTGGGAGTAGGAACGCGGAAAATGTCAAAATTTAATTAAATAATTATTCAGCTAAAGTTAACATCTTATTAACATTTGTTTATTTATATACTAATTATTATAATTTTATTATTTTTTATTTTATGTGATGTCTCAACTTTTTTTTATTTATTTAATTCGAAATTGAAATTCACGCGTGGGCCGTTATTATTATGTGGACAGTCAAAGGGGGATAACTTAGAACAAACGGAATATGTTTATAAATGAGATTTGAAATTTGAGAAGAAATTTAAAATAATTGTGGAAGAAATTAATATCATGAGGGTAGGAAGGAACCGTTGGAACGGGGGGGGAGGGGAAATAAGAGGAACCGTTGGAAAGTCTCTGACGAACTCATAGGTTTTAGTCTCTCCGGACTCCTCGCTATTTATTACATGAAAAGACTGGAAAAACAAGCACTTATCACCTGCCATTCCCATATATTCTTCTCGAGATACGTTGACGATGTTTTATCCTCACTTCATCCCGAGAGGAAGCTACCTCTATCTTTAATACATTTAATAATACTGACCCCCACATTAAATTCACCATCGAACATCGCAACACCTAAGGCTCTCTCTCACTTCTTAACTCAACACTTAGCATTAATGACGACGGATCTCTCCACACCACTTTCTCTAGAAAACCCGCCTGCGGGAACCTCTTCATCCACTAAAAATCCGCACTACCCCTCAAATCCAAAATTAGTTACGCACACACCGGAATCACCCGCATACAGGACAAATGCTTGTCTACTTCCGACAAAACAACACGCACCAGAGCCTTCCACCACACCCTATTAACCAACGGTTTCCCCCTTCACTACCATATCCAGCCTCAACAACACCAAAAGACGTAGACACCACACACTCACCAACACTTGCTTCCTTAAGCTCCCCTTCTTTAGCGACCGTATCACTTCCGCTATCTGCAATGCCATACGTAGTGAGAACCTTAACATACAACTCTCCCACACAGGCACTTCTCTCCGACAACATTTATCAAAAAAAGCCAATACACCACGGACCCCTGTTATCTAGCTAATTGCCCCATCCCGAACTCTAGCCTCTACCTCCGCAACTATACAGAGTACAACCTACAATGTGCTAGGTGTCAAAAGTTCTACATCAGTAGTACCGTAAGACCTCTACACCAACGTAATAAAAAGCATCTGAATACCCACATTTCTTCCTTCCACAAACACTTAATATCATGTGGAATCACACATCTCTCTATTACTGTCCGCATTCTCAGCTCTGTCCGCAATATCGGTCAGCTTCGAATTTCGGAAGCTATTCTAATCTCTAAATTTCGTCCAACTTTGAATAACAGATTTGAGTGTTTTCCCTTTCGTCCTCTGATTCTTACATCCTCACACTCCCACCCCAACTTACTTGCCTTTGTCTTCTCCTTCTTTCTTTTATTTGCCAGCGCCATCCACCACACATCTCAATGCCTCTTATCATGTGTTTAATTTTTACATGTTACATATGTATAAATAAAAACAAGAATGGAATAATATACACTTCATGTGTATATATATATATATATATATATATATATATATATATATATATATGTAGGCTTTGTGTATGTGTATACATATATACATGTACGTATATATTGGTGTATTCTCATGTATATGTGGATACATTTATAATCCCTAAACTAAAGCCTGGAATTAAATTAAATAAATAAATAAAATTTAAAATAGGAATAAAATTAATAAATAAATAAATAAAATGAATGAAAAAAGGAAACAAAAGAGGAATTATGATAATAAAAGAATAAATAAATATATAAATAAATAATAATAACAAAGGAAATACAATGAAAAAAAAATTGAATAAATAGAATAAATTCATATAAATTTAGTGATAGGAGTATTATACGCTTGAAATACCCTTACATAAAATAAATATGTATTTAGATATTTACACTATATATATATATATATATATATATATATATATATATATATATATATATTCTCTCTTAATTACACCCTCCTTTTGCTTTCCAACAGTTGCTGTTATCCCCCCCCCCGTTCCAACGGTTCTTTCTTACCCTCATAACATTAATTCCTTCAACAATTTATTTAAATTTCTTCTCAAATTTCAAATCTCATTTATAACCATCTTTCGTTTGTTCTAAGTTATCCCCCTTTGACTGCCCATATAATAATAACGGCCCACACGTAAATTTAAAGTTAGAATTGAATAAATAAATAACAGTTAATAAATCATATAAAATACAAAATAACAAAATTATAATGATTAGTATATAAATAAACAAATGTTAATAAGATGTTAATATTAGCTGAATAATTATTTAATTAAATTTCGTCATTTTATGCGTTCCTCCTCCCAATAGTCTGCTGCAGTGTTTCAACATTTTGATTCCGGTTTTTCCCGTGTTTTCGACCCTTTCGGTCTTTAATTGTTGTCTTTTGATAATGAAAGTTTTCTTTTCGAAAATTATAGATTACCTTTTGCCGAACTTTCTATTTATCTGACAGTATTTACTATTCTAGTACTTAATAAGTTTTTACGTGAAATATTAATAAATCGTTTTGAGATTCGTTTTCTTTTCTCGTGTGTTTCTGTTTACCCTCTCCACCTTCCGGCAACTATATCGCATTGCCACACCCTCGGATTACAAACCTCCACTTATATATATATATATATATATATATATATATATATATATATATATATATATATATATATATATATATATATATATGTATATATATATATATCTATATATATATATATATATATATATATAAATGAAGATAATATTAAACATAATCAAATATATGTACGTTTTGTCTATTTATCTCTTATTTGTTGACGTATAGGAATACAGATTGTCCTTTGCAATAAAATCGCTTCTCTTCCTCAGTCTATAAAGACATGTGTGTGTACGGGAATTTGTTTTAGCATATAAAATATTTAGCATATAAGGTGGAAGTGGGTTTGCATTTAAAGAGTTCATCGACTTTGGTGGCGTTTTTGGGGACTCTTTCAAAACATAAGTGGGCAATAACAATATTACAGTGTATATATATATATATATATATATATATATATATATATATATATATATATGTATATATACGCATATATATGTGTATATATATGTATATTCATATATATATATGTATGTATATTTATATGCATATATATATATATATATATATATATATATATATATATATATATAAGAAAACGTTGTTGAAAATAACATAATTCGTCTGTGTAATTATACCTCAACCTAATCGCTACATTGGTTTAACAACGACTGTTACAAAGCCGCCCCGGAATGGGCCGTGGAAGTTCTTGTTTTGTATACCCGCCTGGAACGGGGCGTGGAAGTTCTCGCATAAACAATAAGTCAATTTTTTAACAAAAAAAGCAGATGTTGAATACCTTTTAATTTCTCGTACCTTCTCTTTTTCCTCGTACCGTGGAAGAGTATTGTCAAGTGGTGGTCTTCTTTCTACTCTTCTTTACTGCAGTGAACATCGCCGCTATAGTAAAAAGTTTCATACCACGATTCACGAGATAAACAATATTTTAAACTTAGATTAGTTTATTTGAAGCTTAAGTCTACCGTGTAGATCTTGGAGATGTTTCACCAATGCTAAGGGAGAGACTAAATTACTACTCTATGGTACTTAATTCCTAGCTTAAGACCGTAGCTATTCGAGGAGGGCGGTAGAAGAGATCTCATGCCTGTATTCGCATAGGGAATTTAATTCCCCTAATCATTTGAAGACTACATAGAGAAACCATATGTTTGGCCTGCTTCTACTGACCAGACTGACACAACTCAGTTTCTCACACAAAAACCCGTGACGTCACAGATCGTCCATGCGCAGTTGCACCTTGGCCCTGGATCTGAGGTCTCGTCAACGTGGTGGCACTGTTTACGTCTGTGAGCGTCGACTGTGAGCACAGCGCTAATTTGCACTCGGTTATACGTGTTAACCCGCCTTAAATCGCGCAAGTCAAACCAAACGATCTCCAACATACGCCTACTTCAAAATTCGTCCGGCCTCATCACGCCGCCTCACCATGAATCTTGTAAACTCTTACTTAATTTACATATATCTAAAAAAGCATAACGGCCCTCCCTTTTTATTAAGAAAACATTCTAGTTAAATAACACTAACTCATATATTCTGAAACCAATTAAGAAAACCCCTGAATACTGGAAGTAATCTTCATAAAGCACCCCGACATACAATTTAAAACATAACATATGAAACCAATGATCACATTTTAAAATGATCAATGTAATTACGATTTAATTATGTGAGTCCACTCCGGCGTCGTTGAATTTAAATCGTCAACGTATTTCCTGAAACAATGCGACATTTTCTCTGCGCGTTTCTCCGCTGTCTTTTAAAAACTATTAGTTATCCAGCTTTTTTGATCATTTGTTTTTGTCACCTGAGGATGATTAAAAAAATAATCGAAAACGTTCGTGAAACCTATCGAACGTTTATCATTTGTTTTATTTAAATACATAACTGACTATCAGAAAATATAAAACCATAAATAAAGTATAATTAAACATACGGATTCTTTTATTTTTAACAATGTTTGAATAACTAAGAAATGTTTGCTAAAAACACACACTATATATATATATATATATATATATATATATATATATATATATATATATATATATATATATAGGCACACACCCGCATATATAAACAGAGTAGAAAGTTGATCTTGATTTTACTTTGGTCAGCTTCTCTTATTTTCTCGTGTAGTCCTCACATTTCATGAGCGATGTTTCTGACAAAGGGTGAATAATAGATGTTTTCTGGTTCGGAATCTTTCCATCTACCACTTACTGTTGGCTAGCTTTCTACCTTTAAGTAGTATGTTTAGCTCCTTACAGCAAGTGGCGTTATGTCTTGTCTGGAGCGATTTCCATGAAATATATATATATTTATATACATATATCTACACACGCAGTGAGACAAAAGAGAGAAAGTAGCAACCTTAGTTGAAGTCAGTGTCCCTAATGATTCAGGATTAAACAGAGCTTGAAGGGGATAGTTTACGAAATACCAAGGTCTCATACGACATAAAAAGAAACTGGAATCTTCGGAAACTTTCAATCATCCAAATAATTATAGGAGCAACAGGACTAATGAAAAATAATTTATTTACTAATCAAACGAGAAATTAAATATATTTCAACGTGAAAGTATCCACAAAATAGACAATTTTAATTTTTTATACTTTGAAATATTGAGAAACATCACGTTTTACAGGCATGTAATAACATTCATTAAGATGAATTGTGTTGTTTTTATATGCAGCGCTTTGCCTTTTTCTTGCTTTAACTTTTCCTTAATTATTTTCGGTTAGAACAGTAATGGCAGCACTTTTCGGTTGGCGTGCGTAACATATATTTATTGGTATTTTTCTATCATCGCGTGTCACTCCTAAATGCTAAGCGGAAATGGTATAAGAACTTATACTTACATAATTATGTAAAATGAAATCGATAAAAGAAAGCATGTGCTTATTTGTTTAATTTTCGATGATATTGCCATTTTCCAAGAATGTTTTACCTTCATGCTTATATTTTTTATTAATTAATGTATTACCAGACCCAACTTAAACTTCATCAGATCGATGATTCCTCTTGTCTGTCTTAAACAAAACACTGTAAACATTGCCCTTACACATATTCAGAGAACAGGACAATAAACGATACAACGATGCTATTACACGCAAAGAACAAGTAATCTTAATTGCTCGTCATGGACTAATATTACGTCTCTCAGTCGCGTTTTTCTAAATCATGCCTGGACTGATTAACTTTACTTTCTAAAATTTAACTGCACATACATACAACTAACTCTATTACACAATTATGTGTCTCGCCATTTAAAGGAATCTGTCTTTAGATTTGGAAAAATATTCCTTGTGTTATTTTATGGAGAGCACTAGTTATTCAGTTTGCCGACATTGGGCAAATCTTGATCAAAATAGTTATATCCGAAAGTAATAAACCGTGAAAAACATCATTTTGTTCTTTGTCTCGCAATTTTTCGAAAGTTTCTTGCAGTTGTTAAAAAGAATTGTGAAGTGTACATTTACAATCAAGTTGAAACATTGAAACTAGTTGAATAAAGTGATTCTTAACCAAAACGTGATTGTACATGTACAATAGCTTCACATTTAATTAAGTTGAATGCATGGACACATCTGTAAAGAACAAATGCCCACTAAGCCAGGAAACATTATCTCACTTAGAAAAACTTTCAATGTGTGTCATGTTAAAAAATAGCGTTATTTCTTTAAAGTACTCGATGAACCTTTTAATAATCGATCTGCATCAGAGTCAACCTACATCATTGCATAATAACAAACAAGATAAGCTGAACCCACTTCGTGTAGTATTAAAGTGTGATTGTAATGATCGTGCTTACATTAGATTCAATAGGTTAGTGACCGATGATGGCAAATGATTAATTTATTTTGACACACAATACTTGATGGGGTCATGTGCAGTGACAACGAAAATAGGATGGCAAATAACATAAGCCAAAACAATTAATAAATACAATATAAAAGCATCACCATGGGGAAGAACAGCTTACTGATACAATTTCTCACATGTCTACGTCTGTTCGTCTTAACATCTCATGTTGATATATTACTCTCATGTGGAATATGAAGAAAATTTACTAAATTTAACAATGCATCATACATATCGTGTTTACTATAATGCTTGTCAATGATTTGCAATCGATTCAACGGTGCAATATTAGTAGCGGCTAACCATTGAACAGTAATTAAAGTCACTGAAGTGTTTTGTTATTTAACCCGTTATGCAATTATTTCGTATAGTTTACAAACGACAGATGAAACAAAATTAAAATGTACAACAAATAAATGTAGCTAACAAATCTGCATGACTGTAAAGTGTGGGAACTGATTGTAAGATTTGTTAGTGCTTATATGTTTTCGTTTCTTTGTATTAGCCGAAAACGGATCAACTAAAGATGACAGTCCATTTATTAAAGATACTCCCTCATTATCGGCTTTAAAGATAGGCAAAAAGTTTACTCTTCCACTAATCCGAAGTCTTGGAAAGGTTGGCATTCGGATTTAAGATAAGTGGTAAATATAGATCATTTTTTAAGGAATGTAACAACATCAACACATATTTGTCGGTTGTATTCACTTTTGACTGTATCCGATATACTAATATCGACGAAATCATATATTGACATAAAAAACAACTTTAAAACACTTTCAGAACTTTAAAACTATACAAGTAGAAATAAAATCACATTTTAATGCGTTTGATAAATGATATTGGTTCTATATATATATATTTGAATTTGTTTGCTGTTAAATATACTCCGTGATTACCGAATGGTAATATTAGATTGTATGTTCATTCCAGGGTGTTTAATAATATATTTGGTGTACGCTTGTGAATATCGTATTAGTCCTTCAAACCATAGAGCAAAAAACGTCCCATGTTCACGAACTCACTTTCAAAACCATTAGCATTACCTCATTGGATATCTATGAATGATATAATACTAAGCTTACCTGCTGCATGTTTGAACGTACGTTATCATATGTCAATCACATTTAAAGAAATTAAAACCTCTGATCACTAAAGATGATGAATCTTTTACTATAATGACCAGATTCGGCATTAAATAACCCAAAAAGGGTTGCTATGCCGTAAAACAAAACTACCAAACCAAACACGATGATTAAACATTTGAAGATATAAAGAACTTGAAGCATAAAAACTTTTACTATAATGACCAGATTCGGCATTAAATAACCCAAAAAGGGTTGATATGCCGTAAAACAAAACTACCATACCGAAGAATATTAAAGTAACAATTATGTTTACGGCAGAAATACAAAGAATATTTTTTGTCCTGAATTGAATTTAATTAAATTTTAAATAGATAAATAAAAAGAGGCATATTTTTTTCTTTAAAGAATATGAAACTAGAAATGACTATTTAATAGTACTGCCCATCAAAAATGAGTATTATGGCAAATGAAATGTTATTACAACCACTACATTATACAGATTTATGTGAAACGCACTGTGGAATTTCCACCGGGTACCGCTCCCTTCCTACTGGAAAGATTTACATTTTGGAAAAGTAAATCTTAACTTTTTAATTGAAATATTGTATTGTTTACTTCTTGCGTGCTATACACTTTATCTTATTCGTCATTCAGACTTGCACCAAAGTGCGGAATGTTCAATGTCCTTAGTTACGGCAATTGTGTTTTTGTCGAATCGAGTCTTGTTATTTTGGGAAAGCTGTATATACCTCAATGTTAAAAAGCGCTCGTGTCTCTAACTGTGTCCTCGATGGAAATAAAAAGAGTATGCACGTTTATATTTACTCCAGGATTTATTAAAAGCCCAAGCAATGTGTATGGCAATATTTTTCTTCAGATATCAACTTCTGTTTAAAAGACCGAGAGCTTTATTATTTCTTTAAATAAATCAATATCAATTAGTCCAGTCTCACCGTAAATTCTTCTATTTTTGATTCTTGATAATTGCATCTATTTTCTATCGATTAAATTAATTTAAAATGCAACTACAAAATTGTTAAACAATAAATTATAATTTATTTTTTTGGCAGTTTACAGAGGACAATACGACAACTCTAAAGAAGTGACAATAGTATGCTACCATGCCAACAATAACTTTCTCTAATGACTAAGATAGTGTGTTGTCTGATCTATGTATACTTGTTTAATTGCCCATGTTATTTATTTTCGGCCGTTCAATTAAAGAGTAAATTTAGCTTTGTCTTGATGTAAATCCTTTACAATTTGGAGATCTATGCCATAGTCAAATTCGCAGAAATTTACAGTGGTCCAATTTATGTATGTTTTACCTTTTACATACAGTTGTAATGTTTAGTGTTAAAGGCAGACTTAAATAATTTTAACATATATGGTTGTATTATCTTTTATTTTAGCATATGCGAACGGTTTGTGTAATTTTGATGAAGTTGCCGTTTTAATAGTTATAGTGGTATATACTCTTTTAAAAGGGAAGAATTTTAAAAAGTAGCAAGCAGACAGATTCCCTCACCGTGAAAAATGTCCTAAATCTTGGATTACTATCTATCAGCTCTATATTTACAGAGCACTACATTAAGTGAACTTGCGTACATTTAATGTTCAGTTTCTTATGTACCTTTTGCGAAAATGTATCACGTGTTGCTAGCATTTTCCCAAATGTATTTTCAAAAGACTTTTCCTCGAAATCGTTTGCAATATTGTATGTTAAACTTACATTTCCCCCGTAAATAGTTGAATAAATCATGTTTTCAATTGTTATCGGTGCTTCATTATAAAAACTATTCCAAGCAATTAAAGATGTCGTCATCATAATTTCGTGCTAAATCAAGAACATGAATATTTCACCGCAATAATTTTGATTACGATCCGTTTTGGAAAACATTTACATGGTGAACAAAACCAATCAACTCAGTTGAGAAGTAGTTATAATTTTATACTTTACTTCTTATTCCGATGAAAAGGTATCTTCTTCATTTCAGCCGCCGCATACGAAATGGATCAGCGAACCGGTACCAATCCAAGAAAATCCCCATTTAAAAGCAGATGTTTTTTTTATCAAAAATTAATTTGTTTTCAAAAATGTGCTTAATTATTAACACAAAATAACGATTTAAACTGGTTTGTTTATAATTAGATTTTCTTTTTGAAAATATTTTTTTAAATGCAATGAAATCAATTTTGTTTATAGTTAAAATGTTCTATTATTTTTGAAAATATTTTTAAACAGTTTAATTATTTGACTTCACAAACTGCACACTATATAATACTTCTTTCAGCATCATATTACGTCAACCTCAGACTCCTAAGCTTATTTCTAAAGTAAACATCTGCTATAAAACGTAATGAAACAATGCAATATTTCATGTCACTGCTTAAATAACTGTAGTCATGGTTAAAATAACTTTTATTTTTTACAATATTTAATCCGTATTTAGTATATTTTTTAAAGTTTTTCTTCTCTTGTTTATCTTCCCCTTTCCAATGTTAACGTTCTCCGTCGCACGTGTTGCATGATTTTTTTTTGTTTCAAAGATTAAAACACGTGTCAATAACATTCCGTTGTGTGTTTCTCTTTTTCATATGGGTTTACCGTTATCGAATATTTAAAACGATTTAAATCTTCAATTCTTCTGAAAACTTTCGTTGATCCGACCGAAAGCAGTTAAATCTCTCGTTGTTAGATTACTTTTTCCTGTATTTAAATTTGCTTCCTTGTTCGTTTGTATTTTTCATATATATATATATATATATATATATATATATATATATATATATATATATATATATATATTTATAATAACTGTTTTAAAAAGGTTGAAGGTAATGCAAAGTTCCGGATCGCTGGAAGCTGTGTGGAACAAACACAAAAAACGAAAATAAGTTGTATATAGATCGAAAAGGTTTTTTGATTTTTCTAGACGAACTTACAAGACAGCAAGAGTGTTAGTCTGTAATTGTCCGGATGATCAGGATTCAATTTGATATATTTCGAGAGTATTATCCTCTCCTTGTCAAAATTAAATAAAAGATTCCGAAAAAATGCCAGGAGCGCTGGGGGGTTAAACCGAGAGTGTTCAGGATAAAGTATTCAGAGGTAAAGGAAATACATCGTAATAAGTTCTGGATAGTGTTGTGTAACTGTTAATTAAATATCATATTTAATATTATATATATATATATATATATATATATATATATATATATATATATATATGTACTTGTATGCTATTTTTATTTAATTATTGTTATATATTTACTATTATTATCATTTATTTTTTATTTTTTTAATTTGTTATCGTATATAAAACGTAGGCTTTATTTATACTATATATGTTTGTTAACAGGCTGGGTCCGGCATTAGATGCTATATATGTTGTAGATAGTTATTTAGTTAATTACCGGTGCAGTATATTATAATTTTTTTAATATCTGGTTAAGCATAATCCTTATTTATTAGTTTTAATGTACCGCTTAAGTGTATTTTGTTTTGGGTAAGAAGGTTGATCGATTTAATTGCCAAAGGGAGACACATCTAGTATCTTTGATATCAATCAATAGAGGAAATTCTGCTAATTGGCTTGGTTTGTTGTAATTTATTAAACTAATCTCAGATATATTTATTCATTTTTTAATATGTTTTATTTGTTTATTTATTTAATTATTTATTTGTATGATGGTTGTTTATTTATTCAGATGAGATTAGCGTGGTGCGGGGTTTGAAATCAAATAGTGGGGATGTCAGGCACTAATATAAGTGTGGGTTGCAGACCAAGATGTAGTCAATTCTCTTGCGATAGGGGTAAACTGTGATATAATAGGTATGATTTCAGCAAATAGTGTTTATTATTCAGTGGAGGGATAGGTGGGTTATTATCTGGGAGATGGGTTCCGGTGGGAGTAGATTATATGATGAAGGTAGCATTTAATTTGTGTTTGTGGTTAAAAGCTGGTTTATGTTTAGAAATGAGAATAGCTTCCATCAGTCTTAGGTCGCCTAGGTTCCTGGAGGAGGCAATAATGGAAACGATTATGCCTTGTTGTGCAGTATTGCATGAGGAAGTATGTTTAAAGAAGGAAGATATATTGGTGTTCATGTGTTCTTTGACGTGCTGGTATAGGTGTCTTGTAGTATATCGAATATAGGAGTGGTTACAAATAGTGCATAATATATTGTATACACAGTTAGTGCGGTGGCATAGCCCCGTGGTAGGAATGGGGCAATTGGCTAGGGAGCATGGTTCGTGGGTGTGTGTAGTCCGTTTTGAGAAAGGTGTTGACGTAAGGTGGTGCCGGTGTGGGTGAGTTGAATGTCTAGTTTTTTCTTGATTTATTGCACTGCGGATGGCATTACTGATTCTGTAATTACAGAAAGGTAGTTTTAGAAAGCATGTGTTGGAGAGGGTGTTGTGTTTGCGTGGTCTAGTCTTGCTGAGGCGGGTTATTGTGGAAGCAGGGTAGCTGTTGGTAATTAAGGTTTGATGGAAATCTTTGGTGTGTTTTATTTTGTTGGCAGTAGATGAGCATTTCTTATGTATGCGGCTAATTTCATTACGGGCATAGTCTAGTTTGGCATTAAGGGGCAGGGCAGACTTAAAATGAACAAATAAGTTTTTACAGGCAGGTTTTCTGTAGAAATTGGTCTGTATAGAACCGTCTTCTGTGATTTTGAGGTTAAAATCGAGGAAGGATAGTGAGCTGGAGTCGCTAGGTTGTTCTATAGTAAATTTTATATGGGGGTCGGTGTTGTTGAAAATGTCGAAAATGTTGATAGCTTCTTCACGGGACCATGTGAGGACAATAATGTCATCTATGTACCTAGTGAAGAACATATAGGACTGGCAGGTGTTGAGAGCTTGTTGTTCTAGTCTGTCCATGTAGGAAATGACTATTAGGCCAGACAAGCTAGAACCCATGGGCAGACCAGCAATCTGCTTTCATAGTTGAAATATGTATTATTAATGATATGGTATAGAAGTTGGTGTATGCCTTCGGGTGTTAATCTGAAGAGTTCTATGTTATCGGAGGAAGAGATGTCGTAAGAGATGAGGCCAATGGATGGGTGTGCGGATATTGATGTGTATAGAGAAACAACACTGAGGCTAAATGTGTATTTGTTAGAGCTTACCTGTTGTTGTTGGAGTAGGTGTAGTCTGCTAATGACTTGGTCAGCGCTGCTGACATGTTCGGGGAAGGTAGTGAGTAGTGGTTTCAGGAGTCTAGAAGGTAGCCAGCAGAGTTTGTATAATGGTCCTTCGACGCTGGAGACGATGGGTCTAATTTGAGTGTGATTGCTGGTATTATGGGTTTTGATAAGGTGGTATAAGGTAGAGAGCTTGCTATTTTTGGTATATATCTATAGTAAAATAAAATATGAAACTAAAAGTAAACTTTTAGTAGATATAACCTATAGTGAAATGTGTTAAGCTCAATTTATGAGATAGAACAATTATAAAGATAGAAGAAATAAGAGTGAAAAAATATGTACGAATGTCCAGATTTATTTCAAACATCGATTGTTCAATACAATGTATATTTTGTAATAAAAGTATGTTTAATATTCTTTCCTTGTGCCAAGGCTTTTCAATGATCGAAATCATATCATCAGAGTAATTATACAGATCAATAAGTTGGCAGTGGAAAGCCAAAATTCAAACATTTAGAAAACTACTATTAAGAAATAGAGAGTGAACACAAGTTCGTGTAAAAAAGATATGGGGTTTGTCCATATGGTAATTGTCCGTTGATAAGGTGTCCAATGCAAGGAGATTTAGATGGAGTAGAAAAAGTTTTTTCGTAGAGGCATCATAGAAAAAGCGTTCAAAATGAAGTAACTCCAATAGTGAGATGTTGAGTTCAAATTGTCGATGGAGCGCACTTAAACGGAATTAATGTGAGTAATAGAGCCATTTTAAAAATACTTCCGTGTCCGGAGTGTTATCGTATACAAATGACTTTAGTAGTGAAAGGGTTAGAAAGAAGGGAAGGTGAGGCATGAGAGAAGAAAGTGGGAGGGTTAGTTGAAAGGGCCATGACTGTGCTGGAAGAGAAAAGGGAGGGGGAAGAAGTGTTCTAGTGATAAGGGTATTGTTGGTATGTACTAGATTCGATGCTGGAAGGGATTGGTCATAGGTGAGATTAAGGTCATTGAGTGTATATATTATTTGAAAAGAAGGGGGCCGTAGTTAAAACGGATTTTGAATGGAAGACAACAATAATTTCGAAAGTTCAAAAAGGTTTACCGATGCGTTGATTAGGGGGCCAATGAATAGTAATCTGTAGTTTAAATGTTGAATATGTAATGAGTCGAACAAAGACTAGCGTTTACTAGTAAAATATTCTAAAAGGTTTAAAGGGCTTCCTAGTCGGTTAAATGTATAATTAAATAAATAATTAAATAAGGCAAGCCCAAGTGTATAATTAAATGGTTAAGTAATTAAATAATTAAATAATTAAGTAAGACAAGGTCAATGTATAGTTATACATTTAGTCTGTCCTACTCAATGATATTAAAATTTAAGGATTGGGACCATTTTTGGGATAAGGTTAGACTGCCTGTAACAATTGACATCTATTATAAGTATAATGGGGTAGGTTTGCGTTGAATCAAGTAAACTTAAATGTGATGCCTGTGCGTTGAAATTATTAATAGCTTAATGAGGGGAATCAGATGGACCAATTGAAGGAGTAACCAAGGAGCGTAGTGAAATGTGAGATTAATGGAATCTACGAGGAAGATGTTGTCAGTAGAGAGAGGAATGGAAGAGTGTATGCGAAGGTTGGCAAATAGAAGAACAACATGTAAGAAGGAAAAATGAAGCAAAGGAAATAGGAGCTATAGTGTTTAGTAGGAATAATAGTATTGATATTAGAGCTGTTAAGGATCAGTAGGGTGTGAGAAGAGTAAGGTTTGTTCTCAATTTACAATAAGTTCTATGGGTTGATATAGTTATTAGGTGTACTAGGGAGTATATGTTATGTTATTGGGATAGTAATTTGTAAGCTTGAAAGAGTTAAGAATTGAGGATAAACAAATTAACAAATTATATAATTTAAAAATGTGGCTGATGCTAGACAGGGGGTTATGAGCTGGGCGGATGGGTGTCAGTGGGAGTAATGGAATTAATGTATTTAAATTTTCGTTTGTGCCTGCAATTGGAGATGAACTCATTTTTAGAGTTAATACTATTTTTGCTTTTAGATGCTGTAGCTATCATAAATGTTTCTAGTGTACATAGTTGGAAGAAGGCGGATCCTAGAGTGTAGGAATTAGACCTTTTTAATATAGTCCAAAGTAGAGAGTAGGGAGCGTTTTTACTGTTAAATTTTTTATTAGATTAGATAGAGTGGTGCTAGTGGCATTGTGATTAGTGTGTTTGAAGGAGTAGATATGGTTTGAGATTCGGGTCCTAATAGGGGAGGCACTTGTCCCAATATAAATGTGTATTTTGTGTTGGGTTATTGTTATAGTATGTGTGTTTTTTATAGTATCGGGAATGTTTTGGGTTTGTATGCTCAAGTTCTGGGCGAAACTTAAGTCGAGATTGTTAGTTGGAGAATATGTGATACTTTGAGGGGTCAGATCAAATCCATTATTAGTTGGCGGGATTATTGGTTAGTGGGAGAGGTGTTATTTAAAGTTTCGTTTCATACAGGGGGTGGTAGATGGGGAGCGCTATAGGGTGAGTGGAGAATTTGTATGTTGGTATTAATTTGCATAATGGTGAGGAATTGTTTAACAGTACAGGCATATATTTTGTTACTTAGTATGCAATTACCATTTAATGGGCATTCTCTTGATGTGTAGCAGTTGCAGTTATTAGTGGGGTGTATAGTAGGTGCTGGTTGTTGGGCCGATTTAATTTTTGTGTTGTTAGATGTGATGTGTTGTGCTGTATTGGGCATTGTGGAGTAGGAAATTTCAATAGAGTTTTTATTTAAAATAGTGCTGTACTTATGCGGGTGCTTGAATGAGTTATCCACAAGTTTGAAAAATTCCTTAGCTATATTTGTTTTAACATTTCATTTATAGAGTGGGTTGAACCAAATACTATTATTTCTTCTATTTTCTTAATTGTTACTGCGTTATTGAAGGTTAGCAGGTTTGTCGATATTGATAGTTTTAGATAGGTTATTTATGTATGTCTTGGGTTTCTTGGGTAGTCTAGTATTAGCTAGCTGCTTATCTTGTATTGCTATGTTGTGTGCAATTACATTTAAAGGTTTGTTCTTCTGGATAGAGGGAGTATTTTCATATTTAATTTCATCAGTGTATCCCGAATTAAGGAGTGCGTTATTATAGAAGCTGGACTTTTGTTCGAAGATGGATCTATTAGCAGATAACCTTGAGATTCTATTGGAAACTGAGGGGACTATTGAATTAATGATCAGTTTTTTGTGGTTAGATAGCTTGTGTACGCAGAAGAGGGTTAAATGTGGTTAGTGTAAGGGGCTAAAGGATTCGGTGTTTAGGTCCAGTGTTTGGTCAAGGAAGTTAGATATTCTTTTCTCAGGTTCTATAGTTATGGTTGATCCGAAGTTTAAAAAAAAAATGTGTAGGTTTTTAATGGTGTTGTTGAATTGTCTGGATATCTCCCTAGAAACAAAAGGTGCACGTCCCTGTAAACCCACCGTGTAAATGTCCGAAGTCAAACTTCAATTCTCTCAATAAGTATAATCCTACAAGGTCAGTAACCTGGGCAGAGTCCGAGGCTCCCATAGTGATATCAAAATTATTGGGGGTATCCTTCTTGGTCAAAAATGTATTGTCAAATTCTAATACGGATCTCCTGCTCAGAATTATTAGTTTGATCTCTAAGTCTGTGATATCTGAGTTATTCTTAGCGAAGATTACAGCTTTATTTAGTAGGATATGAGAAATGGACTGATCATAAGTGTTCATGTCGAAGGTGATGACATTAAGGTTAGAGTTAGATTCATCATTGAGGTTTAGAAACCAATTGGTGACCTATCCAGAGGATTGCCATAGAGTATATGCATGTTGTTCTTTTAAGTTAGAAATGTTTCTATCTAAAATTGTTTTGCTTATAATGACTAGGTCAGATTTGGATGGGCAAATTAGTCTAATGGACGCGTTTTCGTGAGACTTTCTTTTGTGGTATTTTAAGGTGCATCTGGGAGTAACTGGGGTAAACATTTATGTGTAATTAAGGATATTTAAAGAAGTTAGTAGGGATTTAGCATAATTGTTTATGCTATTCAAGATATTACTAGAGGTAGTTTAATAGGATTTGTTCAGTTCATTATAGATTAAACTTTTGTAGTCAGAGTATTTCAATTCGTAAAAGTGTTTTGTTTCATCTGCAGGGACAATAAGGTCAGAGTGGTTCTTGATCTTGTTTGTGAATTTATTGATTTTGTTGATAAAGGGGTTGGAATGTTTATTGTACTTTTTTAATTTGATACGTCTAATAAGGTTGAATACATCATTTTCGAAATTGTCGAGGTGTTCATTTTGCTGTAGAAAAGAAGATGTTTTTAGACCGAACCTGGATCCAGTTAAACTTTCCAATCATTTTAGTTCCCTGGAAGAGTTCATAGGGAGTGTAAACCCATTGTGTTTTGGAGATGAAATATTATTTGCGTCATTTTTCTGGTAGTTATATTTGGAGTTTAAGTCATGGTAGAACGCCTTCCACCTTACGGATCTAGTACATACACACAATACCCTTATCACTAGAACCCTTCTTCCCCCTCCCTTTTACCCTTCCAGCAGCAGCCATGGTCCTTTCCACTAACGCTCCCACCTTCTTCTCTCATGCCTCACCATCCCTTCTTTCGAACCCACTTCCTAATTTGCCCTCGTTTAAAACATAAGGACTTTTTTCTTAAAATCGCTTAACCATTTCACTACTAAAGTCATTGATATACGATTCAACTCCGGACCGGCAAGTATTTTTAAAATGATCCGATTTCTCATATTAATTCCGTTTAAGTGCGCTCCATCTACGATTTGAACTCAACATCTCAGTATTGGAGTTACTTCATTTTGAACGCTTTTACCATGCTGCCTCTACGAAAAACTTTTTCTTCTCCATCAAAATCTCCTTTCATTTGACACCTTCTCGACGGACAATTACCATCTGGACAAACCCCATATCTTTTTTACACGAATTTTTTTTCACTCTCCATTTCTTAATAGTAGTTTTCAAATGTTTGAATGTTTGCTTTTCCACTGCCAACTTATTTATCTTTATAATTCCTCTGATGATAAGATGTCGATCATTGAAAAGTCTTGGGTTCAGGAAAGAATAATGAACATAATTTTATTATAGAATATACCTTGCATTGAACAATCGAAGTTTGAAATAAATCTGGACATTCGTACATGTTTTCTCACTCTTCTTTCTCATATATATATATATATATATATATATATATATATATATATATATATATATATATATATATTTCTGCCGTATCTGTCCAACTCTTATAGCTCCAAAGTGAAATATTAATGTATACCTCCATTATGTTTATATTTCGTATTCGAGAATGAAGATCCGGTTAGGAAATAAATTATATAAGATGTGAAACACAAACGACGAACTAGACTTAGTGTCTCTAAACTGACAGTGTTGAGTACTGTCCACGCTAGCGGAATCAAATTATCATAAAATGTAGTCAAACCAATTTTATTTAATTTTGAAAAACGTATTTCTGTAAATTTAAGAGTGTTGTAAACCCTCTAATGATGATGTAACACACTAAACATATTTTTAATCTTGTGCCACCTCTCGTCGCAACTTCTCGAAATTTTGATTTGGTTTACATTTGTGTTCTTGTTTTTCATTGACTTATTTGTTTGTATTTTTATGAATATTATTCTATCGCAGTTTCCCGATGCCACAGACTAGGCAGAAAACATCGTTCGATTTCTCACCAAACAATATAACAGTAGCTTCGCACGAGTCACTTATTATGAACTGATTAAATAAGACTAAACTAGTGCATAACAGGATACACAAAAAGCGCCATTTCTGGTATTTAACGAAAACCCTGTATTGCCGGAATAATATTCCAACTAATGTCGTAAATAGTAATATTCAAGACTATAACCAAGCAGTACCACATTCTCTTATCTCAGTATGTAACATTTTGTCAGACTTCGTTATCAGAGATGTGTATAGGTGTCCATTTCGCATCTTTGTGAGCGTAGGATTCACGTCTGCATAGAGACTGAGGTGCGTGAAAATGTTGACGTTTACGAATACAAACACGTTAATTTTTATGAATGGATAACTTTCCATTTTTACAACATCATGCAGTTTACACGTGTAAACCAGTAAAACCATTCAGTTAGGAAGTGTACAAAGTCAATTGACATTTTCATAAGGTTATTTCCTGGAAAATGGAAATACAAAAGTACAAAGCCGAAGTTGGACGTCTGGAGATATATGCCTACACTATTATTTAATAAAATCAAATGTAGATGTAGAATTCACCGCGTTATAATCTTATCCGAATATTCTTGAACGGGTTGTATAGAGGATAATTTCTTCCGTAAATATTTATAGTTCATCAGGGATTAGTTCGATAGTCTGACCAAATCAGTAGCGTAATACTTAGTTATTTCTGACCAAATGGAACCAAAATGAAATGTACAGATCCACTACGAGTCTAGCGAATGTTGCCACCTACAGATTGATCCAAATAAAACGTCACTCAATAAAGGAATCAGTTTTACATTTTAGAATCCTTTACACAATCGAAGCATATTTAGCACGAATGAACTTCCGTCTATGCCTTACTCGCCTACCAAGTAACCTTCATGAATGCTCAACAATTATTGTTCTATCCACGTGCAACGATATGCTACAAATGTAAACTTCTACTTTGCAACCACACCTGAATACGGCGTATGGGCTCTGGTAAGCACCCTGAGTTCAATACTACTTATGCATAGTTGTGAGTACATTATCTTTGAGATACCCCTAGGGCTCAACATCTGAATAGTTAACATCCTGTGAGTGTGAATAAAATTGAGGGTCACATCTTTGACTGAGGGTATGATCAAAAATGTATATGTGTATCATTAAACGTCGATCAAAAAAAACTGCATGTGATTCATGATTGAAACTGGTGGACCAGTCAGATACAGATTGAAATCTATTTCACCAAAATATGGGATGATTTAAAACAATAATTGTGAATTATATTAACGATTGCATGCGTGGGACTTTGTAGTCGTTCTGTGTTTCATAAGTATCTACAATAGAACATAACGTTTTAGAATGAGCTATTACAAATCAAATCATTACAGAATGGAACGGGACGTGTGGCTTAATTTGGCAAATTCCTGTGATTACGTATGTCATATTAATATAGAATTACACTGCTTACACTGAATGTTAGTTAGACTTACATACTTCAATTGCGTATAGAGACGAGTGTGATCAACAGGGCGTGGTCATTACTAATTTGGATATTATGTTAAATCGTATATATATAAGTTTAGTTTAGTTTAGTACTACCTAATACACAACAATTTCATACAATAATTATTAATTATTTACTAATTTGACGGTGGATTAACTGATATCTAAGTAATATTAGATTCATGTACGTTTTTCATTTTCTTAGTAAAACTTACCTTAACACATTTCGTATTTAATCTATATGTAATTTCTTCATTTTATTACTTATGTTCAAAACGCGTACCTCCACAATTTGTTTACGTAGATGTATACAGGTGTATCCACACTTAGAACTTTGGGCATGTTAACAATTACACTAAATATTCGAAAACCCTTTTCTTTTTTTATCGATAATACTTCAACATATGTGTACCTTTCTCTTGTACCCACATGCATTTTTTTTACTTATGTTACCTCATTCGTAGTATACTTTTTTTGGTTTCAGTTCATCCTGTTATTGTCTAAGGAATTACGTATCAAATGAACGTTAATATTAAAAAAAGATGTATTCGAAATACAAATAAAATCCCCTTTTCGAAATAATGATATTCGACTATCATGCTATTTTATCCTTCTTTTCCAAACACTACTAATTGGCAGAATAATTATTATAAGATATCTCAAAAGCGCTAATTTGTATGGCCACTTAATGACTGTTATGCGTTCAAATTGGTCCGTAGATCATTGCCATTAAGTTTGGGAACACGAATAAAAGTCACATGTAGCAAAGTCATATAAAGTGAATGGTCGTTCCATTATGACGATGTATTCACGGATAACTACTGTGAGTTATCAGGATGTTGTGAATAGACCTTCTTATTTAGCTTAAATAAATGAACAAAATCATGTAAAATAGTGTAATGGTAGGACAAATCTAACCTTATAGTTGCATCCACCATGGATGTTGTGTTTGATAACATAATAATACGCTTATCTCTTCTTTGTCTTAGATTACACAACCCACAGCTAATTCACCCGCGGACCATTTCAGACATGTCGTCTATGTGAGTGTGGTGTAGGTGTGTGCGAGTCTTTTTAAATATATCATTCCCATGTATATATTATGTCTGATCGGCTTTTTATGACTACGCTCTCTTTATTAGGTGGAGGCGTAATACCTTCTTTGGTGTTAATACGCTTAACGAAAACGTTCGATCCATTTAGCAAAGTAATCGATTCTTTCTTTTTGTGAGAATCACAAAGAAATGCCAAGAAATGTGCTGCAAGACGGAATAATCGATATGACACACCCAACCTTTTCATTTATTATTTCGATTCAGGCAGCAAATAACCATTTCCGATAGGTTATCGATTTCGGGCAGTCGAGTGTACAAACCGACCGATACTGGAACGTGTCTTACTGTCCGACACTGCCTACATACAACTCTTTGACCTGACGAAGGAGACATACGTCATGGGGAACACACCTGTCGAGAGCACTTGGTTGTTCGGTTTGTCTTATTCATACCAAATCGAACAGTTTAGGTAATCAAATTACATAAGCAAACACCTATTGTAAACGATTCGTTATATCTATTACCAGTATCGGCTGTCTGAAACCGAAATTAAACAATTATTATATAACATGCACTTTTCACTATCTTTTAATACTCAATTTAATTTACTATGAAACGATTTAATACTCTACTATTTCTCAATACCCAATGCAGTTGATGTAATTTAGAAGATGCGCTGTTGTCATAGAGCCTAAGCATTACCCATTCTTTTGTTAGGAGAAGGAATTGTAGTAATTGTTCTGTTGCCATGAGACAATCCTCCCAATCATTACGAAGATATTGTTGTATATGCCCGTTCATCATCATAGGATGTACCTCCTTCTTTAGGGAGTTTAGTGTTGTATATGTTCGTTCATCAACATAATATCCCAGGTTTTGCCTCTTCCTATCTTATGAGGTTGTGTAATATCCATGCCAAGATCATGATATCATCCAACGATGACTACCTTCTTCTTTTTGGGGGTGGTAGAGATATAGTAGTAAAAATATGCAATCTCTAGTCGCATATTTTTGCTACTAATAATAATTGAAAAACAGTGGCTGTGTTTGTTTAGGGCGGTGAATGTACGGGAGATATCTTACCTTTTCAAATGATAACCATAATTGAGTTGTGTTTTGAACTCTTCGTATGCAATTGTGAAAGTAGAAGCAAATATTTAGACAATAACGAACCTATGAACGATGGCTAGACACAAATGCTTTCATCTGCGATTGCCAGCTGTTCATGATTTAGTTATGGCTCTTTACCTTATATGTTGTTGATAAATATATAAAACTACTTTTAACGGTAATGCCAAGTTTAAAAAAATCAAAATTTCGCGAGTTGTTTCATTTCGATAAACCTAAATTTCGACAAAATCTCACTTATATTAATCGTTCTGATGTTCAATTTATCAAAATGCATTTCGGATGAATGGATTACATTTATAATTGTACTGAACGTATAATAAACATTAACTAATTCTCTGTGTGTTGGTAATTAAAAATATAACATTAACACGTTTAACAATGTTTCATATTTTCTTAAAAGTGAATTAGTGATGTATATTTGTTGTATTATAGCGACTGATATTTAAATTTTGTTTGTTATTTCACATGTCTGACCTTTAGTTAGAACTGTTTTTTCTGTAGAACTCGGGAACGCATACATAATGTAAAATTGAACACTTCATGTAACCCACAGGATAGGTTACTCTTGTAACTTAAGATATGAATAGGTAGAATGTGCTAATTGTAATGTCGTACATTTAAATAACATTACACAACACTTTAATTCTTGGCAATTAATATTGACACATCAGGTGATTATGTTTAAGATTTTTTAAATGTGGATTGATGATTCGTATTTTTAGTAGTATTCGAACTGCTATTAACCTCTTTACTACTTCACATCTGTACGGCAGATCAAACCTTCGACCTTCTTCCTGGGTTAATTGTCAAGTGTGAAATGCTTTTACTTAATTCGAGATCTAATACGTAATTTCGAACTGAACCATTTATTCAATCTACGCGGTAGATTTATTTCATCTAATCAGCTATCACTCGATAGAAGTGTTGAATTCAATGTTATTTTACTTATTATCGCCTGTAGATGAGATTAAATATTACACCTCTAGGAAAAAACCGGCTACTTAGAACTGCATGTTAGTAAACGGCTTTAACCGTTACGTCATGAGCCCATGTGAACAAATCTTATATACTATATAGGAAGTTACAATACATTTTCTTTAGGTGTATATATATATATATATATATATATATATATATATATATATATATATATATATATATATATATATATATATGCGCATCTCTTGTTATTGTCGTAACTGGGGATAGAACACCGGTGTGTTTTCTTAGTATTTTATCCGCTACATAAGCGGTAAAGTATATGAACAGCCATGCATTCAATCACTCTTAATCGGACGTGTCATCTATTTTATATATATATATCTATTAATTAATTTTTATATATGCCCAGGGTAGCCATGTTAATGACAACCCCTAGTCAGAAACACATGCCTATGGATGTATGTATGTACGTAATAATTAATACACTTAAACAAATTAATAAATATATATATATATAAAACAATTGATGGCACGTCCCACTAAAGGCGACTGAATGCAATACTATGCATATTGTTAACCGCTTAAGAAGCTGATAAAATACTAAAAAAATAACACACCGCTGTTCTATCGCCAGTAAACCCAATAGCAAAAGCTGTGTAACATCATAGACAATACAAATCGTGCATATGTCAGGCAGTCCGTCTTCGTCTGGTCGTAAAGAACCAGACAGTGGACATTTACATCGAGGGGGTGATCCCTGCCTGAAGTAGCCATGGTTATAACGGCTCATAGCCAGACACACGTATCAATGGATTTATTTCATGTACGTAAAAATAAATATCTAAAAATTAATTAATAAATAAATAAGAAAAAAATAATGACACGTCCGATTAAGGGAGACTGAATGCAGTACTCTGCATATTCTTAGTTGAGGTAGCGGATAAAATACTGAATAAATACACCGGTTTTCTATCATCAGTAAAACAATAACAAAAGCAGCGTAACAACATATGCTATAACAAATAGTACATAATAATAGACAAAAAACGTGTTTATGTACGTAACAATTAATTCATGAAAAGGTCTATATATATATATATATATATATATATATATATATACAGTGTCTACAATAACTGAGAACATTCAACGAATTTGTTACTTTTTACTTCATACAACTTTAATTTTTCGTAGTATTTAAATGAAACTCGATGTGAACCTAGCCATGTAGTGGTCTAATAGCTTTATAAACTATGAAGGAACAACTATTTTTTCAATGCAAAAAAATTGAACAAAAACATTTGGATTAATTAACAAAAAGTGAGTACACATGAGCATTTCAAACAAATCTTATTTTTAATACTTTGTATGGCCTCCATTGTTATCAATAACAGCAGATAACCTCCTAGGCATTGATTCGACTAGTTTATGACATGTGTCCGCCGCAATTGCGTTCCATTCACACTTGATGACTTCCTTCAATTCGTTATTATTTCTCGGATTTTTCCTTCAATTTTCCGTTTCAGATGCTCCCACAAATGCTCTATTAGGTTCAAATCAGGCGACATACTCGAGCATGGTAAGGTATTCACCCGTTTACTGTCTAAGAGCGCCTTCGTAGCCCGAGACGTGTGCTTAGGGTCGTTATCTTGCTGGAAATCTCCACGTCTGCCAACACTTGTTAAACTTGGTAACATTTTTTCCTCCAATATCTTGCAATAGAGTTTGGAATCCATTTTTCCTTCGATGAAAGCAAGTCGTCCAACTTTTTTGACACTTATACACCCCCAAATCATTAAGCTCCCACCTCCATACTTTACAGTTAGCACGACACACTTATCCTTGTAAGCTTCCCATTTTCGTCGCCACACACGCTTAACGCCATCTGATCCGAATAGCTTTATTTTTGTCTCATCAGACCAAAGGATTTTGTCCCAAACCTGCATGTCTTTGTCTTAGCAAATTCATAGCGCTTCTTTTTGTGAGAAGTTTTAAGTAGAGGCTTCCTCCGAGGCATGCAGCCTTTAAACCCGTCTTCATGCAGAATGTTGCGCACTGTCTGAGCACTCACAGTTACGTTTAAACTGTGCGAAATTTCGTCTGCGATGCTAGCAGCACTCCGATGTCAGAACATATCCATACAACACTTATCGTTAGCTAGTATTTTATCTTTAAGTATGTTACTTAGCTTCTTATATCAAATGGCTTCATGCCGTGTCTGGAGCAACTTCCATAAAAAAATCTATGAATGCTTGTTATCACCAATATTGCATTTTAATTCCAGGCTATTGTATTCTTAGTACGCAATCGTTACACAACATGCGTAGCTGTTTTTAGGTATAATTTCTTAAGTTAGCCACACAAATTGCAAAGTTCGAAAAGATACACATGCAAAATGGTTGGACATAAGATCGACTAAAACCATGTGCAAGTGATCACTAACATCGCAGTTCAATTGAACTGCGATGTTAGCGATATCAACTGAATGTGCAACAAACAATACAAGTTGATAACTATGATGTAGTTGATTTCTATCAAGTCTAGCGCAGCTTTTAAACTAACAAATATATCAACAACTGTGATTACAATCAACAAAATGTATAAATCACAAGCAGGAAGACCTGGCGTACATCGGGAATAAATGAAGATCACGACTGCGACTACTACTGCTACTACAAATTCTACTACCACTACTACTACTACACCTACTACTGATATGCGTACTTTTTCCCTATGCTTATAATACCATCTTACCCTTTTTACTAACCCCTCCCCGGTTCACCATTAAAAAAGCTTAAGGAAGCGAAACTGTTGGAAAATTCTTTGAATTAGTGCATTATACATTAACATCGGATATAGGAAGTTAAAGTTTAAAGAAGGGTTTTTTCAATACATGTAGGATTCAGATTCTACACATAGAGTGGTACGTGGATGTTCGCGTCTACTTCCGTTGTATTTCCCCGGAGAAATTTATAAATGGATTCGAATGTTTTCAAAACAATTATTTGAAGTTTACGAGTGTTCTGCTATCTAACCCCTCTAATCCGTGTACTTGTAGATTCGGAACACTTAAATTGTCCTATCAGGAAATTGTTTCATATGAATACACTTTTAGCTGTACGTAGATTATTTGACTTTTATTTCCATATAGGGGACATACATACATACATTCACATAAACACACAGCCACACACATGTATATATATATATATATATATATATATATATATATATATATATATATATATATATATGTGTGTGTGTGTGTGTGTGTGTGTGTGTGTGTGGGTGTGTGTGTGTTTGTGTGTGTGTTTGTGAGAGAGAGAGATAGAGAGAAAGCACAAACCGTACACACATTTTTTGTTTATACAGGAAAAAATTATAAAAGAAAAACGAGAAATGTTACCGGTTTCGTTCGGATCAACGAACGTCTTCAGAAAGAGTGAAGATTTTAAATTTATTCGATAACGGTAAAAAAAAATAAGAACGCAACAGAGAAACGTCATTGATGCTCGATTAACTATTTGATAAAATAAAAGAATAATAAAACGCGCGTTAAAGAATAAAATGCATGAATAAAGGAATAAAAACGTGTTCACCGTTATCGAATAAATGTAAAATCTAAACGATCCCTGAAGACGTTCGTTAATCTGACGAAACGGTAAAATCTCTTGGTTTTTAATGATTTTTTTCCGTATTTAAATTTGTTTTTGCCGTTTGTCTTTTTTCACACATCTTGTCTCTCACGGCATTTCATTTTTATAATATATCGTGCATCTTATCCTCATTTATATATATAAATATATATATATATATATATATATATATATATATATATATATATATATATATATATATATATATATATATATATTGTTGCGTTGACTAATCTCAAAAGCTGATAATTTTGCAAGTGTACGCAATCCACCACCGCAATTCCTACGATTCTTTATCACTTTTTTTACAGTGAAAAATAAGAAAACTGAAACAATGCTACCTTTTACGGATAATGACCGCGGTTATTCCAGAGTGCGCTAACCGGTAACTCTTATAGTAAGCTTTGTCAGCATAATCTACCAATCGCTATGGGGACGATATAATAATATACAATTCAAAAAATATATTAAAACAAGGTGTTCGATACATACTGTATTTGGGGCTGCTTCACACTGGAGTATATAGCCTTGGATCTTTCATAATTTCTCTATAATATTCTATTTTTAATCAAATATTTATTTTAAAAAACACTACTGCGATGCGACGAATATTGGTGTTTAAACACGGTATATCGCATTAAGAACGCATAGCAAAATATCATATAAAATTATGATATCAAATCAGTTTCATTGCCACACACATGGATTGGATATCGACCTATTATTTTGTTTAAGAGAACTGATCTGATAGCTCTTATTTATTTTGTCACAATAATAGTGTTATAAGAGGCGTCACTAATATTCTAAATTATGAACCAAATATACTAAATACAGTTGTTTATGTATGAATGTTATTGTGTCTGAGGATCTGGAAGACTCAGACCTCCTGGCATTGTACGCAAGATTTAGAATGTAATTGATGTGTATATATTTTATGAGAAGTAGTGTAAATCTCAATGCTATACTCAGATAGTATTATTATATCGAGTATCGGTTTTATTAAAATCTTTGTTAGGAATATACGAAACATTTTTTCCTAGAATTTTACATATATTTAAATTATGTGGTAATATAAAAGACATTATAATGTAAACTATTACGATTTGATGAACTTCAATTGGCAATGAAACATATCCATTAAAGACGAATTTTAAGTTAATCCGAGTAATACATCGTCACCCCTAAAGAAAAAAAAGTAGCTCATCGATGCGCATTGTTATAAACAAACAGTAACATTGTAACAAGATACGCCAATAAACCTCAGGAAACACTAATGGAGTGAAAAAACAACGTTTTGTTTCCAATTGCATAACCGATCAGAAATACATATAACCAGACTGTTATGAAGAAATATAATTTCCATATGTTTTATAGATTAAATAACAAAAAATATCCCGTTTTAATGAATACCATTTTCATAATCCGCACTGAACAATATATGTTACCATCACACTCTTTATATTGGTTTGGTTCTTTTATTTTAAATACATACTTTTTGTCTACAGTATTTTGTATTTATTTGTGTCGGTATTAATATAGTCTCCTTTACTTGCACATCATTAGTTCACCATTACAATAATTGTGTGAAGACTTGTTATTTATCATATTTACATGTAGATTATAAATTATCTTTCGCGACGATCATTGTTTTTTTAATTTTTATTCACCCTAAATTGCCACTTCAGCATGTTTGTACACTTAGAGTGGGGACACAGGGAACACGGATGTAATTCCAAAAGGAAGCTGTTAGACGGAAAAATAACTATTTGAGTAGAAGCTTTCCGGCATCTTGGGACCCATACACAGAAGGAGTGGCATTTTAAAGAAGCACAAGCGCAGTAAGATCACAATAGTATATTCTATTGAAGTACTTGTAAAATAAGCACACGAATGCAAAATTATCGCAATAGGGTGTGTACTAGAGGTTGGTAGACAATATGAGACCTATTAGATGAGAGGCTTTCTTGGACCCTGTCGAAGGAGAAGAGACAAGTGGTTCGTCTACCATTTTATAATTAACAACTCTACTCCATACATGGGTGAATACTAGCTTATTGATTTAATCATATTATTTAATGTTGTATTCTCATGTGATAGCAACCGTGTCGTCATTATCAAAGACACTGCCCAGTTGGTTTAACCATTATTATATGTATTTATAACCATGAATTATAATTTAAATTTACTATAGTATTTCAAATATATACACTATGGTTTGATGCTTGATTTGAGGAGGGTAATGTAGTATATATTCTATTGTCATGATCATATCCTATCAGGCATTACCTCCTCTTGTTTTTGGAGAGTTTTTATAACTTTTTACGTCGGCATAACACTATCCTTTGAGGCATTACCCCCTCTTGTGTGTTTAGTATAGTACAATTTTTTTTCATGGTACCATTGTCAGGCATTACCTCAGTTTTTAGGCATAGTGTAGTACCTTTTATTTTTTTAGAGGTGAGAGTGTAGTAACTCATCACTGTTCATGATATCCTTCTCCCAGTCATTATCTCCTTCTCTTGTGGGTGCAATGTAGTTTATGTTATTTCGTCATGATATGTGTAGCAAGATAATGAGACCGGAGGAAGCATATATTTTCTAGTAACAATAATACAAGTTTACCTAATTTCGTAAATATTATTTGAAACAAGTCAATTAATATACGATTACGCTGGAATGTTCTCAACAACTAATTAGTTGGTGTCTCGTTGATCTTATTAAAAAAGCACAATACATTATAAATTCATTCTATTAACTATAAACAAATTACATCAACAGAAATTGTTTAATCATAAAAACTTTGATACAAGAGATCGTGAACGGAGCATACATTAACTTTGAGCATACGTACATTTGATTACCTGACCTTCCAAATTAATGAAACAATCAAATAATCTTCAGTAAAGATACTTCCAAATTATTAGATAGTCATTATATCGTCTTACAATATAACACAATTACTGAGTTGCCATTGTAGGAAAAGGAAATGGTTAAATTACCTTATTACATGAATTATTTATAGGGACATTTATTGTGTATTCTTTTTATTCCAATTCTCGTATTGATCTTAGTTTTATTATATTTTATTATAGTTCAAAAACATAAAATGAAACTACAACCCTCCAAACCCTTAGTAATATTAATTTATGTCAGAGTGAAAATAATTAAGTCATGAGTATTTGTACGACTATTTGAGCGATTGTTTGTTACTTTTTCGATTATAATTTTCAGTATTGTTTTGCATTAATTCTACATCGTAAAGATTAAAGGCTACGAAGAATTGCTTTTAGAGTTTTGCATTTTTCAAAGATTTCGTCTAATGTTATCGTGATTTGTGGTGTAACAGGTGGAGTAGAGTAAAGTAGTCTGTGTTATTTTGATATCTCAAAATTACAAAATAACATAGACAACACTATGGTTCATTAGTAGTGTTATATTATTAATACCATCTGTTTGTCAAGTTTGAATAATGTATTATATGAACTATATTTTAGTGGGCATGTGGTTACTCCTAGAAGTGTTATGATATACTCATGTATTAGTAAAATAGAGCAGACACCTGAAATATGTGTTCACATTGTAAATATGTATCGATATATATATATATATATATATATATATATATATATATATTATGTATACATTGTTATTGTAATTTTTGATGAATAAAAGCAATTCAACCATGTTCGCTTTTTTAATTATAGAGTAGAATATTCTATTCCAAATTCATTTTAAGCGTTGGATTTTAGGTGGCGGTGCTACTTTTTAGTTGCTTTATTCCAATCAACGCTTGAGATGCTTTCGTTGTTTTATTCGCTAAATTTATCCTAATGGGTGTCTAATATATATATATATATATATATATATATATATATATATATATATATATATATATATATATATATATATATATGCATATATATATATATATATATATATATAAATATAAATATATATATATATATATATATATATACACACATAAACTTGTATACCATAAATATATATATTCATATATAAATATATGTATATATATATATACACATAAACTTGTATAATATAAATATATATATTAATATATATATAGATACATATATATATACATATATATATATATATATATATATATATATATATATATATATATATATATATATATATATATGTGTGTGTGTGTGCGTGTGTCTGTGCGTGTGTGTGTGTGTGCCTTATGGGGATTGTTCTATGACGCCAGTGTATGAAAGGAGCCTAACAAATAGTATTTCCTGGTAAAAAAAGGCCAAAGATAAGTTTTAGATTGATATATTCTAACTCAGAAAACAGTAATACTTTGCCCTTTGTCAGAAACTTCGGGCATTAAATATAAGGGCCAAAAAACAAAAGAAAGGAAGCAAAGGCTATAAGGATGCCAGCACAACCATCCAAAGTTCACTTTCTACTCTACTGAGTAAATACCTTTTCATTTATTTTTAATTGATGTTTCTACTTGCACAGCACGTTTTTCAGTTTGCTGATTGTAATCTATAGGGTACGAACAAAAAAGGTAGTTCAAACCATCACACGCGTTTTTGACACCCTAAGGACCATCATGGATATCAAAACAGCATGAGATTTCTGCAAAAATAACTTTCACCGGAGACCCAGAAACGTTTCCGCCGTGTCGAGAGGATTATTAAAAACATAAGGAAAAGAGACAATTCAGTCCTATCTAATCAGGCATGTATCGATAACAATCTGTTTCATAAATATAGACACCCCCCACACACACTATATATATATATATATATATATATATATATATATATATATATATATATATATGTATATATCACTTATGTGTAATATAGCAGGAAAAACCCAGCAGAGTTCTCGATTAATTGAGAATTTAAGTTAAAAATTAAAGATTAAGAGCGTAATAGTTATTTGTTTTGGTACAGAATGTAGTACTAATTTTTTTGTACCAAAATAAATATATATATATATATATATATATATATATATATATATATATATATATATATATATATATATATATACATATAAAAATATGCATATATCCATCGTCTTTTATATGACAGCCAACTTCTGTCTGGAAATACTTAAGTTGTCTGTCATTATCAACATTTGTATTAGAGAAAATGATGCTAATATATATATATATATAAATATATATATATATGTATATAAAATATTTCCACTGTGTGAATGACTTTAAATTTGTAATTTTTAAAACGGTAAAGGTACCAATAAAATGCAGATTTTTTTGAACTAAAATGTTATGTAAAATTCAAAGTTTCGATTCATAAAAAGATATTTGTGAGAAGTTCAAGACTAAGTGGCAACATGTCGCTTAAAGTAACGACATTCCGGTTAAACAAAAAGAAAGAACACATGTGTATGTATCTTCCTCCTCGTCTGTTTCTCGCTGAGAAGCTAATGTATATTTCCATGATACAAGCTCTGTCAGCTTTTCTCTCAATTACTTATCCTAGACTCTTCCTCTCTCCCTTCTTCTTTTTACTCTTTGTTTCTATTTTGCAACAACATGATAAAAGTAGTAATATTATTAAACTCTTAACAGGAGAAAAAAGTAAAAATTAGCGAGAGAAGAAAATAGAGATATAATCATAAAAGGGATACTACTTTTGGGTGTTCACTTTTTTGTTTTTTAATTAATCTTAATTTTCAATCTCAGATTTTCGAAATTAAAAAAATATAACCAGACCAGAATGGAGCAACAAAGAGGGGGCCGATATATATCTCTCTATCTCCTTTTCTTTTTCACTCTCTCTCTCTCTCTCTCTCTCTCACCCTCTGCCTGCGTATATATATATATATATATATATATATATATATATATATATATATAAATTATAGAGTATTTTTTTATTTATAATAGCAATAATATTATCAAAACGGCGTATTGTAACATAAATCAATAATAAAACATATTATTTTAAATAATGTAGAGAGCAAATGTACAGATACTACTGTTAATATGCTTAATTTGCATAACAACTTGAAACAATATTTAATAACTTAAGATCCAGTATAATTTTTTTTCATATTCCCCTATAAACATGCAATATTTTGTCGATATAAAGAGTAATTAATTGAAGTAATAAATCATAGAGAAATGATTAAAATCTTAAGAATCTTATGTTTAATCAATTTCCAAAAGATGTATTTTAAATTAAAAAAAGCATATGTTTAAAAAATTACAATAGATTTTTTATTAACGTTACTAATGAACGTTAACATACTAGTCACAGCTATATTAATAGCCACTGAATGACATGCACATATTTTGCTTATATATATATATATATATGTATATATATATATATATATATATATATATATATATATATATATATATATATATATATATATATATTAAAAAGTTGTAAATATAAGTTTTTATAACACAACATTATATAATAGCTAGATAGTGTAAGACTAGAGTTGTAATAAAAAAAATAACATACGTATAACCACATAAAATGTAAACAAATCCTCACATATTATCGAAAAACAACTTTTTATTCTCATACAATTGTTTCGGCTTACCTCAAAGATATATATGATGTTCGAAATGCATACAGCCTTTATTTTATGACAAATAAAGGATAACATTGATGGGACGGCATGAGAAAAAATCAGAAGATGTAGATCTAAAACTAGAGAGTACATCTCAATGTTTCGCTCACATTTTACGAAGGCTTTATCAAGATTACAGTAAAAATAAGTGGCACAAGGCGATGAGCTATACTCGCCTTTTGTAACTGTTTTCGACTTCACTCTTGAGAAAGTCCCTATACTAGTTGAGCAAAATGTTGAGATGTGTTTTTTGTATGTTAGAACTTCTTCTTTTCGATTTGATTGTATATATATATATACATATATATATATATATATATATATATATATATATATATATATATATATATATATATATATATATATATACATATGTCGTATTGTGCGTGGCTTAATAAAATTGACAACACAGGTATCTTGAGAAAATATAATATGTATATTTATTTGTCGTTGACGATGAGGGTGGCGGTCGGAGAGGATTTGTGCACAGGGAATTAGGCGGTTGATTCTCTCCGAGGTTCGATCGTCACCTGACTGTCTTTTGATTTTCGGTTCTCATTATATAAAGATTCTGTTACCACCTGAGCGACCTCACTGACATCGCACTTGGTGACAGCTTTGAAATCTGTCCATATTTTCCTGGCATGACACAACCGCACCTGACAATATGATCTTTAACCTTTCCGACATTTCTGTTTCTTTGACATTGGGTTCTTACCGTTCAAGTGATTCAACCGCAGGTTCA
>OY744517.1:11199785-11287285 GCA_963556195.1 Sepiola atlantica | reverse complement strand
GAATTTGTAACATTTTTAAATTAGTAAACAGTTTAAACAAACGCAAACCCATAATATGTGTGCGTGTGTGTTATGTGGGTGTGCATTATATCTCTATGTTCATGTGAGTCTGTAAATATAGTAAAATACATTTCAACGCGATTCGTGCGTGTATATGAGTTATACACATTGTATTTATAACGTAAAATAGTTTTTGAGTTCACTACGACAGTTATACCGAACTGTAACTGATTACATATTCATTATATATATACATTCCCGAAATAGTTTTTCATGGTAAACAACCGATGATCATTTAAATAATTGTTAGACTAGTGTAAATTCATGGAAGCAAACTAATATAGTAACTGAAAAAAGTAAATTGACTTACACAAGTGATTTTCCACCGAACGACTTTGGACTAAAATGTTTTTGTTTTTTTACTTTTATATAGTTTTAATTGTTGAGAAACTTCCGAGACTATATATATATATATATATATATATATATATATATATATAATGCAAAGTTCCGAATACGTTCGTAGAACACTCTCGACTAGTTTTCTATCTGTCCGCTTCTAGATACATATATATCTTAATTTCAGTTAATTACGTGACTGTTTCTGCTGGCCGAGTAGATATGGCGACTGCTTGGATATCTTAGGTTGACTCTCTGAACCAGGTTCGCGCCGCCCGACCATCTCAAATTATTACTTTCCTGCACTGATGAAACGCTATTGTCGGTAAGTATTAATAATTATATATATATATATGTGGATGTGGATGTATATGGTTATATATTTCTTCTTACATGTTTCATTCCAAAAGATAATTAACCAAATACGATGAATGCTTGAACAGAACTGCAAGTCGTAAAGAGACAAAATGTTAGCTATAATTATTTTTATTTGCCAAACGGTACAAAAAAAAGTCGGGAGTTTTACGTACACATATAGATACGCCCGATGTTTGTTCAATCTTTGAATATTTAATAAACACCAATTAATATATATTCTCGATATGTCAGTTTCTTTGGAGTATTGCACACAATTTTAATGTAGGCTCAATTTCTTATTTAAAAATACAAATATTTCAGATATTCATTAAACTTAATCAATTGTAATTAGATGAAAAAACAGTTATCAGAATTTATATTTCTTCGGAAGAACCTTAAGCGTTAAATTCACAGGAATACTGCAATAGATTTTGATCAAAACTAAAATAAGGATTCAAAACATAAGCATTAGTGTCATTATACCTTAGCTTACATTTTCGTAAGGGTACGCAAAATTAGTGCAGAAATGTTATGGTAGGGAAATTAATATTATCTATTCTAGGACGCCTATATATTGCATATATATATATATATGTTGTTGGATAATGGCCTTGTGGAGCCGGGCGCATCTTGAAGTGGACGCATGTGTGATATGTCGTCTGGTGTGGCTTGCGCGATTTAGTGCGGTGGGGCCCGTACAGTCGAAAGTAAAATAAACTGGTTCTCACAGTTTGACCTCACAAACGTTGACGAGGCCACCGCGTTGACGGGACCTCAGCTCAAGGGGCAATGTGCGCCTGTGCATGGGGGTTCTGTGACATCATGGGCTTTTTTGGTGAGAAGCAGAGTTTCGCCAGTCTGGGTTTGAAAGCAAGCCGAACAGACGATTTCTCTATGTAGTCTTCAAATCAGGTATGATATTCCTTTTTCCCCCTCCTCGAATGACTAAGGACTTAAGCTAGAAATTAACTGCGATAGAGTAGTAATTTGGTCTCTCCCTTAACGTCGGTTAAACATCTCCAAGATCGACACGGTAGACTGAAGCCTGAGAAACTAATCAAAGTTTAAAATAGTCTATGTCTCATGAATCGTGGTATCAAGCTTGTTCTTTTAGCAGCGATACTCACGGCAGTACAGAATAAAGAAGACAACCACTAGGCGACATCGAGACGTCACACCTCCACGCGACGAGGAAAGAGAGACGGTACGAGAAATCAAACGTATGCAACATATACATTTTTGGTGTTAAGAATGACCAGTTGTTTAAGCGTGGCAGGTATACACAGCGAGAACTGCAACCACCCATTCCGGGACGGATGTGCAACATATATATATATATATATATATATATATATATATAGAGAGAGAGAGAGAGGGAGAGGGAGAGAGAGAAAGAGAGAGAGAGAAAGAGAGAGAGATGGATAGATAGAGAGAGAGAAAGAGAAGGCGACAGAGAGAAAGAGAACGAGAGAGAGAGAGAGAGAGGAGCGTGGTTTACTTTCGACAGCCCCGTAACTCTCGCTTCCCTAATGGGGTATTTCAGTCTTCTCATTCGATGAACGATGTTTGGTAACAAAGGAGGGATGATTTTAGTTCATGGGTCGGAATCTACGTATATGACACTTATCATTGACTAGTTTTTTACCTTTAAATTGTATTTCTTTAGCTCCTTACATTAAGTGAATTCATGCCTTGTATCAAGCAATTCTCATATATATATATATATATATATATATATATATATATATATATATATATATATATATATATATAAATTAATGCATATTATTTTCAAATTAACCCGCATACACATGTGTTTTATGCCACCCTGTACTAATCAGTAGGGCACGAAACAATCCCTTCCGGTGATATGATTAGAATCCCAATATATATATGTATATATATATATATATATACATATATATATATATATATGTGTGTGTGCAAATATATATTTACATATATATATATATATATATTAAATTGACCAAAACTATTCAAGAAGAACAAATGAATAAATATTAACATTTTACAACAGAGTATTTAGAAATAAGCAATGTTAAATGTTAATGATAAAGTCTTGTTTTAGTTATTCTGCAGAAATTTAAAACAATTCAGTGAAACTTTAAGATCGTGAATAAACAAACAACTGGGTATTAATATGTAGTTACTAGGATCATTCATTATGCAGTTCATCAGTAGACTGAAGAGGATTACCGTAAAAATAACCTAGACCAATTAAAATACTTAAAATATACTTTTTACATGCATTTTACATAGACTGTAGTTTCTCAAAGGAAACATCACTTGTAGTATAGTCAGTCGGCCATATTGAATTTATTATTCAGTGTTATGGAAAATACCGAAAACCTTCTTTCAAAATCAAACTATTTCTGATTTGGATTACATTTGAACCATGACTATTTAGACTAATTATTACATATTACCACACTAATAATTTAATTGGGTATTTCAAAGGTTTATGATAAAAGTTGGAATACAGTCTGAACACAAAAGGTATAGTAGTTGCACACGTCTTAATTCTGATCTTTGAAAGAGACATACACGATCTTCAAAACTGGATATTTTGTTCATTTATTTTAATTTGTTATCAAAATGTTAATGGCACCTTATACAAAGTAATCTTATCCAAGAAACGCCATGTATTTACTCTAATGTGTCTATTATACGAAAACTGATTTAATCAATGTTCTTTCCCTTGACGCGTATATATATATATATATATATATATATATATATATATATATATATATATATATTAAATATGCTAAAATAGGTGTCGATTGTTTGACTGATTTATGTTTTAAAAGGCCTCTCTTTTAATTCCGCTAATAAGTCGTAAGTTGCATGATTCCCAAAAGACTACTTTATCAATCATTAGTTTTATTTCTATTGTTTTTGTGCGGTTAACAGTTTCGGCTATTTGTTTACAGAATACACATTATTATTATTAATAATGGTATAATAACAGTTTTTATTTTTGGAAAGTCAAGTAAATTCTTTATCAGATCCTTAGCAGATGTTAATTTTAATTGCAATCCTGGTGAAATATAATAATACAACTTCGTAATAATTCTAACATTTCCTGAAATTTCCTACAAAGACAGTTAGATATAATCTCGATCAATTAGTAATAAGATGCAACTCGAACAGATAACACAAATATGCGATTTCGTTATTTATGTATCATTCGGAAGGGCGGTCTTTTTTTAGTCAACTGCTCACATTGGAGAGTTTGCTTGTTCTGCTGATAGTGATTGTCTAACGTCGGTTGGAATTTAAACCGTTTCATGGACAGTGCGACTATCGGGTTAAGCGCAGAATCTGAGATTCGTTAGGTTAGAATGATTCTTAAACAAACACATTCTGACATTTATTAGATTTATGAATATCATGACCGATGCTTTTATGTCTTTATTTATTCACTGGAGATATGTTTCCTTCACCTGATAGTCTTGCGTCATATTTTCCCTTGAATCTGTTGACTTCGTTTAAATGTAGCTTAGAATATACTACATTATATTTTGCTTGTCTGAATCCCGGATTGTCAGAGGGCATAAGAAAATGTGACTTATATGAAGTAAGCCTCTGATTTTCGGATATTAGAACATGCATAGACATGCTAGACGTTGGCATCCCTTCTACATAATCTAAGAAAGAGAGTTTTCCAATACACACACACACACACACACACACACACATATATATATATATATATATATATATATATATATATATATAGTCTAAAGAAGCTTTAAGTCATTTTAACAAAAAAAAAGGTAAAATGCAGTTTAAATTCCCATAGAAACTAACTAAATCCAAGATATTGCATACTTAACATTCGTTGGAAAATTCATAGATAGATAAAAAAAATGTATAAGTAAATAAAACAAAGTAAAAGTAAAAAATAAATAAAAATCTAAGAGTGAAACGAAAACAGGAGACCTTAAGCGTCTAATATTAACACGGGGATCATCAGCTGTTTACCATGTAACTGTTTTGGAGATTTTAAAACAGGACAGTTATAATAGTCATGGCTCTCCAATGGTACTGATAAACTACCATTTCCCCAATAATCAAGTGTCGAAATCATTCAGCTTAAAATTTCACTAATATATACATAAATAAATAATAATAATAATAAAATAATAATAATATCAAGACTACCGTATGATATATATATATATATATATATATATATATATATATATATATATATATATATATATGAAGCAACTTTCTTAAATAAGCCCTTTCCCGTCGATATATGTGCTTGACTCCAACTAGGCGTAAATGGTATTGCGCTCGTTGGTATATGACACTTTTGATGATAATAGACTATTACAATAGTTTTCATCCTTTCATTAATGTATTGCCGTTGTCTGTTATAAAGATATAGATAAAGCGATTTATACAGACACAATGAGCGATCGACGGAGAAAGACAGACAGAGACAACCGAGGGTACACATATAGTGTACAAAATATATGCACAGGGTTGAACTGACAAGAGTGAAAGAGGGTGAGAATTATAAATTTAAGCATACACGTTGGCACAGCTGAAAATTCGCTCCTGTTGCCGAAATGTTTGGATCGCCTAACATGCAACGTTTGCAAGAATACATCATCACAGAAAAATGTCAATCTCTATATTAATGGCAGATTTGCTGGCGTGGTCTATGCTTAATAGATACATCTGTGACATACAAAAACAGCTATAACAAGTTCAAATCTTATCGGACTAAGTGAAATAATTTACTTTGTAAAATTAAAAAATTATAAAAATATAAACACTTACTTTTTCAATACTCAGATCAAATTAATATCTTCTAAGGTGGTTAGAATTTAGTTTCGCCTGATTGAGATAGTGTAGAACAGAAAGACCAAACCAAGTAACTAATATAGAGTAATCTAATTTCGTTCATTTTCTTTCCTTTCCTTTGTCAATCTGCGCCGTCCATATGACAACTGGATATACGTCTGTACGAAATTAGTTTTAGATAACAAAATTAGTTTAGTTCCTTAAGTTGTATTCCTCGATATTCTACTTTTCTGGTGATCAGAATAAAACCATCTACCCGAATATCTGTTTTCAGGGTTTACATTAATTTGATGGTGATTGTATAAAATTACACCACCCAAAATAAATTCCGAAGCATTACGGAGTATTTAATTGAGTAAGAAAACGTACCGAAAAACGATTTCTACCAGTTTTTAATCCGATGTTGTTTGAATAAATAATAAATCGAATGATGTCAGAGTTGAATCGTGGATGCGTATGCAACTTCATTATTTAGAAGTGAAATATGTTCATTTTTTCTTGGAATAGAAAAGAGTGTTATAGTTAGACCCAGACAACGAAATTACAATGAAGTATAATCCAATCTGCGCTTATGCTTTACTAGTATGCATCTATTTATTATTAAAACACTGGCATTTTTAGGTGTACTCTTATGAGACGTTTACACAGTTAAATAGGTGTATAACTGTTTAAATAACATCATCATAACTTCACATCAGTAAGCATTTATCCGTTAGTTCTTTAGATAGATTTTCGGTCACATCTTTTCAGAAATAAATATTAACAAGATGTTTATATAATAACTTTCAAAATGAATCACGAGGTGCGTCATCAGATGGATAACCTCGCTCATAATGACATCCACCAAACTAATTTCGAATCATGTCTTATATATTGCAACCATTTAGGTACGAATTACATTGGAACCTCGATTAGTTCTCAGATATAGGAAAGTTTACTAACCCTATTCGAGTAGGTGCATACACACATGACAATGAGTACCGTATTTCTGATTTAAAAACTCTAATAGTCGTCGATATATTATCAGGCCAAACATAACCAAAATAAAAGTATTTCACCAGCAACTGATATTAAAACTCTTAGAGTTTTCCCAACATTATTTTTGTTCATATTTACATGGCCTCATATTTGAGTATAGATTGTTGATCGGGCGTAATTGTAACCAGTATACATAAAGCAACGATGTAAAGTCGTACACATTATATTATTGGAATTATTATGACGCGCAGTGAATTCTAAGTGGGCTGTGATTGGATGAAAATCAGTCAATCACAGACCACTGCTTCACTCTCTGCAGAAAACCTAAGTGATCCCCTATTTTGAAAATATCGGCCTCTTCTCTCCAGCCTTCGCTGCCGTCAAAATCGCTGCTTCTATGCTGAGGCATGTGCGAGCAGGCACATGCTTTTCTAGCGTATATAATACGCACGAAGCCATCTTGATGTTCGTACCTATTTTTCACAGGCTTGCCCCAAGAAGGAATCCTGTTACAAGACAACTGGCATGATTAGTTAGTCCGCAAAGGCACTTCTTTTGCAAACAACATTATCATTCTTTCTTCTCTTTTTTATCCATATACATATCCTGTCGTCATCTACCCACGTTGTTTGTTATCTCTGTTCTTGTCTAGTCACGTTTATATGCCATCAAATTTTCCTCCAGCGGACTACAGTCTTCGTCCTTCATTCTAACGGAACAAATCCCAACAATATATGAAAATACATAACTGTTTAGTTTTTTTCATTGGCCGATGACTATTTTATTTTATTGGCCGATTATTTCACATCGTCGTTCTTTTTTCTTATAAATGATTTATAAAGACTATGAGTAAAAAAACGACGATGCCAAATACCTTAAAAACCGATGACGCCAAATAAGATAAAGTTACGAAATTGTCACACCTTTTCTCACAATTATACTACTAGCACCTAAAAAACACAGGATCACATTTTTCAAGATCAAGAATATATATATATATATATATATATATATATATATATATATATGTGTGGGTGTGTATGTGTGTGTGCGTGTGTGTGTGTGTGCGTGTGTGTGCGTGGAGTGTATGTGTGTGTGTATATCATGAAGCCAGGGAACTTTATTTATCTTATGTGTCCATTCTTCAATACAAACATTTTTCTCAATACCTATAAAGCAATCCTGCTAGTAGTGTGGTCATTTTTATTTATTTCTGATGCTACTAAAATTATTGACGTATTCACTCTTACAAAATGTTAATGATTAAATTTATATATTTATTGTTAGACATTTTTCAAATGCTTTCAGTATACACTATTCAGAATCGACAATTCTATACGAAACCAGAAAACATTAATGTCATTCCCTCCAATAAAACCATTGAAATGTTACGTTCTAATATTATATACACATATTGTATAAAACATAGAATGTTTTGCGTGTTTGTGATTGCCAAAATACATTTAAGTGTTAGTTTGAGATACACGCATGACTATTTATTAGCTATTTTTAAAACTCATAAAATGACCAATTTTCTGAAAATTTCTCGATAATAACACCTAAATGTGGCGCACAGTATTCAGGCAATAAATGATTTATCGATGAACACTTCATCTATGTATAGGTTGAAAGTAAGTATTAGGAAAATAAACGTATGTCATTTTATTGCGCAATTAAGTCTATCTTTGTCAGTGTCCGATATGAGACGAAACAGGAAAAAGCAAATTTAGATTAACTCCGCGACTGGCATTGGAGCGAAAAGTAGCGTATTCAAATCGTGTTCTCTTCTATTATTTAACTATTCGCTCCGAACATGATCACTTGAACGTTTATTTCGTACGTTACTATGTCTCTGTATTCGTTGACTAAGATATATGTATGTTGTTTGCATCTAAAACTAGCTGGGACATGTCCACCTGCTCTAAACGCTTACCTAGATGCATGAATTACACGGCATCGCGTCTAGAACAACTGTTTGGATGTTCTGCAGTGTAAACTAGAAAGACGCGGTACGTGTATCGTGAATCTAAACCACATATATACATATGCAGGAAGGGTAAACAGCTTAATAATAAACAATGTTGTATAAGGTATCTGTTAGAAAACGGGAACTTTCTAATAAATAACACCAAATTGAAGAAAAGCCTACAATTTAAATAAATGTCAGAACATTTGAATGTAATTCATAAAATAGCACACTATAGATAACGATGTGAATGCAACACGCGATAAACGTCATTTTCAAAATTACGAGGCTATCACTAAGAAGTGTTGGTTTTCAACGCTCGACCACACACACAATTCATAGTTTACATAATATGATACCGGTATTATTTCGTTTTGCTTTGAATTAAAATAAGCTGATGGTATAAGCCTAGATTAAATATCTTCCTTTTATTTTACTTTGTAAGTTCTAAATTTAATAAAATTGGATTTATCGCGGTAATCATTTTAACCTGTCATATTTACATAACTGTGTTTCATTTTTTATGAATAATTCCTGTATTTATTTTCCAATAGATTAATTCACAGACTGTCTTCCAAAGTCATTAAGTGAAAGACTAAAAAGAAAAGAAAAAGAAAGACAGCCTCCCTTTACAGAAACAACATGCTCGAAACTGGACTTGTGTACCTGGTATATTTTATTCTTTAGAGACAAAATATTCAAAGGAACTACGTGTTCGACATCAGATCTTTATCACAAAAGAAGACGTTTTCCGACAACACCGTACGCAATATAACAACATAGCTATCACTTGATATATACCACCTAGTATACATGTTTCGATCAATACCGTATTCAATGAACAACCTATCTGACACTCGACATTACTCGACCTTACTCATGTAGTGGACTTTTCTCTTACAGCGCTGTTTAGAATAAGGATCTTTATCGCTCAAAGATCTTAGCCGTTCGAGTGCTAAGACTCATTCTATCGATTATATTAAGCCGTATTTCATATATTGCAAATCACGCCAGACACACGTGGTCGATACGTATGAATGTCATCGTCCAAGTATGTGTGTGGTCTTACACACGTCATAGCTCTGGTGATACCAGATCAGGCTGCCCTGTAGCTCCCTGAGACGAAATTCACCTACATTGACGTTTTTTTTTTGTTTTTTTTTGTAAAACTTAATTATGTTCTACAAAACCAAAAACAAAAACAACAGCCCCTCTCCCTTTCTCCCTCCCCTTTTTATTTTTATTCTTCCTACCCTACTCCCGGTCCTGGATATGACCTTAAACTACATCCGATGGTGAGATCCGGCTTACGGACTTTGGGGAATGTGGAGCCTCCTCTTAATTACCATTGCTCCCAGGTCCACCCTGACCCGGAGTGGTAGTACCTGTTAGGGTCCCAACTATGGGTTAAATAGAAACAGATATTAAAAGGGGAAAGAAACAAAAAAGAGAAGAAAACAAATATACTTTAACAACCAAACCAAACACCATCAATAAATATTTGAACATGTGAGGAACTTGAAGCATAAAAACTTTCACCAGGATGACTGCATTCGGCATTGAGTGGCCTGAAAGGGGTTGATGTGCCGTAAAGCGGGACAACCAAACTAGGCACCATGAATAAATATTTGAAGATATAAACAACTTGAAGCATAAAAACTTTCACCAAAATGACTGCATTCGGCATAAAATAACCTGAAAAGGGTTGATATGCCGTAAAACAAAACAACCAAACCAAACCACGTCATAGCTAAGCAGAGATGGGCTATTTTACAACGACGATAAGGAAAGTAATGACTATTTCCACTTGATGAAGTAAAATAGAAAATATCTCTGTAAAAGCATATCTAAAATAAGAGTATTAAGTAAAAGATGCCTTCTTTTCATTCTTATTGAAATCAAAGTTTACGCTTTGATAATACAGGAATGAGAGTGCAATGTAAATGTCTGTATATTTGTTAATCTTCGAAAGTTTAGTACAAGGCGTCTATAGACGTGCCATGTTTAAGTACAGGGATCACAACTTGGGAGTAAGAGTTTCTACTGAGGTGAGATACTATTAGATGTATAAGACGACATAGCTACTTTTCCCAGAAGGAAGTTTACTATTTTCTTACAACCTTATTCAGCTGTTTGCTATATCGTATGTTTAATAAAAAGCAACACGATATTAATCTTTAAAATGTTCACTGTCTAAAAGTAAAATATATTTAGTAACAGTAAGTTTATTTTTGTTTTCATTTTTATTCATACCGATTTAGGACTACTACATTTGTGTTTGTGTGTCGTTTGGATGCACCTTTTACACCTTCTACTGAACCAGTTTACTTTCTGTTTCGGATTTCTGTAGATGTGGACTGAAATGATATTAATCTTGAAACTACGTAGCTTTTCATGGCGGACGAATGCGACGTCAGTATAACGTCATCATTTTGACGCTGGTGATAATTTAAAAAAAGATACAAGAACTTACTAAGGCCGCCAAATAGTAATTCGTATTCGGATTGTTGGGTATAAAAATCAGATATGACTAAATATTTCGTTTTTATTTTTATTTTAAACATAAAACCAGTGTTTTTCTTTAAATAAATGCATTTGAAATATAAAAAGCATACTGTTTGTTATATCGGTTAACATTTTATAAACTAAAACATGATAAAATAATTTATTAACAAAACATAACACCAGTGTGGTTGTAGTGTGTTTTCTAACTGGAGTTGAAATTCATTACAAATTTACAATTTTTTAAACAAAAGTCTTTCTTTTTTACAATTTTTTCAAATTGAAGAAAGCAATATTTTTTCAGTGTTTTTTTACCGGATTTGGAATATATTACATATTTACAAAGAAACTAACACACATTTCTTTTAAATAATTCCAATAATTAAATCAGTGTTTTACAAATGTACACACCATAATAAGGCCGCATTAAATAGAGCATCTTGGCGAAGAAATTGTGTTTAAACGACGACGCCATTAAAATATATTGTAAGTGACATTTAAAAATACTTTATTTTGTGCATCTCATCGAACGAAACCCCGAAAAAAGTGTTTTAATTCATGTCTTTTAGAGGTTTAGTTTTAACTAAGTAAACCCCAAACGAGGCAAATTGTCACTGTAGACGTAAGAGGCTACTGAGAATTAGGGTTAACTTTCAAAGAGGGTTATCCTGAATTGAGACTTATACAGCTAGATGGTTCTTGACATTAGTTTTAAATGTCTGCATGTCAGTACAGCTGGGCAAACAGGGAGTAGGGAGGCAGGTTTAAATGTCGGCAGCTCAAAGAAAAACATCAGTCGAGTAGAAGGCTCTCCGGCGTCTGACGACCTCCACAGTGAATTGATTGGATTTAGCTGATTGCCGGGTAGGTCGAGTGTATTTACGTCGAGAGGACACTAGAACAGCACGTTCATCGGAGTATATTCTATTGAAGTACTTGTAAAACAAGCACAACGATGCAACCTTGCGGCGATGAGACAGTGGCTAGAGCGTTGTAGATAGTAAGGGACCTATCAGATTATAGATTCTTTTTTTGGATCTTGTCTAAGAGGGAGAGACTAGTGGATGAATGTTATTAACCCACATGGTTTCGGGTTATTTCATTAAGAAAACAAGCCAAAAATTACTTTTCGCCCAGTAACCTTTTTAAGCATATCAGTGGTGCCAAAGTGCTGAAGTAACATACTGACGCAGTGGAAACACATAAGGGTTCAACATTATTAAAATGACTATCAAATACTTGAACCTCCAGAGAACTGCCAATTAGAATTTACTGTTATTTAGCACATTGATCTATTGGGTTTCGTTCAGAGAACAACACAGTTTAAAACACTAATGTCTATAATAAAAAAAACAGAAACTATTTCATTTTGTCTGGCTTTAACAGATTAGGGATTATAGCGGAGAAGGGCAGTTTCCTATTTTGCCCTCACCCACCGGTTTTCTATGTCCATGAAATGTTTGAATTCATTGTTGAAAAATGAAATCCAATTTATTTTCTGTAAAATTTACAATAAAAAATTAGTGGGAATATGTCGTCTCGTTATCATATTTTGCGTAAACATCAGTATCTATTCCTTTTCCATTTATCGTCGTTTGCTTTTTTCTCCAACACTTTGCCTGTTTACATTGTATATTTAAAGATCTCGTTAAGTTTACCGAGGAAACACATCAGCAAGTGGATACACATGATAAAAATAACATGAATGAACACAAATAATTGAACAAAACATGGCGGATTCATAGGCTGTAACATAAGAAAATGATAAATAAGTTAATAGCATTATGGGATCTGTTCTTTTAATAAAAGTTGATCAAGGTAGTAATTCATCATAAGTATGTATATTATTATGTAATCCTACTATTTTGTGAATAGTGTTGAATGAAACACATGCTTTTAGTAGTAGCGTTATCAGAGATGACCTGTATTTTTTCAAATGAGGCGAGATGAATGGGATTAATGGCTTCGACTTAGTAGTTTATGTCTATTTTAGTTAAGAAGTGTGTTGGGGTCTGAATATGTCACACCCAATCATCGCTGGCGGTAGATATGGAGACGGGGGCGCGAAAGTATGAATCTGCCGTTTATTCTAAACTGAGAGGGAAAAATAGGAATATATATATATATATATATATATATATATATATATATATATATATATATATATATATATATATACAATAACATTTTTATGAATACATATTAATGTGTTATTACCTACAGACATCGATGTTTCATGCTTACGGTTGACGTTCGCTAACTCTGATCGCAGTCAAGAGTATTACTCGTTGGCCACCACAAATTAGCTTCGAAGTTAGGAGTAAATGGCAAGTCGGGTATTTACAATGAGCAGGGAAGAGTCACCACCAACAACAAACTGTGTTGGATCTCGCAACCAAGCTAGTGGTACTGCTTGTTATTAAACTCTCTAAGAGTGACCGGCCTTAGAAAAGTAGGCTATATAATAATAATAATCATAATAATAATATATATATAGAGAGAAGGAGAGATAGAAGAAAAAAGAGTGATAAATATGCGACGATTGTCCAAATGTATTTCAAATTTCAATTGTTCAATGCAAGGTGTATTCAGTAATAAACTTTTTAACAAAAATTCCTTTAATAATAATTTTCATATTTTTCAAATATTTGAACTTTGGTTTTTCCGAAAGCCAACTCATCCATCTGTATTTCTCCTCTGATGATAAGATTTCGATCTTTGAAAAGCCTTGGCTTAAGGAAAGAATAATAAACACTAGCGTATTACTGAATACACCTTGCATTGAACAATTGAAATTTGAAATAAATTTGGACAATCGTCGCATATGTATCACTCTTTTTTCTTCTATCTCTACAATTGCTCTATCTCGTATATTGAGCTAATCCTCTTCACAATAGGTTCCATCTACTAAAAGTTTTTCTTTGGTTTATATTTGATCCCATATATATATATATATATATATATATATATATATATATATATATATATATATATATATATATATATATATATATAAATCTGTTTGTCTAATTCATACAGTGTAAATTATGAACTCAGAGTGAACACCAGATCACGCGATGCGAGAATTGTCTCATATAAATGAAACATTTATTATTTTTAAATTATTAGTTATTATAGTATTGTTTTATTTTTTTATGTATTTCATTATCTAAACAAAAATATATGTTACATTACAAAATAGAAATAAAAATGAATATTTCATTTATTGAAAAAAATCTCGCATTGCGTAATTTGGATTTAAATATGATCCTATATATATATATATATATATATATATATATATATATATATATATATATATGTATATACATATTTATTTATTTATCTTTTATTTTTTAATGTGTTGATGTTTTTTATATTTATAATATAAAACTAAAAATAATACATTAATCACTTAAATAATAGTGTCATGGATTCGTCCAAACACTTTAAAATGCAGCAACATGTTTGTAAGTAACGGATACATTTTATTAGACAGACGAACAGCACAGGTAAAGAATTCTTTTTTTTTTGTGTCTTAAATAACTAATATAAGTTAGCAAAACATTTATATGGAACAAAACGTAGATTTAGTATAAGGAACGTTTATGTTTTTGTCTTTTAAGGGAAGTGGGGTCTGATCAACTCTGCTGAGAAGCCATGAAATTAAATACTGTCTTGTTTTTAAATTCCCGAAACAGTTTTTCATGGTAAACAACTGATGATCCCTTAAAATAGTGTTAGAAACTAACTAATATAATAACTGTAAAAAATAAATTGACTTACATGAGTGATTTTCCATTGGAAGGCTTGAGACTATAAGTGTTTTTATTTTATTTTATTTATTTATTTTTTTTATATATATTTTTTTTTATATAGTTTTAATGGTTGATATATATATATATATATTCTGAATTACAGAATGACATTCAATCAGATTCACACAGTGACCTAATTTTACGGTAACAGTCAATTGCATTACTATTACTGCTTAATGTGTATTTATTTTGGTGCATAAAGATTACCGTTTTCCGTATTGTGGCATTAACGTTAAACACGTTTTAAATTCCCGGTAAAGTCAATGCGCGGTGTATGATATTAAATTACATTCTTTCTACCTTCTAGAACTTTTTAAAAACCGTGGTTTAAAAAAACGACTTCATTTCTTTAAAAACACATTCGCAAAATAGCAGACTTTATTGATAGACACGACTTAGTCATTTTAGTCGATATCACATTTTCGCATCATATATTTACACGCTTATTATAAACATTGTTTATTTTTATTTACTAATTATTTAATTAATCTAATATTTTCCTCCTGGAATATATATATATATATATATATATATATATATATATATATATATATATATATATATATATACATATATATATATATGTTTTAACAAACTTTCAAATCTAGATACATTAACTTTTTTTTTTAAATTTCAACCTTCTTAAAGTAACGATTCGATCATTAACGGGCGAGTTCTTAATGTGAACATACGGATTTCTTTCGCTTTAAATAGCTTTATCATTCTCATGATAGCATATTACTCTCCTGAATATAAAAACACATTTACAACAATTTAAATTGTTATATTTAACAGAAAAAGCATGAAAACTGTTCATAAATATTAGCCTAGATTAGCTAATAAATAGCTAGAACTTTATGCTGCTTACGCTGGGATTGTATTAAATCCGTGGCGCAGTGAATGTAGTACTAAGTTAAATTCAGTTCTAAGTGATAGTTATCTGAAGGTTGAAGGTTCAATCCTCGGTGCGGGGGATACGAATACTTGCGAATTACAGAAGACTGATCTCATTCATGGCTGATGGTCAGGAGCATACTACCCCCGTGGATTAAGGGTTCCGTTCGAAATCCCGTCTAGATTCCCGTGTTTGACAGAAATGTTCCCGAGTTCGTAGAGATACACCTGGAGAAACCCGGAGCTTACATCGGCCGAAACGTTGTAATAATAACACGCAAGTTTAGAAATGTAATCCAAATGACTCAAATTATACAAATTATCTACCATCACCTAAAAAATTCAGAAATATAATATCTTTGAATTAATATGAAAACGTTGAGAAACAATTTCCGATTTTTCTTTTTCCTGTTTTTGTTATTTCGTATTATTAATTCCCTAAGTATCATATATATATATATATATATATATATATATATATATATATATATATATATATATATATATATATATATATATATATATATATATATATATATTAAAAGGTTGTATATAGTTATCAATACAAGTCTGATAAAATACGATGACAGTTTCTGTTTTGTCTATTTTCTTAATTGTTTTCTTAAATTAATGATCTAGTTTTCGGATCTCTACTGTGAATTCATGAAGTATGGATCGGCGATTGTGTTTTTAGGAGTTGATTTTTTTGCTTTATTGTTTTTGTTTTATGCATTTTATTATCTAGTCTCTTTTGTCAGCGGGAGTAAAAATAAAGTGTAATTCAATCTGTAATTTATTTCTGGATGTGCATATTTATTTGTGTTTGTAGATTTGTTGTGTTATTTTTGTTGTGGAAGAAATTAAATGGGATTTAATCAAAACTGTATCAATAGACTTGTATATGTATTTGTTTTTTATTAATGTGTTGTTATGTGAGCTCTTTTCATTGCGATAGTGTTTGACTACGTGTATGTATGCGTCGTGAGACATTATTTCCCGATTAACACACGTAATAATACAACAAACAAATATCAAAATACTATATACATGTATAAATAAATAACATATTAAAGTACACTTTATTTTTTCTTTAAGTATGTATTTATATATAAAACGCCCTAATTAACAAAAAGATCATAGAAAAAATAACAACACCTAAAAAGAATCGCGTCGACTGAAAGCGCTTCAGATTCGAGACAACATATCTTTTCGATCCTTGCTCCACGAATTTACACCAGAGACTCAGAAAGTAGCCCACAATCTGGAGAACGATTAAGGAAGTATAGAAAAGAGTAACTTAATCGGGCTTGCATATGATATATATATATATATATATATATATATATATATATATATATATATATATATATATATTCCCGAAACAGTTTTTCATGGTAAACAACTGATGATTCCTTAAAATTGTGTTAGAAACTAACTAATATAATAACTGTAAAAAATAAATTGACTTACATGAGTGATTTTCCACTGGAAGACTTGAGACTATAAGTTTTTTTTTTGTTTTTGTTTTTTTTATATATAGTTTTAATGGTTGAGAAACTTCCGAGACTATATATATATATATATATATATATATATATATATATATATATAATTTGTCTACCGCTTTCAAAATATTATGCGAACTGGTAGGTATCAAGTACCTTATAAACAGAAAACATTGAAATAAATCCGGGAGTTAAGAGTAATAAAATATTTTAAAATAAAATAATATAAAATAAAATATATTGGCTAGTGGTTTTCAAATGCTTTGCGAATAATAAAGAGTTAACTGTATTTAAATGTATCGGAACCAGATTAGCAAAAACCGTTACAGTTAAACTATAAATATAAGAAGGGAACATAAATTGGACTTATAAAAATAGATGTGTCGAAATCTGTATGTAGACTATCGTTTATATTTGCTTAGTGTTAAGTAATTGTGGTATCATGGTTTAATTAAATGTGTAGTGATAAATAACGGTGATTTTAGAGTTGAAAAATGTTAGCGGATTCAATATGTCTGAACAGTATCTTTAAGTAATATGTAGCATTATCATAGCTTTAATTAAATAAAATGCGTGGTTTAAATATAACATGTTGGAGAGAATGGCCTTTTTAGTAACCGTTTATTTTCACTTCTTGCATGTACACCGATACTCCTTACACTTCCTTTTTTTTGTCTTACTAATATATGATCTATCCAATTCTTTGAATGGAATATAATATATACTTCCATGTTTTAATATGTTGTTGATATTTATTCTGCATTTTCGTTCATTTCGTTTGATTTATCGACTACACTTTTGCTATTCTTAGTTTTAAAATAAGATTTCTGTGATCGATACGTATGTTTTACTTTTTGTTTGATAATTGTGTGTGTACGAAAAAGTGGTATTTTAAACTGTAACAGTACATAAAGTATTCAATCGTATCGTACTGTTTTAGCAGGAGATCTTTAGAAATCATTTTACTAATTATGTCTATTAATAAATGTCCGCTGAAGGTACTATTCTATGCAGTATTTATGGAATATGTTGCTGTATTACTAAACTCACAATGTTTATATATATATATATATATATATATATATATATATATATATATATAAATTGTGAGTTGAGTCATACAACAGAATTTTCCATAAATACTTCATAGAATAACACCTTCAGCGGACATTTATTAATAGATATAAATAGTAAAATGATTATAGATAAATATATATATATATATATATATATATATATATATATATATATATATATATATATATGTTACAAAATGATGAAAATGTCGACAATGTAATTAAAATATCCAAAATAGTTCGTGCACAATATCTGATTGTAAATATTGATAAATAACGAAAAACGCTCTTGACTGCGAATCAGTGGTGATTTGTGATCGTAGTTCGAGCCGCTGACCGTCGGAAATTAACTTCCTGCACTGAAGAGTGCATAAGCATGAAACATCGATGTCTGTAGGTGATAAATAATTAATATTTATTCATAAATATTATGTACATATATGTATATATACACACACACACACATATATATATATATATATATATATATATATATATATGTATATTTATATTTATATAGATAGTAACTTTTATTAAATATATATATATATATATATATGTATGTGAATATATATATATATATATAGATTAATATATACATATATATATATTTATTGGATATATTATATGTAAATTAGATGTTATTGAAATTGATTCAAAACAACAGACACATAACTCAAATAAATGTTTTGAAAATGGAAAAAGATATTAATATAAGCAGAAAAACAAACCAGATTGCTAAAAAAAGAGCTGAAACGACGCATACACGTGATAGATTTCGTAGGCAGCTAACATTACACATTAAATAGAAGGTTACAATATTAAAATGAAAAGTAATTTGCTAAATGTCTCTTCATTAAATATATACTTTGAATTGAGGAATGGCAGTTTACAACGATACAGACTCCTAATGAAATCTAAGATACGTAAAAAGAACTTAACTTTCACTCTTGCAATCTTCAAGAAACTTAGTTCCAACACCAGCCGCCGCATATCGAAATTATGAAAAAAACATTTACATATTTTACACCTTACTATAATAAACAATAGAAGATTTAGAGAAACATTTCCTGCATCCCGACTCACACTGCTAACAACAATATACAATCAGAAATGAATGATCATATAGTTGACACGCCTTTCTCGCTAGCTTAGATATAACATAGACCAAATAGTTGTTTTACTATATGAATAATTCCTCCAGCTAACAGTACCCACAAAATGTTAAATAGGAACTGAATTAACACTGGCTTCTTCTGACCCCGATTAATATGAATACTTATCGGATCTAAGGCGATACTACAAATACCATCTCCTGTTCTTGTAAAATGTCTATTGTCTCTGTGCTGTTGCCTACGCTGAGATAGTTGTTACAAACTATCTCAGCGTAGGCAACAGCACAGAGACAATAGACATACAACTGTATAACGTGAGGTAGATTTAACAAGGGCATTCTTCTGATAGAGTTTCAGGGGTCTGGGAACTGAAGGAGACCAATAAATTAAGCACCATTAAATAGAAAACCCTGGAATACAAACCGCCTTATTATGCCGGCTCCAAAGAATACAGCTTTTCTAACGTCGAAAAATTCAGAATAATCAAGCAGATACATGTTCCTAATATCAATTGTTTAGATGTCAATAGTGATTTTTGTAAGAACTATTCCCAACGGACAACTGACTAGATTATCTTGCCCCGCTAGTAATATCTCATCCAACGGCCTGAGATCTTCCGGAATAGCTTAACTTATTTTTTATCTGAATATAATCTACGCCAAGGACACTGAGGATAGTACGGGTTCCTTTAGTTATGACATTAAACTGACGGTTTTTCTTGTGGTCACATGATTTTGTAAAGTCATATAACTGTGTGTGTATTACTGGCGTATGTAGGTAAACATAATTTAATATTATTTACTTCAAATGATAATTGTTATAAGTCCCTTTAATAAGATTAAAGTTTAGCCTTGTTCGGGGAAGTTGAAACGCCATAAGCCATATTCCGATAACGTTCGTAGAATCCTTCTAGACATGCCGCATAAATAGAACTTAAGTTCTCTTTTTGAAAGTAGTAAAATGTATCGTGGCCTTATGGCAACAGCGCTTGCTTACGGGGTGTAAGTTGATTCTGTGACAGGGCCTGGAACCGTACGACCGTCTGAGATCATCATTCCTACACTGATGAGAGTAGACGCTTGGAACGCTGACGTATGCTGGCAAACATAATTTAATATTATTTACTTAAAATTAATATTGTAATGTATATATATAAATATATATATATATATATATATATATATATATATATATATATATATATATGTGTGTGTGTGTGTGTGTGCGTGTGTGTGTGTATCAACGTCAATATGAAATATATATACATTTTATATACTTGTTCTTTTTTTCTTATTTGTTTGTTGAAGCATAGAAATACCACATGTTTTTAAAAATTGTATTTTTAAAAATAGAATGTTTTCGGTTGCTCCCTTGTATCTGGCCAATGTGATAAAGGGTATGTTTGTGTGCGCTAGGTGGTAGTAGTAGGGGAAAGGAGTATAGCTAACGAGATTAATAGATGTTTATATGTGACTAGTATTTGACCATCTACACACGCATACCCACACAAATACATCTCTCTCTCTCTCTCTCTCTCTCTCTCTCTCTCTATATATATATATATATATATATATATATATATATATATATATATATATATATAAATATTAACCATACTAAAGAGTTGTGATACAGCAAAAAGGTGTGTCTGTTTATGAGTATATATATATATATATATATATATATATATATATATATATATATATATATATTTATGAGTATATATATATATATATATATATATATAACCCAATTTTAATTCATTTGGTTGCGTACACACCATATGCTATTTCTACTTATCGTAAAGTACTTGCCACTTTGATAAATTTATTGGATGTATCAATTTACCTATTTTGATAATAAGTTTTTGTTTCCTGTAACCATTCAATTAATTGTCAACTAAATATGATTTTTGAAAATAATACATCGTACACATTAGATTGAAAAAAAAAAAAGAATTAAAAGTGTAACAGTTAGATCGCTTAAAATAAAATCAATGGGTAGATTATTTGTAATAACTGTTTCATTCGGCAGGAATATTTTTATATAGTAGTATTTGTTTGGATTAGGAACTATTCATTTGTGAAACTATGAGTTTTTACAACCAGTGAGATTATTTATTTCTCACTCACAAAGTGTTAACAATAGTTGTATCTCGCTTTTTAAAATCGGTATGGAAGATGCTTACATGCATCCAACTTTAAGTGTAAACGTATTGTAATACAAATAAAAACTAGATAGTTCTATTGTTATGTTAAATATTAATTCACCAACGTTTATTTTTTTTACCAATTGCTGTTCCTATTTGCTCTACTGAAACGCCATACATGCTCTGTGATTAAGTTATGTTTGAAGTAATAATTATTTAGCCGTAAGTTATAATTAGCCGTGATTGATCATTAACAGAACAAATCACCAATCTCTCTTATAGTTATTTATGTAATTCTTCAGCCACTCAGACCATATGTCGATTCAACCCTTTTCTTATATATCGATTTCTTAGTTGGAATTAAGAGAAATAATTACTCTTTTTTCTAGACGAGACCATCTAATTTAAAGATGTAGGTATGCACACACTTGAGACATGTAGATAAATTGGATTGGCAACATGATAATTTCTTTCACACTTAATATACTTATAATAGAGAATATAAATAGTTGTATCTATAATAATAATAATAATAATAATAATAATAATAATAATAATAATAATAATAATAATAACAATAATAATAACAATAATAATAATAATAATAACAACAAGCCGCGCATGCGTGGTCCCCCTCTCTATGTGACTCGATGTAGTGAGTGTAAAATGCAATAAATTTGGGCAAATTGGGGCATTTTTAACCCCCATTGTACCCCCTGGGGGCTCGAACTAGACTTTTTCTAAGGTCAAGGATGCTCCTTTTATATCCAGAACAATTGCCTCTACATTTTGGCCAAGTTTCAGAAGAATTGAATGGATGAATCTAACGTTATCGGAGAAAAGGGTAATTTGTTGCCATTTTGGGGGCTTTTGACCCCATGGGGGCGCGAACCAGATGTTTTCCAATGTCAGTGATACTTATTTTCTATTAGGAACAATTGCCTCCACATTTTTGCCAAGTTTCAGAGAAATTGAATGGATGGATGAAATGTTATGGGTCAAAAAATGTCATTTTTAACCATTTCGGGGCCTTTTCACCCTCTGGGGGGCTAACTAGATTATCTTTCAAAAATCAAAGAATGTCACATTCTAACCTGACAAAAGTTACAACGTCATGCAAAATTTCAGAGAAATTCAATGGATGGTTGCGGAGAAAAATAAGGACGGACGGACGGACTGCCTGAACACATAAGTAAACTGATTTTACAAATCGGGGGACCAATAACAACAACAACAACAACAACAACAACAACAACAACAACAACAACAACAACAACGACAACGACAACGACAACGACAACGACGACGACGACGACGACGACGACGACGACGACGACGACGACGACGACGACGACGACGATATAATAGATGTATAAATAGACTTATTATTTCTAGTTATCCAAGAAAAAATATCATAGTTTACGACTTTTCGAATAAATTCAAAGTAGAATAAATAGTGGTAGCTGTTGTTAACCAACCCATCACGTCTAGCAGTTTAAATATCTCACACTGGCTATTTTTCATTCAGCGACCAAAATAGATCGTGAACACTATACAGATTATTGTGCGTGAATATGAAGCATTCATTAATGTAATTAACTAGCTTTAAAACGGTAAAACGTTATATTTATTTGTTTTGAAAAACATATCAGTAATAACATATTTTACCAGATACATAGACACTCGTCTTGACAGCCTGTTTTTTCAATTTTGTTTAACCCGTAATTTAATGGTAAATAATGTACCAACTCGTAATATGTGACCATGATCAATTGTTATTGCCCTCTTCCTGAATATTATTAATAACTAACCGATCGAATTGAGCGTTCTAGGAAGAGTTCCATCAGAATGTGTAAATATGTATGATCACAATACAAACGCAGAATAGAAATAGAGACACGAGTTTATCAACTAAAGATTCACCAATTAGATACGGACTAAACTTGTTAAAAGCCTTGGTTAAAATATAATATTCACTGAAATATACCTAGGGAGTGTGAGTCCAATCAGTAGCGACGCAACGTAAGACATTAGAAAATTAAACCCCTAATGCTTATGTTATATTCACAAAAGAAGTGTTTAAATTACACAGTCAACACAAATTATTTTGAATAATTCTAACAAAGAAAGTGTTTACATTAAGATTAAATCATGTATTAAAGTTAACTTTGATGTCATTTATACTAAATACAACAATGTTTTATTGGCAATGTTTTATTCTAAACTTATTGAATAACATTTTAACATCTTAATATTATATTTTATATAGCAATGTACGAAAACAGACACAGAACACGTACGCACGTACACGCACCCAAGATTAGACACATGCATGAATCAGATTGTAGTCGAAGTTAATACCTTAATCAAAGACGAGCTTACAATTAGACATTGTTATCGTGGGTGTAGACCATGAAAAAAAAACGAAAATCCTTTAACTAGCGTATATATTTCTCTTTTGACCATTACGCTTACTATCTATTGTATGTTTGGAAGTTATGATGTAGGTATATACCTACATCATAACTTCCAAACATACAACAATAGATAGTAAGCGTGTTGTTTTGTGACTTAACAACGAAATCAAGTACAAAACCAACACCCCTCATGGTTTAACCTTCCCTCACCGTTGTATGACGAGGTGCAACGTGATAGTGGGAGATCTACATGGCTAACAGAGCTCTGCTAACAATTTTGGAGGAGTCGCAATCAGTATTCGTCGTCGTCTGGTCGTCGCAGCTGCTGACAATTTTGGAGGAGTCGCACCCAGCATCTATCGTCGTCTGGTCGTCGCTGCTGCATGTGGCTAGCACATACATTTCAAGCGTCGAACCGCAAATCACAACGTTGATTTGCGCTACCCGTTTGTGCGTTCGACAACGACACTTCTGCAATGTTGCATGCAACCGCTGATTATTGTTGTGTTCAGTGGCAGGAGGCTGCAATTGTGCAGATTAACAAATATGTGTAACTCACGAGGAGGACTTCATTGCAGACCAGACACTCTTGAGATACGATTTGTTAAGCTCGATGCAGAAGACTCGCGTAAAAAGTACAACGACAAAGACAGTGTAGCTGCAAGCAGGTTAGCTGTGTGTGCGTACCTTTATGATGTTAAAGAGTACATTACAATAATTTTGTATTTTAAATCCTTATTTTTTTTTCTAATAATATCATAATCAATAAAATGTATATTTCTCTGTGTGTGTTTTGTGTACGGAAAGTATATTAACAATGAAGACAATTATCTTTACATTACTCCATATTTAGATAATTTTAATTGTGTTAGAGATTTAAAACGACACATTTTAATATGTTAAAAGAAGGTCGCTACACATGATGAATTGTACCTTCTTAGTTCTTTCTTTCTTCAAAATCGAAATGCGGTGCATTGCCCCTTGTATTTCCCCGTCACCGTGTTGCCGCTTTTTATCTCAAATTCGTATCGTCTTTTTCTACGTTGTAATTACGTATCTTCGTGTTGTCAGTTTCAACTCTGTGTCGTATGCAGTATGCTCATGGATTATGCTCTTCCAATTAAACATTATAATCTAATACTGAAAAATCGTGTGATCCGTGTTCGATCAGCAACAGCAAAGGAATACTTTTTCTAAGATTATCGACCATTGATTAGATAAGAGTCAGATATTTTATTTCAGCCAATCGAAAACAGAAGAAAAGGAAATTACATATATTAAAAAAGACGCTGGAATATTGGCTACATGTGCTAAGATCTGCCTAAATTAATACTTAGGCATAGTCAAATAAATAAGCTACACAGTCTTCTCATAAATGCTCACGTAAAACACCCTTCGCCCTACCCGTCAAAAATTAAAAACGTTACCTTCCTGCTAGTCTTAACCCTGCATAATAAACCGCTCCTCATACTAAGTCAGTTCTTCTGTTCATGCTCAGCACAATACTGCCTTACTAGTGCCTAGATTTGGCTATTTCTCGAAATTCTTTGTCTGTCGTCGATAACACGTAATTTATTTTTCTAGGGCTAGCTTTGTTATACTTTTTGGTATTGTCTTTTTCATTACACCACTCTTAACAGAGATGCAGGGGCACCTTAAATGATATCAGTTGTTTGATGCATTACTTTGTCAGCAACATCTTAGCAAATGAATATCTCTAGTTTTAATAAAATGTTCTAAAATCGTATAATAAAGTGTAATATAGAACGATACCTTTTCATGAATTAATAAATTTGAACTGAAAGTGGTTATTATTACATTTTTGAAATGTTTATTTTACATCATTTAAAAAATGCCGATAAACAAAAGTACTACTGGTCAAATCTTGGAGGTTATATCACAATGATTCGGTTGATGTAACCTGCGCAAATACAAGTGAGTCAAGGGATATAAATGTTAACTCATAATCAGTTCTAAGTGACAGTCATTTGGAGGTTGGAGTTCCGATCCTCAGTGTGGACGATACTAAGAATACAGTTACTTTAGACTTTCTACCTGGTCATGGCTGATGGAACGGGTGATTTCGTTCGGACTTCCGTACAGATTGCCAGGTTTCACATAAAGTTACCCAAGTTCGATAAGATGCGTCTGCAAAAAGGTATGAAGTTACATCTACTGAAACGTTGTGAGAATAAAATCCAATAAGAATAATTTTTCTAAATGATGAAAATAATACAAATTATCAATCCTCATCTCAAATTCCAAAAAATATGTTTAAATCATGTAACGACATATCAAAAAGGTTACAAATTAATAATTAACGCTTCATTTCTATTACCTGTACAACTTTCAATGAAAATGTTACAAGAGTCTGAATTTTAAAAAAAAATCCAATGCTATAGTAAAGTACAACACAGAGAAGTGGGATGTGTGTGTGATGCCTGTCACGTGACAATTTCCCCGTAGTCTATGCCCTTTTCTCATGATATCATCCTTCAATGTATCATCTTCTCCTTTTTTGGGGGGGGGGAGTGTATTATAATTTCATTCATCATGATACTATATGTTTAAGCAGTGCTTTCTGAATGAAATGGAGCAGTGTAATATCAGTTCTTTTGTCAAAGACTACCACTTTCAGAGGGATTATGTTAACGTTAGGTATGGTTAGTTAGGCTTAGTTGTATAGGGTAGGATTAAAATAAGGGCTAGATGCTATGTAGTAAATTTTCCATTAGTGATGGGAATCAAAACGAATAGATCAAAATAAAGTAGTGTAGATAACATTTTGTTTACAGTCGGTGCTTATAAATATCACGTGATCCGTCTTTGTTCGCGGAACATTATTGAAATTATTGATGTATGTCGACCGTCCGCTTGGAAAGTATTATCGAACCGCTCTACTATACACAACGGTCGATTGAGTGTTGAACGTGATTGCTTCCTAAGATACGCTTGTCAAAAAACCTTGATTAAATTAAAAGGATCTTCGCAAATAAACAGGCTAGACTCGAAAATATTTTGGCTTCGGAACTCTTGGCGACGAGGCGCTATCGAACAAATCAATCTGTCCGGCTGTTTACGCACACTAATCTCCATGGAACAATCAAACATGTCTGAAAATGATTGCTGGAATAGTGTCGAACAGATTTCGATTAAGATCGTAGGGCAAAGTTAAAAAATCGATCACATTTATTACAGACGCTGATATTGATATACTCCTCACGTTTTTATTGTTTGACATTGATAATATTTACTGTATCAAACATTATCGCTAAAGCCAGCTTCCCCTTGTTGCTCTATCCCTTATCCTACATTTCTGAACACATAAATATCAAATACAAGGTGACACACACACACACACACACACACACACACACATATATATATATATATATATATATTCTTATTTATTAGATGCTAACTAATAAAAAATAAATTCTAAAATATATAAACACATACACACATATTTTATACGTATTTCACATCATAATTCTCTGTGTATATATATATATATATATATATATATACAGAATAATAATGTGAACTACGTATAAATATGTGTGCATGTATTTATATATTTTGCATTTAATTGGTATTCGTTAACATCTAATAAATCAGAATTAATATATATATATATATATATATATATACATACCTATTTATATATGTACATACATATTTATATATATATATATATATATACATACATATATGTATACATATATATATATATATAAACATATACACATATATATACATATCAATATATATACATATACATATATATACATATACACATATATATACATATTTTAGAGGTAAATGAGAATAAAACATTGTAAAGATACAATATTTATTAAAAACATCACAAGTTCAGAGCTAGGAGTCTCATATCAATAATCCATGGATTTTCAAAGAAAGCATTTCTTCTCATCAAAAGATGGGGAAGCCGACAATGCGATTATAAATATTATCGGCAACAATTAACTTTGAAAATTTTATATAAAGTAAAACAAAGTAGAAGTAAAGAACAACATGAGGGCCAGAAGTGAATAGTCTTATGTTGAGGTGTGAGCGTAAAGTCAAAGTGGATGTTATCTAATAACACGTCAGGACAAAATCTAATAAAAATAAAAATAAAAGCATCCGTTATTTAGGGATGAATGCTTGAAAAAGAAAGCGGTACTTTAATTGTTTAGGAGCCCAAAAGTTTTTGAAAGATGTTGGTGGTCTCTGGTAATTGGTAAATTCCAATTTATCCTGTGTAGTATTTGTATCCGTGTGTTGCTGGAGTTTTTCGTTTGTTATGGTTCGGTGTATATAAAAAAATTGAGGATTTCGAACAACCATCGCTTACTGGTTGAAACGAATATCGGTAGGTTATATATATACATCCATATATAGAGATCCGGTAGTTTCGGTCAGAGCTGAGTGGAGCGTTGTTATTAACTGAGGGGTTGGATAAAGAAAGTGCCTCTTCTGTCGGGATGGGTGGGAATATTAGCTGTTCATGATGGTGGGTTAATGGGTGCAGTCGAGGTGTAGGGGGTTAAGGAACGGTTGAAATGTTAAGTATACATATCCACGCTCACACATACACGCATAATAGATATATATAGGATGTACACAAAAGTTGATTAACAGATACTAAGATAACATAAATATATACATACGCAAAACATAAAACTGTGTTCGTATATATTATTGTTTAAAAGGATCTTCTTACATTCAATGGAGTAATAATATGAGGCTCCTTTCTCTGAACTTTTGATGTTTTAAATAAATAGTGTATCTTTATAATGTGTTATTCTTATCTTTTACCTCTAAAATAAATTGCTCTATTTAATATATTGAGTTTTACACTATCACGATAGATTATTATTATTAAACGATAATTTAATTATCGTTATAATTCTACACTTATATATATATATATATATATATATATATATATATATATATATATATATATATGAAATTGCGTACATCAACATCGTAGGATACATTTCAGAGGAAAACATTGTTTTTAATCAATGAAACGGACGGAAAACAAGAAAAGTGCTAACATTTTCCGTAAGGCCTTATCGTCTGACCCTCTGAGAGGAAACATCAGAATGATACATTACAAACTAAGAAAATGGGATTAGATATGCGGGGAACAATGTTTAAGTTGGAGAAAACGATTAAGAGAAAAAAATGTACATCTCTGAAAGTTATGGTCGATTTTAATCATTAAAAATCTCATACCTATGCTTCAAAATAAGTTGTCTACACAGGCTAGGTCGAGAATTGTTTATAACAAACGCCTCAATAATAATGAGATGGTAGTTCAACCTAGCACTTTGGAAAAATGAAATCCACGCATCGGAATACTTGTCAGAACAACTATTTGTACCAACTAGTTGATTACTGATGGCTGATTCCTGTGCTTCAAAGTTCCCGTGAATGACTTCCATCATTTTGAATTTTAAATACATTAAATCAAAAGAAGGAATTCGCTTTGTGAAAGAAAAAGAAGTGAGAGTAATACGAACAGACGGTGAAAGGGGAAACAAAGAAATATAGAGACACCGAATATAGATAAATAGGGAGATAGCAGGGTTAATATGGACCCGTCACGTACATGTTGTTTCTGGTTCCGGTTAAAGCCTGCTAGCCCTGCAAGTCCGTATAAAATAATGGCTTGGGTAACAGCATTCTGTTAGAGAGGAGTAGAGTGGTACATAGAACATGTCTTATATATCTCTCATTTAGGTGGGTTAGGTTAAATTGAGCTTAGAACAATTAAAAGTAAAGTTATTTCAGAAATAAATAAACCCAAAAATGGCGGAATTATTTAGGGTTTTGTTTGTGCTATTCGGATATATATATATAGGAAAATGCCTTCAGGAAAAAAACGTTGCTAATTCAGATTCATTCTAATAATTATGTATATGTATATATATATATATATATATATATATATATATATATATATATATATATATATATTTTTATTTATTTTTATTTATTTTTTCCTCTTCCATTCTTAAGTGACCTCAACTATTGCAACGCCATATTGTGTATTGTCGGCAGTTGAAACCAGTATTCCAGACATTTAATTTCCCTGATGATCTGCCAAGCAAGTAACTGCTTGGTAGTGAAACACGTGTAGGAAAAAATATGTAATTTGAATAAATAATATTTGTAAGAAAAAATATCTTTAATGGTGATCATTGGTGTCCTGAAAGGAATACTTTGGTAAGCCTTCATAAAATCACACACACATATATATATATATATATATATATATATATATATATATATATATATATATATATATATATATATATATATATATATATATATATATATGTATATAGTGTGTGTGTATATACATTGCTATATATACGTGCATGCATATAATTTTGATAAAACTGTTTGTTATATAATTGGTTGTCTCTCGTTTATGTGAGAAGTTGTATGTGCATGCAAAATGATAGAGTATTTCATTTTTCTTATTCATGAAATATGATGTGATTGATCAAATAACAAACCATACTGTTAATAATTTATGTGTAAGTACAGGTTTTTTACAGTAAATGTGTATTATTTGTTGATTTTGAAATAGTATGAAAGAATAAATGCAATACACTTCACAGTGTTATGCTACACAAATATGAAAAAATTAGATCGAAGTACAAGGAAGGGAGAAAAAAGAGAAGTGCAAAGGAAAGTGTGGCATAATTTACTGCACTGATGCTTGTTTCTTTTAAATAGCTTTTCACAGTATGTTATCGACAGCTGATGTTTGTTTTGCTATCGTTGCAAATGATCAATTTCTATCAATTCTACTGCTAGCCACACATTATGCTTCCTGCCAAACTATATAAGAATACATATATACTTTATATTCGGAATTGAATTTGAGTCACAGCTATAAGGTCGCATATCCATCCCCAAATCTCATACAATTCCTCTTTTGAAATTATTGTTCATGTAAACTTTAAAGTGTTACTTAGTGCGTTGTATTGACTAAATATCAACGATTTACGTGTGGTTTATAGCGGATTATACAATCACTGAAAGTGCTTATGCGTTTAGAATTCACAGTAACATTTACAGTGAATTTTTACTCCGTCTTCAACATAGAAAAAGACACACAAGATTACTACCGACAATAACATTGTATATCGTTATCCCGCCTCCTACCTGTTGCCTTTTAACAATTCCTCTTGAATCTCGTTATTTACAGACTCAACCGTATGCACATTCAACAGACCCAGATAGAATGAAAGCGGACTCGGAAATCAGTTTTCATATATATATATATATATATATATATATATATATATATATATATATATATATATATATCTTAGCCACTGTACTCGGTCTCCTTAGTAAATATTTGCTTGTTAATTCGAGTATTTAAGTCAGTAAACTGTGTCAATGCGTCGCATCTTATTGCATTTGAAACCATATATATATATATATATATATATATATATATATATATATATATATATATATTCATTTATTTTATTTATTTTTATTTACTTATTTTTATATTGTTTATTTTGTTCATAAGTGACAAAATTAACATCTTTGAAGCACGGATTAGAATTTATTAAAGTGTAATATTTTGCAAATCAACAATCGTGTAATTTTAAATGAAAAAATTATTTATTTAATATTTTTTTCAAGCTTTCGTTGTAGAGCAACTTTGCCAGGCGAAACTGTCTTATAGTTTTTTTTTCTTTTCTGTTCCTCCTCATTTTCATGGTATTAACTCTGAGGGGTCGAATCACGACACGAGCAGAAAGACGTCAGGTTCTTAAGACGTTAGGAAAGTGTAGCCCTGGCGATAGTATGTGCAGAGTGGCGCTTTTTTTAAGTAAGGCAATTAGCATCTTTAAAGCACGGATTAAAATGAAATATTTTGAAAATCAACACTCATCTATATGTTTAGACGTATTTCTTTATATTCTCTCTCTTCATAGATTTACATTCATTATACCGTTTTTACTCTGAATTATCGATTTTTCGAATGTTGCCACTTTTAGCTTTTCTCTCCTGACAAATTCCGACGGGGCAGTTAGGGAACGTAAACTTGTAGGTGTCTTACTTTTCCATTAAAACTCACACAAACCTACCCATATATATATATATATATATATATATATATATATATATATATATATATATATATATATATATATATAAAGGTAAACGTTAAATGGACGAAAAGTGATAAACATGGACGAATGTTCAAATGTATTTCAAACTTCAAATGTTCAAAGCAAGGTATATTCTGTAATAAAATGATGTGTATTGTTCTTTCAAGATCTTATCATCAGAGAAATTATACAGATAGATAAGTTGGCAATAGAAAAGCCAAAGTTCAACATTTGAAAAAATATTTAGAAAAAGATGGGTGAGAAAAAAAGTTCGAGTAAAAAGATATTGGGTTTGTCCGGGTGGTATTAGTCCGCCGATAAGGTGTCCAATGGCAGAGGGTTTAAATGGAGAATAAAAAATTTCGTAGAGACATCATAGGAAGGCGATCAAAATTAAGTAAATCCAATGGTGAAAATTGAGTTCAAAGTCGTAGATAGAGCGTTCTTAAACGGAATTAAAATGAAGATATCTGGCAATTTAGAGAAAGCTTCCAAGTGAATGACGTTGCGATGGAGAATTGAAGTAGTTCTGAAAAAAGTCCTAAGTTAAAATCAAGGACAAATTAGGAGGTAGGAAAGAAAGACTAAGTTAGAGCAAAAGGTAGGAGGGTTAGATGAACAGGGCATGACAGCTGATGGAAAAGGGAGTGAGGAGGGAGTGGGAGGGGGTGCTGGTGATAAAGTTATTTTGGCATATGCTACGTCCTGTCAGTGGGGATTGGCCATGGTTGAGAGATAAGGGCGATTTAGGTAAATTGAGAGTACAATTATTATTTGGAAAGAAAGAAAAAAGTGGGGCGTTATTTAAAGACGGATTTAGGGAGAGAGGCAATGATAATTTTGAAAATGAAGCAAAAAGTCGTGTCCGGTGAGAGAAATAAAGGTTTTTCAGAGAATGGGACTCAGTAATTTAAATTATGAAAAAGTGCTAAGCCGGGCAGAGATACCTAAGCTCTTGAGAGCTGTAGATCGATACCATCGACATGCCAGTGTAGCAGACCTTGTACACGTTTGAATCAAAGCATTCACAATACAGCTCTATATTTTTATTGAGCACTTTTTTATAAGCCCGGTTTGATTCCCTTTGGATTTCTACCCTGTGGATTTTTACTCTACCTGGATTACTATATATATATATATATATATATATATATATATATATATATATATATGTATATTAATATGTTTATATGTGGCATTATACCTATTTATAGAAAATAGTAACTCAATGTTTAACTCATATTTGTAGGCTGACAGATTTTAAGAAAAAACGTCTCTTAATACTTCTCTATTTTGATTATCACCAAAATTGTCACCTTTTTTCCTATATGTTTTATGTATTTTGACATACGTCTGAGCAAATAGAATGTCTTACATACACGTTAAACAATGCTTACACGGAGTCAACCCAAACGTTAGTGTAAGGAAACTTTCAATTTTAATCCACCATATTCTTACGCTGTTTCATGATCAAAACAGCGTCGCCATAATAGGAAGAGCAGGTGACAAATAATTCTTAAATATGCACTCGTTGATTTACCATCTAAAGTCAGAATGCGTCAATTGTATTCGTCGAAACACCTGCCTTTCAGGAACGCGTAGAATCGACATTTAAGACTCTCTATCGCTGTCTTTCCCGATCTATTTTTCTTTCTATGCATTACGATTCATAACAAGTACTATATATACCGGGTCTTACAGACAACACGAAAATAATTTCAAACTTTCCAATAATTTGTAAGGAACCTCTATCTGTGTACAGTGAAATAATCAGACGAGCTTACAATCGGGAAGATTAACTGGTACATGTGTAACTGTATCTTTATGTGTACTTTCGTCGGCTTGGCCTCAAGCCAAAGCGAATCTATCGACTATTTTTATCGATCTCTGATCAGTCTTACGCCGGACATGAAAGAGCCAATTTAAATAGTATAACTTTCTTATTTCTTTATGGGTGCGCCCCGCTCTTATCCATCTGCCTTGGCACAGATGATTTGTCCGGGTTCAAATCCTCGACAATCAGTCTGATAGTTACTTTGTTGTCGACGAACTGAAGTATTTCTGTATTCAGTGATAAAGTGTCTCTATTCGTTGATTTACCTTGTCTCCGACAATAGATTAATGTATTGCTAACTGCCTGAGGTGCCCCTACCGGGAATTACTGACGGGACTGCTTAGGCATGTTTGTAGGCTTGAGTACACTTCATCTAGTGCACTGGCGTTTAAAAACCCACAGGGTTGTGTGTCTACTATCCTGCAGAGGAGATACATAAATATACCCATATGTTTTTTTAATAATCGGTACTTTTTTATACTATTACTAAAGGTTAATATTTTTTTTATTTCACATCCGTACAAGCTTGAAAAATTGCTATCAACTTCGAGCACTCGACTCGGCACATTCTTTTCTTCATATTACCTGAAATACAAAGAAACATACCTAACTTAATACCGAAACTACTAGTAGTAAAATATATATGCAGCGTAAAATATGTGTAAATTATTATTCTCTCTAACTTTTTCTTATTTTCCTCTCCTCCTCTCCCTGTTCCTCTTCTTCCCCCATTTTATATCGCTCTCTGTCTCTTCTTCCATCATCTACCATTTCTTGTTACCTAGCGTTTAATAATATCATCTCTCTCCTTCTCTTTATATTACTCTCCACCTTTCTATTCCGCTTCCTTTCCTTCTGCCATTATGTTCTTACATTCCTCTTAATCTCCGTTTCCCCGGAATCTTCCTATCTTTCTCTCCCTTTCCCTATTTATCTCTATCTACCTCATCCTCTTCCTTTCCCTTTTCTTCTCTATCTAGCTCCTCTTCTCACTCTTCTTCTTTTTCACTCTCTATATTTTTATACATAAAAAACAGCGGCAATTTGTAACTCACCTGAAACACAAATCGAGGCGATGGGGAATTATTGTATCATAAAAAACAACACCCAATAAATGCTCAACTTATTTACTTCAAACTACCAAATATCTTAAACGGAAAGTAAATTACGCCTAGATATAAATTATTTTTTCTTCACTAAACACAGAAAAAAGACTTTTAGAAAAGCGGCCTACATGCAATAAATAGAAATGCGTGCGTATATACATTCTCTTTAGGCAACACTGTTTATTCCCTTTAGCCCTCTCACAGATAAATCACCATATTAATGTGTTCTTATATATGAACATAACGTGCACACAAATGGCCACTTGCCGTTTCTCGGTAATAACAAAAAACCCTGTGCACCTCTTTAGTCTATATTACAATTGGTATTCTGTATTTTTTTGTAGAATCATCCATTAACAAATTACAAAATGAATAATATAAAAATAGAATGCAAGTCGGGTTTTTTCTTATAGAGGGACGGAGTAAGTGAAAATCCCCCCCACAATATTACTTTAAAAAAAACGTATCTTACATTATCACCAATACTTGATTTCTCATTAATTTTTTCTCGTGAGAAATGTGTTCGATATTCGTATAGAACCAATGATACCCTACAAATATAGTATACACGAATTCATATTTAATTTTCGTTACAGTATCACATTTAAAAATGTGAAAATATTTTGGATACAATGAAACAAGAATTATATGAACTATTCATAACGTGGCCGTCAAATACAATATTTATTTTTAGTGGGAGTATAATCCCATTCAAAATGAAATATCCCTTATTCATTCTGGATGCTAATTAACATCAACACTGGATTTCATTATACATTTGGGCGGATTAATATGAAGCGTTATTCTGTGCAGACGTGTTGTCTTATAAACATTCATAACAAAATATAAGAAACAGAAAATATACGCCATAACATTGCTAAACCTTTATAAACAAAACCATAGCAAATTAAACATAAATTATAGAACTGAATTCTGGGAAACGTCGGTTGGGAACACCTAGTATGATTTTAATATAATGAATGTTTATCTATGGCTTCAAATATCTTATGATTTGATCTATATATATATTTAAATGAGTTTCTCATGATGTAACTACAGAATATCACGATGGCACAATAAATATGATCGTAACACAATCAGTATGGGTAGGAACTAACAAAAGTTTACGTCCATATATCTTGCAACCTAAATGTTGTTTGCGGTGAGAGACATACATGCACACGTATCAGAATTACCGCATATGCGATTATCCTTCCGGTTGATTTTTGATTATGGTTGTGTGTGGGTTTGTTTACAGCATATCGTCTTCATAACTTAGCAAAATATCGAAAATGTTCAAATTTAGAAGAGATTACATTTGGGGATATTTAGGTAAATGTCATAGTCAAGGTCGTAGAAAAGGGTAATGCCCCACTTTGGGCGCTAACTTCAATCATACTCTTTGTAGAGATTTGGCTAATTGCCAAATAAATTCCGAATATTATATGGTCTTGCTCTTGATATTATAGCTGAAAAAGCTTGACCAAGGAAACATTCAATATTCGATATTTCTATTTGACGCATATGTTATTATTATTAATTTCAGCTTGACCAGAACAATAGTATTTTAGTTGTTAATAATTCAATGTCATAACTATAAAATAACTACATATTAGATGGGGTAGAATACTTTGGTCAGTGCTTACATTGTCAGGCGGCGATATGCAGTCTTAGGGCATCCATTAATTCTAATTTTATGACATGTGTTCTCTTTAAATCTGGTGTTCGGCAAGACTTCATGAATGTTCATGAATTAAATACACTGAATCAAATGTATTATGGAACATATGTATTGAATGTATCGCGTACATAGTGTTACGTACATCGATAATATGCACGGACATATGAATGTGTCACGCTCTAATACTTTAATCCTTACAGTCAGCAAAATGAATCTATAGTCAATGGTAGCACAAGTAGAAAAAGGTAAATCAATTATTTTTGTAAATATCAAAACTTTAGTAGTTTAATCAATTGATACGAGTAGATGTGTAAAAATAAATGTGTGTAAATGTTTTTCAGAGCATGTGTAGGTGTTGTGCCAGTATGATTTACTCATACTATTCAATGAGCGTGGATTTCGATGAAAGATATACAATTGTGTTGATATATCTGAAATGTTGCGGCATGATCTGTTGAAAGTTGTGAACCAAGATAATACGTAATTCGTTAAGTTGCATTGGTGAATTAATAGAGCAATGAACATTATGAATAAAGAAGGTTCCCTCAGAAAACACATGTTTAAAACTGACTATTCTGACAAGAAAAATGATTAAGTCGAAGAACGTGTCCCTTTGTCTGACCTCGATAGTGCGATTCGGTTTTGGGAGAGGAGATTAAATGCCCCTCTGTTGTGTTGAATATGTGGTTTTCGCTTTATGTCCATGTCTGTACTGATATTCTTCCATACAAAGGATACAATAGATTTATAATTGAACTTTCGCTTTGAATAGACATGTATTTAACCACATATTTTCAAAGATTTCTGTTGGAATAAAAATGTATACATATTATCTCAGACTCATTTTATCGGCCTTTGGTCTAAGATCGAAAGTGTAATATAGATTATGTCGTCAGATGGAGAAGCAGAACAAATTCTAGAGTGAATCACTTTTTAATTGTGTCTCAATTCAGAGTGTCTCTTATTGGAAGCTATATTTTCAATACATTAAAAAACAAAATTTTTTCTAAATCTTCGCTCGTGGTGAGGTAATTAGATAGAAATAAGAACCTCATCAGTGTAGATTTCTGCCCTGTTTTTTTGGTGATGTAATTACTGTAAAGTCTTTAATAAGCAATGTGTGTTTTAAATATTAAAACCTCACTTGTCGTTATTTTAATTCTTTGGTTAGATCGTATTGGTAAGTTATGCTAATAAAATATATATGTTAGCGTGGTTTTAATGTAAGGGCAAGTAGTTAATCTTAGTCAGCTTAATAAAATAGACTATCTATGTGTCCGGGTCTTAGGAAATACAATCCTACAATAGCACAATACGATTAATAGAATAAAAGAAAAGGTACTTTTCCCATGCGTTTTATGATATCTAAAAATTACTAAGTAGAAAACGTGTCTTCATTAGTTATGCAATAACATATAAACCACGTGAATGTTAATTGGGATATATATATATATATATATATATATATATATATATAAATTATATATTATATCAAACCTATCGCCAACCTAATAGGTCCCTCACTGTAAACCAAGCTCCAGCCTCTGTCCCATCGGCGCAATGTGGCATCCTTGTGCTTGTTTTACAAATACTTCAATGGATTATACTCCGATGAATTGGCTACTCTGGTGCCCCCTTGACGAAAATTCACTGGACTAACTCGACAATCAACTAAATCTCATTCATTCACTGTGGAGGTCCCCAGATGTCGGAGAGCCTTCTACTCAAATAGCGTCTTTCATCGTACTGCTGGCCTCTAAAACTCTTTTCCTGCACCCTGTTTCCCCGACAGTAAGGACATGCAGAAGTTTAAAACTAATGTAAACAGACATCTCGCTGCGCAGATCCCAGTCTAGGTTGACCGCCCCCTATCTTCTCCCTCTTTTCTTTTTTCTCAGTAGCCCCTTACGTCTACAGTGGCGGCCTGCCTTGTTTGGGGTTAACTATGTTAAAAAAAATCACTCAAATGATCTTAATTGTACATGAAATTCTGTAATAGCCGAGCATATTAGCAATGACCCAGCCGGATAATTGGCGACCCTAAGGGAGATTGTTTACTATTTCATAGGCGCTCACACGGTGTACATCTTTAGATTCCTCAAGACCGTCGTCATGAAATCCTGAAACTCCTTCTGTAAAGAGAAACGAATTATTTTAAGGGATTTTCTGTCATTTTCATTTTCACGGTTGAATACATTCCGCATCCATTCCAATATTTTATTTCCCTTCTGATCGTTTCTCTATTTCTCCAGTGCATTCATATTTCTATATTGTATGGCTCATAGATAATTTGCCTTGATGACTAAGGATGGCAACCGGTCGTCATTTTCTCGTGCCTTCTTGTTATGTATATATTTTATATGTGTTAGTGTTTATTTTGACCTTTGTGCTATTCATGTATTCTATGTCATATACTTAGAATAATGTCGATTTTTCGAAAAGATAAATCAATGATGTCGCATAAAATAACTGGGTGGACAAATAATGGACGTGAGCGTCAGGATCGCTCGGTAAGCATCTTATAAGCCACTCAATAAGACAGCTGTAATATATTTGAAGTCCCAATCTTCTAAAATCAGAGATGGGGAGGTGTGTATAAAACTGGGTGCCATAATATATATATATATATATATATATATATATATATATATATATATATATATTATAGTGTTTTATAAGGAAATTATGTATTACAATTGTATAAACTTTAATGAATCCGTAAATATCCAATTACAATCTCAATAAAAATGTATAACAACCTTCAGAGCATATATACTATATTATATTAAGACAATTTCAGAAAACATTTAAACGGAAATTCAAAAATATCTACCAATAGATTAACATAGATGGAACATTTGATAGTGCTTGCATGTTAGATGGAAATGCAAATGATAAATCTCCACTAAAATGCGGAAAAAAGTAATTGAAGCAACTGATAGGAATTATTTTTTTTGAATTGGATTGACATGGTTTTTGGAGTGTAATCAACATAATATAATATAATATAATATAATAAAATATAACATACAGACACATATATATATATATATATATATATATATATATATATATATATATATATATAATGTTTCGGAAGTTAGTTGTTAAAAAATAGTGCTGGATCATATGGTTTTACTAAATTACTATATATTAATGTATTTAGATACTCTATATTACAGTGTTTTCGGGGAGAACCTGTTTTTCATCAATCAGGGAATGTTTGATATAAGGTAAAATACGGTTGGTAAACATTGACCGATTCATCAGCCAACTTTTCTTTATTTAATGTTCCGGGAAAACGGGGCAAGATCTAATTATCGGTTGCGCTCGGTCAGTGTTTATTTATTTGTGTTCTCCTGAAATAGATATGCCGTGATTATAAATTGCTCCCCGTTGTCAGTATTCATTTAAGAGGTTTGTTATTGAATGTTTATTTTACTATTTTAAAAATGTTTTAATTATGTTCATATTTCTTTAAGAGTAGTGTTTTTGAAGTTCGTTTTTACCGAACAAGTGTAGGAAGTATTTGCTTACGTTCGATTTTACGCTGAGGGAAAATAGGGATGAACGAGATAATGGAGAGGTCTACGCATAGCAAACAATTAAATACGTAAAGCCTCTGCCCGATAACAAACATTAATATAACCTCACTCACGCCGAAGAATAACACAATATTTTCTAAGCAAACCACGTCACACTGTAATATATTCTTTTTAAATAATGCAAGTGATGTATATATATATATATATATATATATATATATATATATATATATATATATATATATATATATATATATATATATATATAGAGAGAGAGAGAGAGAGAGAGAGAGAGAGAGAAAGACAATTTCTTACTCAAACAAACGAAAATGGTAAAATCTATCGGTTTCCGATGATTTGGTGATGTATTTGGATTTGTTTTTTCTGGTTGTCATGTTCGCACTTCCTGTCGATCGACGGCATTTGATTTCATGATATGAAATGCATTTCATCATATATATATATATATATATATATATATAGATATATATATATATATATATATATAGATATATATATATATATAAATATGTATATAAATATATATATATATATATATAAATATATATATATGTGTATACATGCATATACAAAAATGTATGCATATATATATATATATATATATATATATATATATATATATATATATATATATGAAGTGAAAGAATAGGAAAATACAGCTATAATTTATACTTTTAAATTCCACATATCTTAAGACAATAGATGCTCGATATACGTGATAGAGCAAATATATAGACAAGTAAAACGTGAGAAATAAGATGGTAAACATACAATTTCTATTATGCCTTCAGTTACTCAAAACAAGGTGTTAAAACTATTTGTTTCGTTCCTAAAGCCAGGGTCTTTCAGAGAATGTAATCTTATTATCAGAGGAATATAGAGAGAGATAAGTTGGTAGAGGAATTACCAAAAGTCATAATTATAAAATATATAAATATAACATAAGATAGATACAAATATAGAACATGTCTAATGCAAAAGAGGTTTAACTTATATTAAAAAAAAAACTCTACCGTTGAAGGCGTCATGAAAAATAGTAGGAGCAAGTTCAAAAGCGATGAATCCAGGAACAGTTAACGTCAAAAATTGTTAAATCAAGTCAAATCATTAAAATCGCAAATAATCCTGTTTGAAAAGTGTGCAATGTAAAAATTAACGATGTAAGTTATCTATTGAAAACATTTGGATGACTCCGATAGGCTTTCCAGATTGATTTTTTTTTAGATTCGAATCAAAAGTGAGATGATAAGACGTAGTTTTCAATCCAGGCAAAGAGCTGGTAAAAACCAGCGTCTCTGCCGAAATTAAAAAGTTGACAAATACGTTCTTGAAATTCAAAGTAATATCCAAACAAATGATGTTAAAAAAAGTAGGATGTTGTGCGAGGAATTAGACGGATGACGTTAAAAGAAGATTAGTGTGGATCCCCTTGATACCAGTAAGCTTCATATATAGAAATAGAGTTTAAATCAGGAAATAATTTAGTAGAACAATGGCGTAACTGAGTCATAATAAGTGAGTAAAACGTCCAAAGTTAGTATCAACTATAAGGGAAGAGTATATACTTATTATTAATCAATTACTGTTGGGATTGGAAAAAAAGTTAACGTTAGAGTTAGGGAACAGAAATTAAAAACTAAAGGCCAAATAAAAAGGAGAATATAATTAAAGTGTAATGAATAGAAATAAAAAATAGAAAGAGAAATTAAATTATTATGGAATGTTTACATTAATGAAGAATAATAATGGGCGTACTATCTCAATCTGGAAAAGTAGCCGTAGGAGAAACATCCAGATTAGAGTATTTAAAACTATTACCTATGTTTAGAGTGAGGTTTATATAGAAGGGGTCAAGGATGACGTTATGATAATTAGATGTAAGCGTGTAAAAAAGGATAGAGTTAGCTTACAATTAAACAAACTCAACTTAATAAGTGGCGAATGAGATCAGAGGAATATATAGGGGAGGGCATAGAGCTATACAAATTTGGCGGGGTGTTACAAATATTATAACTGCAAAATCTATCAAATATGATCTGGGAAATGAAAATAAGATTACCCCTTAGTGGAAAGAGTAAAGTGCATAAGTTCCAAAAATAAATAAAAGTCAATAGCTGAAGGCGTCATGAAAATTGTAACAGCACGTTCAAAAACTGGTGAATCCAGGAACGGTTGGTGTCAAAAATTGTAAAGCAACTATATAACAGAATAAAGGAGTATGGATACGAAAGCCATACAAAGGGGTAAGATAAAGAAGAATATAAAGGATACATACATGTAAACAGTAAAACGTGCATTGAATTAATCAGGGGATAACGTAAAGGTCACATGTAAAGGTTAACAATCAAAAATTGAATTTAAAACTATCAAGATTGAATAAGAAGATAACATTAGTAGGGTAATACTTATAGTTATAGATAGATATCAAGATTAATGGGTCAAAATACCATCGATCCAGAGTTAAAATGATTTCTGAACTTATGGAAGCGAAAAGTACTAGTACTCTTCAATAAGTAGTAAAATAGAGCCTATAACGTTGATATATTTAAATGTTCTTGTATGTCTGCATGACGAAAGAAAATCTCTTTTAAATGGTGTAATGTTTTTACTTGTGGCAGTATTGATTACCATAGCGGTTTCTAAAGTGCACAGTTGGAAAAACCTATATCCTGGTGTATAGGACCTGGATTTTTTAAAGATCAGTCAATGTGGAAGGTAAAGGATGTTTGTCGTTTAGATTTTTGAATATATTGTTAAGGGCATCTATGCAATTTGCTCGTTGTTACTTTTAAAAGAGGAGATGTGGCTTAATATGGCGGTATTACCACTGAGTGATTGCTGATAATGGCTTATATGAGCACTTCTAGTGACTAGTTTAGTAAATATTTATAGTAAATATATGATTTACAGGATTGTTAGAAGAATCGCAGATGGTCTTCATAAATAGCCCTGGCATGCCGAGTGCCTCGTTAATAAAATAATTTTGAACGTAACTAATTGTATCTTCTAAATATAACCAACAACTATCAGTTTCAGCGCGTGACTTCGAATATTTTTCTAGTTTGTAAGAGTAGACACCCTCTTATGATTGCCATATAAATGTCACAGATTTACAATTGGAGTAACAACTAATGCACTGCTCGTTTACATGCGACGCATAACGACAGTTGTCCTCATCTTCATTTGGTGTGTTAGCAAGTTTTCGTCAGTTATAAAATATCAACATTAGAAGATCAGTAAACTAAAAGGATCAGCACAAATATTTGACTAAAGTGCATTTTTAATTATGTTATTGTTACACCGGTCGTTCTTACACATGAGAAACTGCACCGGTTGTCACTATAAATAGTGCGAGTCACCAGAGACACAGAGAAGACAAAGCACAGTCTTGTAACTGTCTTGCCAAGTGCTAGTCACTTTCTTACTTTGTTAATACACTTGTTAAACCAACCCTCGACTGGACTTCCTTTATTTATTATTTACTGTTGGACAACTTCACAACAGTTATGTATTGAGATGGTTTATGATAATGAATCAAAACGTAGCAAGCTCATAGGACACTCAGAGAAAAGGCTAATTAAATTGTCGGTTTATGAAGCAGCAGTACTCGTATCTGACTCTCATAAATGTAAAGCAGTACGTCAAGAATAGGTAATAATTTGGGTGTTAGAATTATAACACTATTTTCTAAGCAACCTTACCAACGGTCCGATGTAAGTCTTCCGTTTCAAATTTGGGGTATCAGTCAGCCATACTTATTTATCAAAGCAAGCGCTTTCTGAAGGAGAGGTCCATTCATTGACAAGATATGTGGCCATATAATGATAGAAAAGGTACATAATGCTTAAATTAGAAATAGTAATATTAATAACATTAACAAGTAACTAAGTGCAATATAATCAAAAAATAAGGTATACCCGTATAGCTATTGTATCATACTAGAAAAGAAAGTAAGTTTCCACAACTAAATCATAATCGCACTGCACATATTCCCTAGTGAATAAAGTGCAGGAACAAGGTATATCCTGATGTGAATTCATATGAACGACCCCCTTCCTTCCAATTGACATATAAACTACTCAAAAAAGCATCAACTGCAGAATGAGAGAAGTTTACCCAAGTCTAAGATGTATTATTTGGAATATTCTGACTTCTGTTATGATCTTAGATGTTATTCTCAAAACGTGTTGGTCTGCATAACCTTCGACCTTCTTCAGGTACGCCTTGTCGAATCAGAGTGTGAAAAGACTGATTCAGAGTTCGACAAAACGCATGTTAAGAATGTCGGAAGTTAAATCCACCGACTTGTTGTGAAAATATCATCAAAACTCAAAATAGTAGTCCACATTATCAAAATAAAACACATTAGCAATCTTTATCTCAAACTCTTCGAAACATTAAAACGAAAGAAGCAGAAAAAATCCGGACGAGTAAACGACGGTATAGTATTAACATAACAACTATTCTAAACTGATAATTATTCATGAGATATATTATGAGTAAACAAACATTCAGTATCTATTAATCATGTTGAACTTACGTCAGAAGTTAAGTTACAAAGTGATTAAACACGTGTAAACGTATTCGAAACTAGAAAAGTATACTATTATTGTATTGGTGTATTATGTGGAACTTCACAACCTGGTTATTCAACTGAGAAGTGCTTTCTTCTGAAACAAACTGTATTACTTTTTTCATAGAATAAATTGTCCGCATATGACATATTTATGAAGAAGTAATACAACTTATCCTTACAATTTTAAGAAAATGTCTTGATTTCTAGATCGGCAACACAGTTATATCCATCATCATATATTGCGATTTCCGAGTGTTTCTCTTTCTATAAATTGGGGTATCAAATAACATACAGCAACTGAAAAACTACTTATGTAACAGCATGACTCTATATGAATGAGACATCAGTGGATACGGCTATCTTTATCCAAACTTATGTGATGTGGTTTAGCTAAACATATATCAGCAATATACGAAAAAGCTCTACGCTGTTGATACAAATAAGATCATGAAGTGCTCCACCTTTTTATTAAGCTGTGGTTTGTCTGGTTCCTAAAACAGTGTATATATTATACAATGGCTGAAAAAGTAAGATGTATTACTGATAGTAATGACTGTGATTATACTTTACATACGAGTTTAGTTGCTGTAAATTCCAAATTAAGCTATTGACTAAATAGCAGTGTCCTCTCTCTATATATATATATATGTATATATATACATATATATATATATATATATATATATATATATATATATATATATATATATACATGAAAGGAGATTGTAGTTTGCGGATAGCGGAAGGGATATGGTCGCAAGAGAAGGGGAGCTTAAGGAAGCAAGTCTTCATCCACTACAAATCCGCACTACCCCTCAAATCCAAAATTAGTTACGCACACACCGCGTACAGGACTAATGCTCATCTACTACCGAAAAAACAACACACACCAGAGCCTTCCACCAGACCATATAAACCAACGGTTTCCCCCCCATATCCAGCCTCAACAACACCAAAAGACGTAGACACCACACTCTCAGCAACACTTGCTTCCTTAAGCTCCCCTTCTTTAACGACCGTATCACTTCCGCTATCCGCAATGTCATACGTAGTGAGAACCTTAACATACACCTCTCCCACACAGGCACTTCTCTCCGACAACATTTATCCAAAAAAAAACACTACACCCTGGACCCCTGCTCTCTAGCTAATTGCCTCATCCCCAACTCTGACCTCTGCTTCCGCACCTATACAGTGTACAACCTACAATGCGCTAAGTGTCAAAAGTTCTACATCAGTGTACCGTTAAGCCTCTGCACCAACGCATTAAGGAACATCTGAACACCCACATTTCTTCCTTCCACAAACACTTAATATCATGTGGCAACACACATCGTTCTATAAGTGTCCGCATTCTCAACTCTGTCCGCAATATCGATCAGCTCCGAATTTCGGAAGCAATTCTAATCTCTAAATTTCATCCTACTTTGAATAACAAATTTGAGTTGTCTTCCCCTTTCATCCTATGATTCTTAGCTCCTCACACTCCCACCCCAACTTCCTTGCCTTTGTCTCCTCCGTCTTCCTTTTATTTGCCCAGCGCCATCCACCCCACACCTCGATGCCTTTTATCCTGTGTTTTACATAGTTACATATTTATAAGTCAAACATTATAATAATAGACATAAATGCAAACAAGAATGAAGTAATATACACTTTATGTATATATATGTAGGTCTTGTGTATGTGTATGCATATATACATGTATGTATATATGTGTGTATTTTCATGTATGTGTGTATGTATATGTGGATACATTTATAAAGTTTGAAATTTAAATAAAATAAAATAAGAAAATATAAACTAAAAGAAAAAATAAATAAATAAATGACATAAAAATAATAATTATAATTAAAAAAATAAATATATAAAGAAATTAATAATAACAACAACAAAATTAAATAAATAAATAAATACATAGAATAAATTTATTTAAATTTAGTTCTAGGAGTATTATACCCTTTAAATACCTTTAAAATAAAACAAATTTGTATTTGGAAATTTACACTTTATATGTATATATATATATATATGTGTATATTTTAATCTCTAAACTCCCCCCTTCCCTTTCCAACTGTTCCTCTTAATTCCCCCCATCCCTTTCCAACGGTTGCTTCCTACCCCATGATGTTAATTCTTTCCATAATTGATTTCAATTTTTTCAAGTTTCCAGTCTCCTTTCTATCCATATTCCGTTTGTTCTTAGTTATCTCCCTTTGACTGCCCGGATTAAAATAACGACCCACACGTAAATTTAAAATTAGAATTGAATACATGAATAAAAGTTAATAAATCAAATAGAATAAAAAAATAATAAAATTATAATAATTAGTATATAAATAAACGAATGTTAATAAGATGATAAATTTAGCTGAATAAGTATATAATAAAATTTTGACATTTTCTGCGTACCTAATACTCCCAATCCTCTGCGGCAGTGTATCACCAGTTTGATTTCGGTTTTTCCCACCGGTGTTACTCGTTTTTTCGACCGTTCGGTTTTTAATTGTTGTATTTTGATAATGAATTTTTTTCTTCCGAAAATTAAAGATTACCTTGGGCAGGAACTTTTTATTAACCTGACAGTATTTACTGTCCTGGTATTTAATCTGTTTTTACGTGAATCATTAATAAATCGTTTTGAGATTTCATTCTCGTTTTCTCCCCTCGTTTGTTTCTGTTCACCCTCTCAACCTTCCGGCACCTACATCGCATTGCTACAGCCTCGGATTACAAACCTGTACTTTATATATATATATATATATATATATATATATATATTAAAAAAAAACCAACACTGATAATTTTCTTTTTAAATAGTTGGTGTATATAACTTAAATATATATATATATATATATATATATATATATATATATATATATATATATATATATATATTAGATTTCTTGAATGTAAGATGATACATATAATTATATATATATATATATATATATATATATATATATATAGTACGTCCAAAATAAACGAAACAAAGTAAATATATATATATATATATATATATATATATATATATATATATATATATATATATATATATATATTAAAAAAACCAACACTGATAATTTTCTTTTTAAATAGTTGGTGTATATAACTTAAATATATATATATATATATATTAGATTTCTTGAATGTGAGATGATATATATAATTATATATATATATATATATATATATATATATATATATATATATATATATATATATATATAGTACGTCCAAAATAAACGAAACAAAGTAAATCTACTGAATCTAAACAAAATTATATATATTTTTTTGTGAAAATCTCACTGAATATACACATTAAGTTGTTGGACTTTTACCGAGATTTTCAGATTAATTAAAAACATATTTTTAAAGTTATCTACCATTTTACAGATTTCAAGTGTCAAAGATTTAGGAACAAAATATCATGTTTAACTAAATTACATTAAAATCGCAAAAGAGATTTTATATGTGGTACGTGCACTTTTGTTTTGAATAACGGCTGCGCATCAACAACTGCAAGATTTCACTAAATCTTGACATTGTGCCACAGTTATCTTGGCCCATTCATCTTTCTGTTTCAGCCACAAGTCTTTTTCCGATTTATTTGCCATAACATTCTGTCTTAAAGTCTTCCATAAGTTTTCTATAGGGTTCATGTCAAGAGTATGAGAAGGCCAGTCCATTACTTCTACTTCTTAATCAGCCATATCATTTATGACCAGCTTTGTCTTATGACAGGGAGCATTATTCTGCATAAAAATACAGGCTTTTCAATATCAGTATTGTGCAACACTGGCAAAACATACTGTTCTGATACATTATTGTATATAGTGGCATTTACTCTTGTATTTAAGCGTACAAGTGGTGATGTACGCTCCTATGAAATCATACCGAAAACCATCACGCTTCCTCCACCAAATTTAACTTTTTTTTATGCAGCTAGGATCCAAACTGTCGCCTTTTCTTCTTCTTACAAATTGTTTTCCATCACTGCCAAACACATTAAATGTCGATTCGTCGCTGAAATAAACTTTTTACCAATTTTCCTCTGACCATATAACATGCTTTTTTGCGTACGCCAATCTAGCTGACTTGTTCTTTTTTTTTTACTTATTAGCGACTTTTTCCAGATCTTGCAAAAATACCTATTTCGTGCAACATTCTGGACACAATTTGTCGTGAAAAATCGTGACATCTTCCATGTTTTGTAAATGTTGCCAGCCGTAAGGAAACGGTCTTTTAACACTAGGCGTTGTATAACTCTGCCCTCTTTTGCCGTTGTCTTTCTTGGTCTACCCGGTATCTTTGTGTAACTTAACTTTTCAGTTTCTTTATAGAGTTTGAGAACTCGGCTTGCAACACTTTTTGAACGTTTCACACGTTTTCCGATGCCTTTTATTGTTAATTTTTCTTTCTTAATTTGAGAGTTTTGCTTTTTCGTTTAAATCAGTTTTATTTCTTTTTGACATGATTGGTATTGCGTGACTTGCAACAATGAAGACAATTACAGTTTAGAATATTTATTTTCATCTATTTAAACAAAAAACCAATACTGTTTTTAACTTCAAACGATTATTATCCCTTTCCTAATTTTGGACACTTGAAATATGTAAAATAGTGGATAACTTTAATAAATATTATTTTGATTCATCTGAAAATATCGGTAAACATCCAACTACATAATTTACATATGTAGTGAAATTTTCACAAATATTAAAATATAATATATTTAAGATTATTAATATTTTATTGTTGTTCCTTAATTTTGGACGGCACTATATATATATATATATATATATATATATATATATATATATATATATATATACCTACTCTCTGCGGTAAAGAAAAACTTGACAAGTAGTCAAGTTTTTCTAAGATTAGAAAAATGGCGGATTGTCATTTTCGTTCGCTGTAAATCAAATATTAAGCTATTGTCCTGATAGTATACTCACACACCCACCCACTGACACCCACACACACACACACATATATATATATATATATATATATATATATATATATATATATATATTTCATTCTATTTTTCCTCCCAATATGTCTACCCTACATGTATCTGCACTTACATGACATTTTTTCTCTATTTTATCATCCTGATGAAGTCTTATAAATAAAAACGAAACGTTGATGTACACATAAAAAACATCCATTTTTTGGTTTTCTTTTTTCATTTTCCCATCACGTCGGATTACTTTCATCCTTCTCTTCCCATATATATATATATATATATATATATAGGTGCATGCGTAGACTTACACTCAACTACATCCATACATCAGATAGCTAAAATGAATTTCCAAACGATAAAGTGTAACACAGGTGGATTAATAACATTGCTGCATCACAGAACGAGAGTAATTTATCACAGCAGAATAATTGTAGCAAGCACGCATTACACTTTCCATAGACTGATCTATATTAAAAAGTAGTTAAAACTAATCATATAACTAATTCTTTTTTCTAATCACCCGATAGTCAAAGGGGCATTCCTATTAATATGACTAGAACTCAACTTGGTATTATGCCAGACATTCTTGTGCTGATGCCATTCATTTACACGGATGTCGTATAAGTTTTTTTAAAAATAGCAATGACATCTGTTAAGTCAGGACATACAATTGATACCTCCTATAAAGGTGGTTTCGCATGTAATTGTTAAGCAAGGGATGCGCAATCCTAAGTACACCTTTTCTGAATATAACATACCTTAATCATGTGGCAATAAGAAGTCGAATGCAGCTGAAAACAATGCTGAGATAAGAGGAGAGAATATACAGCACCTTGTATTCAAAAAGTATCACCCATTTAGTACTGACAATAATACTCAAGATCGCTTAACCTCAGTAATCTAACGGGATTATGTCGTATATGTTAATATACGCTTGAAATATGTGTGCGTATACAGCGTACGTATGTGTGTATATTTATTTAAGACACTTTTATTGTATGCGTTATTCTTTGTCATTGTCAGATATTTCATTATTTTCTCAGAACTCCAGGGGTCTGCCGCGATGAACTCTCTAACTCTTAAGTGACGTTTTAATGGAGTGTAATCAGTTTCTGGGTGTTACTGTTAATTCGTTTGCTTTTCCAAAAGAAAAGTAAATGTCAAAACAACTTAACTGATTCTGAAAAAAAAGGTTAAAAAACGACATATAGTGTAACAAAAGTGATGAAAAAAATCTCGCAAGCTTCTAATTGTTATAACTATGTAGTGTTTTAGTATTTAACGTATAAAAAGATGGTTTTACCAAGACGAAAACTCACATCTGGTATTCATAATTATAATATATATGTATTTGCTTATGCTTGATGAGTTTGTGACTAGAATAGATATAAATATGCAGATATAAATGTTGCGTTATAAATTGATTCAGGAGTGAGTAATTAATGTGTGTGTTTATTTGTAAAACTTATAACGCGTATTCTTTTAATTTATTTATTTTTGTAAAATTTACTCGCATATTTGTTTATAATTTCATATTCAATGTGCCTATTTGTATTGGAGTGAACTTTACCTCTGTTATTTGTGTTGAGTTTACAGTAAGATTTATCTTACGTGTGACAACAGTAGGATATCAGTTATTGGTATAAGTAATTTACTTACTGCCCCCCCCTGGAAACATATAGTTGCTTACATAGTTTTTGAAAAAAAACATTCCTATATGTCCTTAACTCAGGGAAGGTCTTCATAGTATTCCTAATCACATTCCGAATAAAATAGCAACGCAAGAAATCGACCGGATTTGAACTCGGTTTAACGGAATCAATGTGACCGGGCATTAACTAATATACTACGTTTGTGTCTAGAGCACACACTTATTTGATATAATAACATGATACTAAAAATGTCAGTCAATAATTAAAGAGCAAATTTAAAGTAAAATGTCTATTCAACAAAATAACATATATAGTATTTATGTCTGCAAATGACACTGGAGATCTCTGTTCAGTATCAAATCCAGCGGCAATGCGACCATCCTAATCTACGATCCGAGAATTATTTCCACGGTTCACTACACTTACCAAGGCACAGTCAGGCGTCACAAATTTACCGATGCGTTTTCATCTCCCTGATATCAAATTTCCCCGATGCCCATTGGTGTGTGTCAGTGGCTGGCCAATTTCACACGGCAATATAATGACAAGTTAATAGGATTAGATATATCAACAGTTGCAAGGAGACGAACAGCGACCCAGACAGAGGTAGGTGTTTAATCAAACACTTTCTAGAAATAAATAATCGAATTATCTTATATGCAGGACTTTCAACGAAACTTGCAAATGTTTTTTTTTCAGTTGGGAATAAAGTGCACTTATAGAAATATAGCGACTATGATATCAATTTCTATTCAAATAAAAATATCTACATATTATTATATTCATTTTTCGTGATGGTACAAGGGAAACAAGTCTATTGTTGAATCGCCTATGCATGTCCATGTATTAAATAGTATACTGAGATTGAGTACACACTTAAATGCGCGAATAGCTTGATGGATGACGTCGAGGACTCTGAAATTACGTCTGGCAAATTGAACACTTTTCGAATTTTTGTGGTTATTTATTCAGTAATAATGTTTATAAAGTATGATCTATTTCGCCGATGTATAAGTCAAATACAATTTGGGTTAAATAAATACTCTACAGTTTGTATTAAGTTGTAAATTTAGATGACAGAAAAACATATGAATTTAACATACAGAAGACACATATAAGCAAACTAATAGTGGTAATGAAAGGTCGTATATATTAATCGAAATTTAATATTGTCAGACATAAGTGTATATATTATTACTTAACATGGACCAGGTTTGATCTCATGGGCGCGTTTTGGTACATGTTAAAATAAGGAGTCAACACTTATCAAATCAAAAAAAGCCACACAATGATAAGGGTTCATGACATATATCGATTGTCACACGTGTGATAGAACAATATAATGGTATTTTGCAAATGATAGACAAAAAAAACAAATGTAATTATAATGTAGACGTTTTATGGACACTAGTTTTAGAAATTGGATTTGAAGACGGTCAAGTCTAAGTTAACAGTAAACCAGTCTCATGGTAATGTGTTCAAAATAAAAAAATATGTTCAAAGTAAATTCCAATTGATTCTAGGTAATCGGACGAAGTCCAAAAAGTGATTTGCAGTGGTGGTAGTCAGACGAGTCGTAACTGTATTGCATTGTAGAACTAGGGAGTCGAACTCAGTTACTCGTGGCATGAAAACGTGTTCGGAAATTAACTCTCTATATCTGACAGAAGTACCCAATCTTTGGACGTAACTGGCTCATATATATATATATATATATATATATATATATATATATATATATATATATATATATATATATAGTCGAAAGAAGCTTTAAGTCATTTTAACAAAAAAAAAAAAAAAAGATAAAATGCAGTTTAAATTCCCAGAGCAACTAACAAAATCCAAGATATTGCAGATTAACATTCGTTGGAAAATTCATAGACAGATAAAATGTATATATATATATATATATATATATATATATATATATATATATATATATATATATATATATAAGTAAATAAAATAAAATTAAAATAAAAAAATAAAAAGGGGGGGGGTTAAGTATCTAACAGTGAAACAAAAACAGGAGACCTTAAGCGTCTAATATTAACACGGGGATCATCAGCTGTTTACCATGTAACTGTTTCGGAGATTTAAAAACAGGACAGTTATAATATTCATGGCTCTCCAATGGTACTGATAATACTACCATTTCCCCTATAATCAAGTGTCGAAATAATTCAGCTTAAAATTTCACTAATATATACATAAATAAATAAAAATAATAAAATAATAATAATATTAAGACTACCGTATGATATGGTAATTTGCATATCAAATAACATTAATTATAACAATAAAAAAAAAAAAAATTAATAAATAAAAATAAAAATATATATATATATAAATAAATAAATAAAAATAATAATAATAATACTATCTAAACACTAAACCCAAGAACCATTCTGCAATATGGTAGCTAGCAATAAAATTATATAGGAATCAAAATTGCATTAAAAAATAAGTAAATAATAAAAAAATAAAAAAATAAAAAAATAAAGCCTTAGTACCTTATATATATATATATATATATATATATATATATATATATATATATATATATATATATGAAGCAATCCAACAAAAGATATAAGCGTCAACTAATATCTTATAATTAGTGAAACATCCGGATAAAAAAACTGAAGCTCAATATACTGGATAGAGCATTAATATTATAATATAAAATGAAGTAATAAAATAAGGTGTCAATCAAATTTTATTAGAATTCAAAGTTCATGCAAAGCATCCTTAAGTCCTTAGCTCATGAGTTTTCAAAGATAATTCTTCTCTTCAGAGGACCATTACCGCAGTTATACTACTACAGGCAATAAAATTACGCTTTGAAAATATATAAAATTATATACACAAATATATAAAAATACATAACATCAAACATATCAATCCAAAAACATACTTTTGTTGAATCCATACAGTCCATCCAGGTCATACAAGTTGAGAAGCATAATCAGGAAGGACATTACTCCAAGATTAACATTGAATATGGACACATTTCGCGACTGGATAACTTTGCCGGCCCCTTCAATTTCACATATTTGGACTGCTATTTGTATCTTGGAGTAATGTCCTTCCTGATTATGCTTCTCAACTTGTATGACCTGGATGGACTGTATGGATTCAACAAAAGTATGTTTTTGGATTGATATGTTTGATGTTATGTATTTTTATATATTTGTGTATATAATTTTATATATTTTCAAAGCGTAATTTTATTGCCTGTAGTAGTATAACTGCGGTAATGGTCCTCTGAAGAGAAGAATTATCTTTGATAACTCATGAGCTAAGGACTTAAGGATGCTTTGCATGAACTTTGAATTCTAATAAAATTTGATTGACACCTTATTTTATTACTTCATTTTATATTATAATATATATATATATATATATATATATATATATATATATATAAGATAGCATATCACACACTGCATGTTTTTTTTACGAATTATGTTCGTTTCTTAGAAATACGAGTACTATCCGTGCAATTACATTGTAGGCGTGTATGTTGCTTTCTTATCAATCTTTCCATCTATCTAGAATCTTAACTATCAGTTTGTGTGGTCTCAACTGATGGTGGGAGTTTATTATTGGAGGTTTCTTACATCAAGGCTGTCTTGGCAGCGGAACATTATTGTTGTAGTTATTATTATTATTATTATTATTATTATTATTGTTGTTGTTGTTGTTGTTATTGCCTTATTATCATTATTGTTATCATTATTATTATTATTATTATTATTATCATTATTATTGTTATTATTATTATTATTATTATTATTATAATTATTATAATTATTATTATTATTATTATTGTTGTTATTGCATCATTATCATTATTGTTATCATTATTATCATTATTATTATTATTATTGTTATTATTATTGTTATTATTATTATTATTATTATTATTATTATTATTATTATTATTATTATTATTATTATTATTGTCAAACTATTAGGAGTTCTCACGCAGATAATCACAGTGAGTAATGCTCCCTGGAATTTGAGTCACAACATATTTCCCCAAATTTCCAGTATTTTTCACTTCTTTCCATAAGCATTGCAAATGATTTTTCCTTATCGCAATAGATGCTTGCTATACATTTCTCGCTGGTAACGACCATTGGTAATCTTTCAGATGTTAGTGTCAATAAGTCTCCTCAACATCTCAGTACTATCGACACACTTCCAGTGGGGGTGAGCTTAGTGCTTTTCTTCTTCGGTCTTTTTATCATATTTTACCCTTCACACTCATTTGTTTATTATTAGCCGAGTCTGGTGCAATCATACTGTGTGTGGTGGTAGTTGATAAAATGTCTTGAAGTTTCAGTACACACGGGTGTATGCAGTATGGTAATTTCTACGTGTCTTTGTTTTATTTCCATTGCACCTTCCCTGTAGCTGGTTAGCATTCGTAGTGTGTGTGCGTAGGTTTCAACATTTGAGGATGTTCCTGTTTAGATCATTACCGTCTGTTGTATTGTCTCAGTCTTCCTTTTTTATTTCAATTTCTCCTAGTTTATTCCAGTTCTTTTCAGGACTGTTACTAGTGCTCTTACGATTATTAGTAGTCTATTTTCTTTTGTCACGCTCATTACATATTTAACTTATCTTGCAAGTTTGGTGTCTTTGCTTCGTTGTCCTGTCTTTACTTTAGAACCTGTGAACTGCTGGGACGCCAACATCTATTATTTGTCAGTTTCTTTTCTTCTCGTTGACGATTATGCCATTCCTGAATGGGGGTATCTGTGTGTACCATAGTGTTCCATAAGATCTGGTGATATTCGTTTTCCAGCACTGTATCCGATTGTTCTCTTATCGTGTCTGTACATGTTAAAAAGTAAGTATTTTGCACAGTTCCCAGTGTAGTGTTTTCCCCACGCAGTTATGTATGTTATTGTATTCTTTAGGGGTTAGTTTACTGTATTCATTCATGAGATTTTATTCCTTACGTTTACTACAAATAAGGCAGGTTGTCACGATAACGTAAGGGGTATCCAGAGAAAGAAGTTTGGCAGCAATATTATTGTTCACATACCATTTAAACTTCTTAAAATTCGTACAGTCAGGGTAACTGGAAGAAGGAAGGGAATTTCAAATCCAAGCAGTTCGAGGATAGAACCTATTACAGTAGAAAATCCCGGGCATCTGGGGAATTCAACAGTCAAAGGGTAAAATCTAGTTAACTGACGGGTTCATCGGGGGTATTCATGCTGATGGGGCACCCGTGCAGCAAGTTCATCGTATCCCATGCCATAAAAGTACTTGTAAAACAAGCACAGGGATGCAACATTGCAACGGTGGGACACGGACTGCGGTTTGTTATATAGTGTGGTGCCTATTAGATTAGAGACTCTTCTTTAAACCCTGTCCTATGAGGAGATGTTATTAGTTGTTGAACTTGCCAATATGTGACAATATACATCAATAATATCCCTAAAGCTAAAGTAAAGAGTCAGATGAGGTCTTTGTTAAATGGAAAATACTAAAGCTTCTAGTTAAATTCGGTTTCAGCAGCATTAAGTCATTGTCGGTAAATGTTTCTAAATTGATTAATGCCTTTGGAAGATCAGATTTGAAAGCATTGGATTACAATATATGGGCAGTGTTTGAGTATATTAAAAATCTGGATTACTTTAAGTGTGTCCTTCTCGCTTCAACATCCAACAATCCAATGGGCACTGTGCGTTTTGCAATTGCTCAATTAATTTAGTGGTTAAATTGATGGATATACAATCGAAGATGGGATTATAAAAAACATGTGGGTATTCCGTTTTATGTAAAGTTGCTTAATTAATTGATGTACACACGAGTTGTTCTTTTAATTGATCTTATCACAAATAGTAAGCTCCGTCTTCGTAGCTTAAGTCAATCAGCACCGAATTGGAATGGTGCTTATTCTAAATTAGTAACTGCCTTCAGAGACAATATTAGCACTGTTATAATAACTATTATACTTTTGAGGTTGAAGTTTTCATAACTCGTTAAACCTTCATCATATGGGAAGAATATATTCAATATGCACCTCCTTTATATCGAAGCAAAACCTGTTTAAGTATTGTTATTAAGATTTTGCTCAACGTTATTTAGTGTAAATAATTAAATGTATGGAAATAAGTATAACTCCTGTAACACTATGTTTTACAATTTTCGCCACATTACTGTATGATTTAAAAGACGTTTAATAACATAAGTAATTAAAATAAAAACAAGATATGTATTTGTATATGCGTTCGCAAATAATACCGACAAATATATATATATATATATATATATATATATATATATATATATATATATATATATCATTTTATAAGCAGATTACAAACAATTACATTTTGATTTATTAAACGTTATGTGTGCGAGCATATGGTTTATTAGAACAAACATTTTGAATACGGCGTATTTAAAATAATTGGTTTAATTTGCCAATCTAGCAGATAATAATTTTAAGACATGCACTTATGCTTTATAAATGTTGTCATTATGTGTTCAAACATTTTGTATTATATTATAACAATGTTTCGGCCATTGTAAACGCTAACCTTCTTCAGGTACATTTCATAAAACTAGAGATCATATACAAAACTTGAAACTGAACTTTATTTAATCTTCGAGAGTAATTTGTTCGCGTTCCAGCAGTCATTATTGTGTAAACTTCTCATATATTTTCATTTTTTTTTCTTAGTTAATATCACGTATTGTGTAGATTGGAGCTTTAACAAAAGACTGCCCCATAGAAATGAGTTTACTTAAGAACTTATCTGCTGCACCACACCTTAAATGAGAAAAATCGGCCATTAATGCAAATAATACATATTTTAAATCTCATGTAAAAAATACCAAAATGTAATCAAACAGATTTGTAATTCTCTGTAAGCATTAACATGTGCTGATATGCTCTACACACTGTATCAAAAATCTTGTCACGAATGCCGCCGGTCGGGACCACCGAAGGGCATTACGTGACAATGATAAAAAAAAAAGTTTTAAAAAATGTTTTTAAAAAGTCCGGAGTGGCTCGTATTATCCCAGGTTCAAATAAAACGTGATATGGGATGGGGATTTCTCCAATATAAAATACCGTCAGGAAACGAACAAAAGATACGAAGAAACGACAAAAAGACATTAGGACTTAAATTTATATTCATTTATTTAATGAAACTGTATAATAGAAAAAAGGGGAGTGTATCTATAAAACAAAACGAAATAAAACATCAAAACAAAAGTATATTCTTAAGAAGAGGGGGGGATTGTCTATCCTATCCCTATAGTAGCAGGATTCATTTCTACACAAAAAATATACATATATAACAGCCTTAGGGGGCGAATGTCCGTGAAGAGATATTCAGGTTGTTACTTACTAATGGATGCATTGTTCGATTTAGAGTAGATATTTCCGGCATGTCGTCGTAGCCGTACCTCCTTGCACATGTAGTTTTGAAATACATTTTTTTCAGGAAAAACAATTCCTGGCTGGTTACTTTTTCTCCGCTTAGTTCAGCGGGTCGTCTCGCCCGAGCCGAGGGCGGCGATAATTCCATTTTCATTTCTCCGCTTAGTTCAGCGGGTCGTCTCGCCCGAGCCGAGGGCGGCTATAATTCCATTTTCATTTCTCCGCTTAGTTTAGCGGGTCGTCTCGCCCGAGCCGAGGGCGGCTATAATTCCATTTTCAACAGGCTCGTCTCGCCCGAGCCGAGGGCGGCTATAATTGCATTTTCAACAAGCTCGTCTCGCCCAGGCCGAGGGCGGCTATAATTCCGTTTTCAAGATCCATTTACAAAAGGCCCCTGCCTTTCCTCGCGACTTTCTTGTCGACGGTTGTTCATTTCTTCCCCGTTCAGCGCAGAGGTACTCGGGAAGACTGACTATAGTTGTCCTCAAAATATGTCCGTCTTAACCCGGCAGCTAACGTACTTCCTTGCGGCATCCTTCGTCCTCTGTCTCGCGTTAACTTCCTGTCGACTGTTCTTCTTCGCGTGCGGCTTCGCGTGCGGCTGAAGTTTTTTTTGTCTTCACTCTCTCTTTGTATCTCTTTTCCTGACGTCATTCGAGTCGCATTATTATAATTTCTCGGTCGTGTATAAATATGCAAAAATGAATCCTATCTCTTCCCGTAAACCGGAGGTCGTGAGTTCGAACCTCGATAGCTCTCCCTACATTTTGTAACAATATCAGGATGTCATGTTGCATGTATTGGAACGTAAGAGTGCATGCTAATAATAATTGATCTAAAAACTTTGTTGACATACTTTTCATCTGTTTTCTATTATCAGTGGTGCTGGAGAAAAGCTTAATTTTTTTAAATAATTTAATATAACTGGTAAAGCAAATAAAAACATTATTTCTAAACAGGAATGCCATGGGTTTCTATTTTACCATTCTATTTGTTTTATAGTGTACTTATTAAGTCAATAGTGTTTGCAAATACCGGCTCTACTTTTCTTGTGCTTTTCTTTCTATCAGAAAACCTTCTGACAATATATTTGCCTAGAGGTTACTCACTGTGAATTTACGAATGTTTGCAAAGGGCGAATTGTAAATAGGAAGTTAGAAAAAAAACGTAGCTTACAATTCTCTGACATGAAATAACACTTTTTTATTGAATGAAAGAAGGAAAACAAACTAGAAAAAAGTGTAGTGATTTTCGAAAGCGATTCTAACCATGGAAGTATACATAACAGTTACATTCACACGCTGATCAATCTGGATGAGAGTGACTGACAATTCTTAGAAATTCCCTGTAAGCATTGTCAGGTGCTTATGTGCTCTACAGATTTTATAAAAAAAGACCACTGTAAGGTAGATCAGAATATTATGTTGCTTACATTACAACGCTAGTGTACATGTTAATATATTTTGTTTGAGTCTGGGTCTTGACCCGCTAGACTTTTATGTGGAATTATCTGAAAGATAATGTGTATCAACACAATTCCCAGGTAATTCTCGAACTGAACAATACATTCATCAAAGTAAATTCAAATCCTTGAGGGTCAATTGTAATCTTTTTTACTCGGGGGGCAAATACATGTAGTTTGCATCATTTGTATTTTCTAACTACTTTTCTACAATTTGATGGCATATACAAAAGGTTTCTGTTCTTCTTCTTCTTCTTCTTCTTCTTTTTCTTCTTCTTTCGCTTGCTTCACATCATCTCACTGTTAGATCACCAGCTCGGTTGAGAAAAACCCTGCTAATGTTTTGTTGTCGAGCGCAGCTATGCCAGCCATTGGGTGGTCGATGTTTAAAGCATGACTCGATGATGTGGTCTACTATCTGTTCAGAGTGGCCACAGTCGCAGACAGCCGAGTCCCTGAGTCTCCATCCTTTCATGGTCGCGGCGAAACGGCCGACACTTGTCCTGAGGCGGTTGAGCATTGTCCACTGCCGGTGAGGGAGGTCCATGCCTGGTAGGTTATCCGGGTCCTGCACAAATCTGGGAAATCTGGTTCTGTTGATATGACCCCATATCTTCTTCAGCATCTTTCCGAAGTATGAAACTATATAGTCAAATATTTAGTGGTTTTCTCTTTAACTAAATGCTATAATCAGTTATTTCATCATCATATATTATTGTATAATAATTGTCATTCCATTCTATTTACTGTCGTCTATTATTACAAGGCTCCCGATATATTCATTATTATATTTCAAAAGTAATGAAATAGTCACTCAATAGAGCAAATGACAGTAAATCGACGCAGCGTTAAGCAACATACAAATTGTTAAAATGTGTATATCTTGGAATCGGTATATTTACACAATATCACACTGTCCATTCTTATGGAGTGATAAGCAATCCAAATAAACAGAGAGAACCGCTTTTTTATGATTATATCTATGGTCAAACGTACGAACACTTTTTATCATTACAAATGTATCATAGATGTCAGGGTGTTGGTCAATTCCTAATGTGTTTCGAGAGCATTAAATGAGTACAATCATTAAAAGTAGATTCCTGAGTTGATATTAAAGTACATTCGACATACATGACTAAGAATATTGATAAATAAGTAAACGCCTTAAGAAAATGGCGGATTGTCATCATTACAAAATCGAACTGATGTAAACAGCTGATCTTCTTAAGTCTTTAAGCCAGCTAACAAAACCAGATAAAGACGACCAATCAAAAGTACATTGAAACAGATTGATGATGCCAGACATAATTACAATATAAGATATACACCACGGAAAACCAAGTTAATAAAATCTTATTATAATATGTACTAAGTATTCCAGAATTCTACTATATTTACCACCTTCTTTGAAAAAATAAAATGTTGGTTAAACGTAAAAAAGTATGCAAATATAGATGAGTAAGAGAACTATCAAGGCTTTGATTAAAATGGCACGGCAAATACTTGTCATCCAGGAACACTAATTGCCACTCAAATTCCAGGAAAATATGATGAACGTTATCAGAGAGAATCGAAGAGTAAACCGCAAAAAAGTGTAGAGTGCTGACAACCTTAAAATAGTTGTTGTTACTTAGATTCCAGGAAACACCACCTGTTTTTACCAGTGATGAAATCACTGGTAATGACTAGTGTCAAAAATCTTTGGGATAGAGTTTAGAATATTGAAAACCTAACTTTATATTTCCCCTGACGACTTTCTACAACCTTCCTTAATATGGCAAAGTTTTATTTGTTGCAAGTATTTCAATGCTGCAGCTCAATGTGTAGACGCCGATTTTGCACTTCTTTACATGTAATTCATGAAACGATGTTACACCGAATTAAACCTACATTGTAAGATCATATTTCGAAATTTAAGCCCGTTTTGGTTATGTGCACATATCAGTAAGTCAGATTAAGTGAGATATTGTATATAAGTATGATTTATTTTGTCGAAGAAGTTCAAATACAGGCTGACCAAAAACATTTAACATATAATCGTTAATAAAATTTACAATCTATTTGTGCTTACAACTGAGTTGCCCACCAAGTTTTTATACTGGTTGCCCAACAGTATGTATCGTCTTCCAATGATCTGCTATAAAATGTTAATGTTCGACTAATCAGTAAGAACTCTGCTCTATAATGGGCGTTAAATGATCAGGCTTTTATTTGTAAGATTTTTATATGTGGAATTATCTAAAAGATATTGTATATCAAAACAATTCCCAGGTTATTCCCGAACTCAATCGGGCAATACCAAACAAAATCAGGGCAGTGCCAAGAAAAATATGTATCAGAGTTATTGACGATTTTACTTCTTGTCGATTAAACATCACTTGAGTCAATGTGGAGCACAGGGCAGGCATATGTTGAAGTATACTTGTAACAACTATAGTGGAATTGACAGACGAATTTTTAACTTTATCACCGATTCTATGGAGAGCATTTATTTATCACCATTATTTGAGATACAATTTGGAATGATAACGTCATCTAAATTAATAAGATCTGCACATTAAACACGGTATACTACAATGTTGGTATTGTTAGATGGAGTAAGAACTGAGTAAATAATAAAATCCGCAAGAACATACGTAAGTCGCGGGAGTGCAACCCTTACGTCTGACAATATAAGGATCGGTCACACTGTTATTTTGGTTTCACATATTGTATTACGTATTACTAAACTAATGCCATGGAAAAGTTAGTAACTAAAAAACAATTCATCTGATCAGACTGACATTTTGAATGGTCGTTCCGATTACCAGAAAGCAGATCAATACATTGAATTTGGAAACATCGGAAGTTTAAATTCTATACATTTGTCGATGTTTTTAAGGTAACGTGTAACGATTACTGTCAAACTCGTACAAGATGAGGAACTTCATTGGCTACAATATGGGATATGTAGGGAGTCACAACGATGAACCAAACACATGCTCTTCCTAAAAGTCTGACTTTCGCCTTTTTCTGATTTCATGACTTTGAGATTGAATTATAAATTTTACAACCATCTCTTAAACAAACATTGATAATATAATGTGACCCATTATTGAGCAAGCATTACTCTACGCGATGTGCAGCTGCCATTGCTAGGAGGCAGCAATCATTCCATAAATTTGGCCGCTATAAGTCAGTTACTAAGAGACATAGATTCATAGCGTTAAGAAATAATTGTAAGGCCGTGATAGATGAAGCAAATAGAAGGTATACAGAGATAACCACAAATCGCATTTAGTCACGATAACTAGGTACTTGGGATTTCTGGAAAATCTACAATAGTGTGGTGAACAATGGTCAATCAACGATTCCTGCACAGTGGCTTAGTTGGTATCGACGCGGACTGGGAAACTGGGTGTGCCAGGTTCAAATCCAAGTCATTCCACTGAAAACGCTTCCATCAAACCCACATCACACTTGTGTCTAATCTCCTGAAGGGGGGTAGTAGAAATCACATTAACATTTGTCCACGGGTGGGCTCAGCCTTGATTAAGTTGTGGTTTCTGTTTTATCTTAAAAAAAGAAATACTGCACTATAAAACCACAATAATCTTGTTTGCACGGCAACTAATTAGGTTGAACTACTTGCCCAGCGTTTCGCCTAAAAACCCACTTTGGACTCCTACCTAAATTCCCACTGCGGACCGAAGCATCACTTGAACACCTGGTCATCACCCCATCCCAGGTCAGATACATAACTAAAACAACTTGATATCTGCAAAGCTTGTGGGCCTGATTTTCCTCTCCTAACTCTACAACAAATGCCTAGCTAAATCCTGCTTCGCCAATTTCTGGTAGTTTACCTCTGTGGTATCCGTTTTCAAGATTTCTGAAGATAGAACTGATCCTCAGAACTACTGCCCAATCAGTCTACTCCCGATCTTTGCTAAAATCTTTGAATCCTTAATCAATCTAGCGATACTTCGGCACCTAGTTTATGCTAAATTTATTTCAGACCGTAAGTATGGATTTAGACAAGCACGATATACTGCGGACATCCTAACAGTCATCTCTGAACGCATATATCATACACTCAACAAGGCAGGTGAAGCTAGGGAATAGCGCTTGATATAACCAAGACCTTCATTAAATAAATCAAGGTATTCAACTCGAAAAATTAATTCAGTAAACATTATTTAATATCGTTATTTGGCTGACAACATATTTGTATAAATTACAAGATCTACACACTGTAGGATTTCACAAGACAAACCGAAATATATATATATATATATATATATATATATATATATATATATATATCTTTCTGTCTAGCTCTTCGAAACATACGAAATAAATGTACATCTGATAAAAAAATAATAAAAAACCACAGACGATCAAGTAGAAAAATATGCAATTCATGAAAAGAAAAGTCATTTAAATCTCGAGAGGACAACATAGATGACCATTTTGATAGTCATTTTCGAATTAAGATACAAGAATCTTTTGAAAAAAAAATGATTTTTAGCTATAATAAAAAAAACGGTATTGTACTCTTATTCTTATTCTATATCTCCCTGTCTCGCTATCTATCTCTCTTTATCTCTCTCTCTGCCTGACCCTCTCTCTCTCTCTCTCTCTCTCTCTCTCTCTCTATATATATATATATATATATATATATATATATATATATATATATATATATATATATAGCGATAGTAGTGCATTTAGTTAATGCTAAACTTTTTTATGACCGCCATTATGAGTTTAGACAAGCACGATCTACTGGAGACATCCTAACGGTCATTCTGAATGCATGTATTAAACACTCGACCAGGCAGGTGAAGCTAGAGCAGTAGCGCTAGATATATCCAAGGCGTTTAACATGGTATGGCATGAAGGGCTTCTCTTGAAAATACGCTCATATGATATTACTGGGTAATTACTTAATATAATTAGATCCTTCCTTACCAAAAGAACGATCCAGGTTTTCCTCGATGGCCGTTAATCTAAGAAACATTACATAAATGCTGATGTACCCAGGGATCTATCCTTGGACATTTACTGTTCCTGGTTTTCATAAACGATCTCCCTGATTGCATTGTGTCTGAGATTAGTATATGTGCTGACGACCCCACGCGTTACTCTTGTCATATGGACAAAACGGACGCGATCATATCCGAGACAATGGCTGCATCCTTAGTAAATGATCTCACGGCTGTAGAGAATTAGGGGCATAAATGGTTGGTAACATTTAATGCCGCAAAGACAAAGCTCCTTTCCTTCAATAACTACAAGAAACTTCTCCAACCACCGATTGTCATGGCAAATTACACCCTACTGAGAGTTGAACATTCAAACTCCTCGACCTAACCTTCACAGGTAACATGACTTGAAACAAACACTTTGAAGACATTGCCAAAGCTACAGCAAAGAAGGTGGGCTCCCTCTACCGTGCTTGTACACTCCTCACGCCTGTGTCTCTACAAAGCCACCATCTGCTCATGCATTGATTATTGTTGCCACATCTGGTCTAGTGCATCAGTCACTAGTCTCTCCTTCTTAGACAAGTTTTTAAAAAAAGTCGCTAACTTAATAGGTCCCTCACTATCAACCAAGCTCCATCCCCTGCAACATCGCCACAATTCTGCATCCTTGTGCTTTTTTTACAAATACTCCAATGGATTGTGTTCCGACGAACTGGCTACTCTGGTACCCATTCGACGTAAATTCACGAGATCAACTCGACAATCATCTAAATCCAATACATACACTGTGGAGGTCCCCAGATGCCGGAGAACCTTTTACTCCAATACCTATGTCCTCGTGCTGCCGGTCTCTAGAACTCCCTCCCTGTTCCCTGTTTCCTCCACAGTACCGACATGCAGAGGTTTTAACCTAATGTAAACATACAGCTCGCTTAACTGCTCCCAACTAAGGATGACACTCAAAACCTACACCGTACGTCTACAGTGGTGGCCTGCCTTGTTTGGGGTGAAATATGTTAAAAATATATATATATATAACTTAAACTTTTTAATATCACATTCTAAAAAAATAAACTTACGATTAACCAAAAAGGAAATATTTAGTATTTAATACCAGATTTAAGTTTTTAAAAATGATCATTTATTTTTAAATTTAATCGATTTTTTTAATATATATAGCTGCATTAAAGTATCTGTTTCCAATGATATGAAATTTATTTTTGATAACACTTAATGTATTACTACAGGGAGAAACTGGGACCAACGATCAATGCGCGAAGCAAATACAAAAATAAACTTGTTTGCCTTGTAAATTCACAGTAAACATATACTTAAATAAAATTCATGTTTCATCAATTCATGTACCGAAGATTGTATTAACATCGGGCTTGTAGTAAGTCACTGGAACTTGCTTTTTAGTAGGGGTAGGTCGTAATGGGTGAAAATATCAGATTCATGCGAGTAGTATTTTTTTTGTGTTCATTTATACATAAATAACACTAACCAATCAACCATTTTGAAAGTTTTGAAAAATTCAGAAGGTGCAGGCTAAAATAGCCGTTAGGACTCCACGGGACTCAAAATCCATCATTTTTCAGTGAAAATATGGTTTCATGCGACATCGCAGGTCCTAAAACATCCTCAAAGCTATGAATGGATATAGATGGTTGAAACTGATATAGCACTTTAATTTAGGACCATTTTACGTCTGTGAAAAGAATTTTCATGAATGTAAAATAGCAAAAAAAATAGTGGCCTGCACCTTCTGAAATTTGCAAAATTTTCAAAATGTTTGATTGTTTAGTGTTATTTATGTATAAATGAACACAAGAAAATACTGCTCGCATGAATATGAAATGTTCACCCATTACGTCCCACCCCTATTTTTAGAAACGATTTCTGCCATCCGTGACTTTTGGGGCATAGAAAATACTTGGACATACCTACAAATGAAGGTCTCGGAAAATGAAAAGACTTAAATTATTAGGAGTCTTAATACACATAGTTCTAGCTTCGTAAATCCGAATATATATATATATATATATATATATATATATATATATATATATATATATATATATATATATATATATATATATATATATATATATATATATATATATATATATAAGAATAACATCAATTCTGAATTGAGGGAATAACTGGTAACACACTTGGGAATTAGAACAGTAAACAGGTCTGCATTACATTCAAAAGCTTATATTTCTCGTAAATATGTCTGACACAGTATTGTACAAACACACACGCCAATGCTTTATAAGAACACCTTGCCACTACTGCTACAACAACTACCACTAATACTACTACTAATAAGTATAATAATAAAATAATGATAATAAACTGGGATCCTACTAACAGTGCTTCCACACAGAAACGTAAAATGTTTTAGTAAAATAAGTTCATAAAGTTTATATATAGAGATATTTTTTTCATATTATAATTGTGGAGAGGTTTTTTTAAGTAAAATCAATGTACTATGTATTAGCAAAATAGAAATGAAGACGCGTTTAAAGACTTATCGCCTCGAGGGGAAAACATCTCGCACGATCTGATAGAAAAACAGAATTGTTGGGCTGGAGCAACGAAACGAAGCAACGCTGTGTGTAATTATAAATATATTTTTTTATTTCAAAAATTTCAATTAGGTATAAAAATAATTTAGTGTTAACAACTATTTTTATTTAACATTTCTTGTAACCTTTATTTCTTATCGCTTCTAGTGAAGGGTTCGTTTTTTGTTCAGCATATTGCTGTCGATCTAAAACGCAACCCTTGACTGACATATTGTACGAACTTGGGATTATTTACGACTTCTTCGATAGTTCATAGATTTCAACCGGGCTTTTCGCACTTTTTCGTGCGTAATATTAATTCTGATTGTGTATCGAAATGATTTCTCGGTTTATATTATTTAACCAAACCAACAAAATAATAGCATTTCTAATGTGTGTACACGTAATAATATCGCATTTTGTTTGGTTAAACTAATAAACATATCACTACTCCATTAGTGTTTCACCAACAATGGATTCTACTTCTATTGTTGCTACTATTACAACTACTAGTACTACTACTACTATTATTATTAATAGTAGTATTAATAATGAAATTAATAATAATAATAATAATAATAATAATAATGATGATAATAATAATAATAATAATAATAATAATAATAATAATACTAATAATAATAAATATCTACTGAGATCACTTTAATGGCAGCCCAGGAACAAGCCGCCAGTACTAGGTCCATTAAACATTACATTGACAAAACTGCAGCATCACTGATATGCCGATTGTGTAATGCAAATGGAAGAAACCTTAGCGCATAGTGTATCTGAATGTCCAATGCTAGTACAACACCAGTATGAAAATATGGAGACATGACAAAGTCGCTCAGGTACTACACTTGAATATATGCAAAGTTTATGAATACAATGAGAAGTGGTATGAGCATAAACCAGAAGCGATACAGGAAAACGACAATGGCCAACTTCTTTGGGACAATCGCATACAGACTGATAAGGTTCTTGAAAATTCAAAACTCGATTAATCCTTTTAAAAAAAGAATACAACGTCTTTAATCATTGATATAGTCTGCCTCTTCGATACCAGAGTGCAAGATAGAGAGAACACGATCTAAAATGGGAATTAGTTAAACTATGGAAATGCAAAGACATTAAGGTTATCCCCGTTGTAATTGGAACCATTGCAACCATAACGGACATCTACCATGAATGGCTTAAACAGATAGACGAGACCATTTCTTTTCCAATTCTACAATTTTCCAATTATTTGTATTATTGCTAGGATTTTCACAAAAGCTGCAACCATTCGTTTCTTGCTGATGAAAGTGGGTGATTGCAATGGAGACAGCATAGAATAACAACACCTCTTTTCCGAGTTATAGTATTCTTCATTTCATTTCGTTTCATTAGTGTAACTCATAATAATCCTAGCCTACAACGTAGATTGTTAAAATACTTGGTGTTCTCCCGCAGTGATTTTACCTACAAGTAAGGTAACGTGTACTCTCTTTGACTGCTGAATCTACATTTGATGTTTCATTAAGAATTCTTTTCTTGGCTTTTAAATAACTTGTTATGGTTCCGCTTTGTGCGTCTGTCATTTACGAGTTCGTTTCTTTCAATCAATCATTTCATTTTTTGTTAATATACTTTATTCTAATTAACACTTCTATTCCTTTTTACAATTAATGACAAGGATATGTATTGTGTGCCCTGTATTTCACAAGTCTATTTAATGAGCATATGCATTTTCTCTCAATAACATCTACACAATATGATAAAAATGTTTGCATTAAGTTGTATATCTATTTACTGTTTACGAACCGTTCCTACAAGATTTTCAAATATCACTACGACAGTTTCAGTTATTCATGGCCAACACTTATTTTCTTTCCAAACCATCAGGTATTTGCATTATTTGATTGTTTTTACATGCTATACTAATACAGTATTGTCTTATATTATAATCATTTCGGTTAAATATTACTTTCTACCTAATTATTTTCATAACATGTATGCGTTTTTCTTAGTGGCCGACAAGCAAACACAGTATACTAAATGATAGTATGTATATATAATCGTATCATTTATAATAGTATGTGTATTAATTCTATTGACGATTGCGTATATTTTATCAATGTCATGCGATGGTTGCTTTGATTGATCGAATGCGTCTGTAAGTTAGCGTTCATATAATTAATGCTGCCCCTGTGAATAACACTAACTTTACTATTGTACACATTAAAGTATGTTATGCTTCCAATAACACATACGCTATTTACCTACTGGTAATTAAATATCTGCTTCGTATAAAGTATTATGATGTACAAAATCGATCTACCGCAAATCCACATATGGAGTAACGCAGTCACTAGGGGAACATTCTTTTCTCCAATATTCACATTACATACAGACACGCACTGACTATCACATGCACGCATACACAATAGCTTTCTAACGTCCAGAACATTTTGTAACTTATGATAGTACATTTAAAACTAGCCATTCGTTTTTATGTTTTCTTTTTTCCATTTACTAAACTGCTTGGACTAAATTTACTAACAACAAATGCTAGAGTCTAAAACGATTAATTCAAAAAAATTACAAACATGTTTTAAAAGGACATTACTCGAAGACTAACATTAGTATATCTACCGTATGTGAAGAGTGCGTCTAACATATTTAAATGTATATGTTATATATTCAGGACAATATTTAAGAGTGACTAAAATCTCAACACACTTTCTATGGAAAACATTACAACCTATGCATACTTGTTTCTCATATCGTGAGTTGAACTATCCAGTAGGTATTATAAACGGAGACCCCTAATGTAAATAGCATCTATTTCAAAGAATAATACCATTCTCAATGCTTATATCTAATAAAATAAACAAATTAAAATGTATCCTGTTTATGTGGGCTTCGAGGACACCGTAGTGATAAGAAATGAATAACTACTAACACTCACTATGTAGAGCCATACTGAGTAAACACAATAGGGCAAAGCAACTTTACGGGAACAATATATGTTATATTCCCAATATATATATATATATATATATATATACATATATATATATATATATCGATACATGCGTGAAATGCATACTCATTTCAATGATTATTTCATAGGCTTTCGCTATCTGTTCATGTTACACCGACTATGACAGTTTGAATACACTGTGAATTATCTAATCTTAAAGATATTGTCAGTATAAAATCGGTGTATTATTTCATAAATCATGCGATGTTCTGAAATTGTAAGATCACAGTGATTCACAACACATTTAAGTTTTGAGAAAATTAAAATTCAGACAAGATAAAAGAAACGATGAACAGATTGAGACAGATCCTCAGAGAAAAAAATCTTAATTCAAATCTGTGAATATAAATCTAAGAATGCCTAGTGAGCATTGCAAAAACTCACAATCCTAAATCCGCAAAAAGCCTGCGCACAATGACCGGTCAAACTTTTTTTTGGGGGGGGGGGGGAGAGGTAACACTAGTTCTACTTTTCAATGATGTGGAATTGACTCAGTTGGAGAGCGTTTGCATTGAACATACGCGTATTCCTACACTATTCAATAATAATAATACATAAGTGATGACAATTGTTCAATTACTTCTAAGCTTCTGGATTACTTGAATGGATTTGTTATGTAATACACCAGCTTTATAAATGTCTAGATTACTTGGTATCCGTTCGTAAATACAAACATAATGCTGCTATTGCTGATAATGATGATGGCGGTGGTTATGGTGGGAGGTGAATTTAACTTGTGAAAATTTAATAGGTCAGTAAACAAATATTTTCGAAAGCAGTTATTTAAACAAGTTCACATTAAAAAAACTCAGTGATAATTATTTTTAAAACATATAAGTAGTGTTAGTCATTCTTGTTTTTCGTAATAAAAAAAGTTGATCATTTCCCCAATAGTTCCCTTTATATCATATAAACATACCATGGACCACGTAGGTAAGTATAGCACTGTCAGAAAGATTAGAAAATAAACATTAACCTAAAAGCTTGAGTGCAACATTCTGAGTGTCGTTGAGTGCTATCGAATGTTTAGATGCCTATGCTCGGCGCTTTCAGCGTAAACATCATTTAATTTCCCAGCTATTTCGTGACAATCTCTCGTCGCCTTATGCGATCAAGTGAACGCTTACAGATTAAAGGTGTATCTTAGACCATAATTGTATTACATTATTCTTAATAGTTTTCCTACGCACGACGTCGTCTTGAGCTTATGGTGCTCATCAACGCATGAGAATAACAATCTCAGAAATAAAGACGATTTATATTTTTTAGAATTAGTAGGTATACTAATATATTCACATATAGACACGTACATAGACTTGCATACGTTCGACACTTTAAAATAAAAGTACTCATTGCACACAATTTGTAAAGTTATACTTTTACGATAAACCACCTAACCTTGTGAATATTTTTTACATTTGTACAGCTTCATCTCTTTATATAATTTGCGATTCCAAATATATATGTGTTCCCCTGCTTTCACTCCACCTATTATTTTTTTGAAATTTATAATTTAGGTTGTGCTTCTATAATATTACAACGTATTAAATTACAAAATATATTTTCATATTCGCAGTGTTTAAATATCCCAGTCATCGATAATTCCACCACTTTTCTAAAAATCATTTCCGGGGTAATTATATAAAAATGTATGCCCCGACAGAATTCTGATGTAAATTTATCATAAGAATTAAAAGACAAATCCCTACGTTACTTTTGAGGATTTTTTCTGATATTTCTCTTACATTTTTTTTTCGGCACCAAGAAAAAATTAAAAAGATTTATTGGAATGAATTAACCATCACAGAAAGTTAAAAAAAAAAAGGTAATTGTATAGATCGGGTACACGAGTCGAAATCTATCCCAGAAGAGATCCAGCGGCGTAAGGGAGCGATAACTCTTTTTTTATTTAAATTATTTTCTTGTACAACAGTTTATACAAGGCCAATTTATGATTATCGAACTATCTTTTGTAATGGTGGGTTGTCTTGTTGAATTTTCGCAGTCAGACCAACATAGCATGTAAGCTGGTAAATCATTTGTTATTGATGTACCGTGTTATTTGTGATACAAAACACTTCAGTCTATGTTTGACTTGCCCACCAAATTTCCTTCGTGAAATTCAAACAATCTCTGTTCTATCCCTATTTGATGATAAGCATACTTTGCAAAACTGCTTATAACTCTGACACGGTTCATGTCTCATCTAAAAGAAGTGTTAATCTCTATGTAGGATGACAATTAAGCTAGAGTGAACTTTTCTAAGCAAGATTTAAGAAGCCTACGGGTCCTCGTTGTGACATCGCAGACACATGAAGCGGATCAGCATATGTGTTAATTTGGTAGAGAGAATCTCTCTCTTTTTCCTATTTGGCCCAAGAAAGGGGGATTGTGCTTTACGAGTGCTGTTCCCTCTTTCTCCTGTGGAAGGGTAGGGATTGTTTTAGGCGTGTAAATGTATGCTTGAAAAACAAATAAAACCCCTATATGGTGTGTAAAGCCCAATTGTATTTGGTGATGGTTTTGATTTTTTAATTCATAAAAGTGGTTATTGAGTAGTAGTAGTAATAGTAGTAGTAGTAGTAGTAGTAGTAGTAGTAGTAGTAGTAGTAGTAGTAGTAGAAAAAGGGAAGAAGAAGAAGATGAAGAAGAAGAAGATAAAGGCGACGAGGAGTAGTGGAATTAGGAATAATCAGCACCGAAACCTGACGAAATGGAAAATTGTTGGGATGGAAGAGAACGCACTGCGGGAATCCTACAACATCACTATCATAATACAAACGCCTATTTGGTGTCGCTTGATCAGTCCATGCAACAAGTGTGATTAGATCTTACATTGGGTTTTCCACGGTACACAACAACGATGATGTCTGACTTCTACGATTCACTCTTGAAAATAACAACTAAACTACACACTCAAAGACGAAAAAAAGTAGTTCAATATATATATATATATATATATATATATATATATATTAGGGATAAATATATATATATATACATATATATATATATATATATGTATAAATATATATATATACATATATATATATATGTATAAATATATATATATATATATATATATTAGGGATAACTATATATATATACATATATATATATATGTATAAATATATATATATACACATATATATATGTATAAATATATATATATATATATATATATATATAGATATATATGTATAAATATATATATATATATAAATATATATATATATATATATATATATATATATATATATATATATATATGTGTATATATATATATATATGAAGTACAATGGTAGGAATAACATTAATAGTTACATTTTGCTTTAATAAAAAAATACTAAAATTTAAAAAAGAACATACATGAAATGAGATAAACATTTTTAAAAAATACGAACGATATAGCTTGTTTTACTTAAAGAAAGAAAAAAAGTACTTATTTATTATTCTTGCTTTGTTGAAATATTGACTTACGAATTCTTCAGATTTCGGTAGCTTTTAGAACTGTAGTTTGTCGTGTGTTGATAAACATGTTTTAACATGTTAATTAACGATTAATTAATAATTACAAGCTGATGTTATACAGGAAGCGTATTAATGAGGCCTGTCAATATATAAACATGTAAATACTAGTAGATAAAGATATAATGAAATAATGAGGTCACGTGTGCGCTAATACTTCTATACATTTCGTGTTGGCCTTTTCAGTTGACATATGTGTGTTTGTGTGTGTTTGTTGTTTATTAAGGAGGGGTGTTAAATATATGCGTAAAAAGAGTAGGGAACACCATTGATACGATATGCAGACTCGAAAAATCCGAATAAAAATTACAGTCAGACGAAGACCAGGTAAATAGGCCTGGAACATTGAGCTATTTCATAGTTTGTGAAGGGGCTTCGGTGCGCAGGGGGAGTATTGTCACTTTTGTTTAAGTTGTGTACTTTTCCGTGAGTGATCAAACAAGTGACATGAATAAGATGACACGCAACATTGTTAGTATTAAATAGTACCACTATCCGTTAGAGTTTGACTTCTAATGCAGTTTACATGATTTCCCAATGTGTCATTTTTCTTTGGTGCTTTTAAGATGCCTCACCTAAATGTATAATAGAGATTTGTCTCCCGCCGTTTCTCCCAAAGTCTGACCATACAATTTTGAGGAGGATAAATCCACAGAAAAATCAACATGTAACCACGGCCCCAAAATGGAAGAGGATGGGATATGTGGGGGAGTACTATTATACGAGATTGTAGTTAGAATTAAAGGAGCTTTTTGTATTTTTCTATAGTGGTCAGCTGTTGTGAGACGATGGATGCCTGTTCACTTCTGGTAATTTCATTGTAGATGTGCTTTGATCTCGGACTGTATTCAAAGGAGTGTGCATAGGTGTATGAAGGTATATAGTATGAATTTTAAGTCGTACGAAATAAGATGAAAATAGCAATATATGAAACGGTTTTGTAAGAACAACATTTATATAGTAAAATTCCTCGTAAAATTAAAAGAAGAGTGATATTTTGCAATTATGCTTTAAGGAAGGCTACTTGTCCTAGCTCTGACGATATGTACACACGATCGGGGAAGTGGGTATGTCAACGTGGTACAGTAAATCGCTCTCGTTCGTCTGTGACACCAGAGAAGGTGGGTTTTATACGTGTACACATTTGCTCTTAAGAACAAATAAACCCCCGAAACATTTCGATAACACACTCGCATTTTCCACTGTTTCCTGTTTTGATAATGTTTGTAAAATTGTTATTGAGTCAAAGACTTCGACACAGTTAAAGTGGGATTAAAAGTTTCACTGCCACATCAGCACTTAAATCAGGCCAGTGAACCTTGGAGATCGCGGAGAACGCACCGTCGGAGTCCAACAACAGTCCCATTAATAGTACATTATTCTGAAGCATGAATCTAGACAGGAATCTGTGTGATGTCATATAACTGGGTAATTGAAATAAGGTGAAGTTAAATACACAACGCTTTCATCTAATTAAGACCGAAGAATATGAAGCGCATTTGTAATTTTTTTAGTCGTGAATGAGAGATACACGATAGGGCGTCTCTCATTAATTACTTGACACCATCAGCTGCATATGTATGCACATATAATATATGTATATATATATATATATATATATATATATATATATGATATATATGTATATATAATTATATATATATAATTGTATATATATATATATAAGTGTATATATATATATATATGATATATATGTATATATAATTATATATATAATTGTATATATATATATATATATAATTATATATATATATACATATATATATTTTTATATATATATATATATATATATATATATATATATATATATATATATAGTCGTATATCTATGTTTAGAAAATAGCGGATTTAGTGATATTAGTTATTGTGTAGTTTGATGATGTTATTTTTCATCTAACAGTTTGTAAAACACGATCGAGTGCAGATTCCCCACATCACAAATTGAACTTGAGTTTACCGTTTCTCACGTGATACCACTAACACATTCTCTTTATTATACAATAAAATGATTTTCCACAGCTTATTGACGACTATCACATTGCATCGAAAGCGGCTTATCCGGAACTGCACAGCATCATTTACGCTGATATTTCATGCGTGTTTCCGAAAAATATTCTTTAGCTTGTTTCGCTTCTTTAGCTTCTTTCGATTCTTTCGCTTTTAAATAGTGTTTTCATATTTTCTGGCTCGACTGCTCCTACGTATATTGTAACAGAGAAGTGGGAAGTATTTCAACTCTCGTGCTAAAACCTTATATTGTTACTCATGTACACTTGCAAGTTTTCTCCATCGGATAACTTTTTCTTCTTAGCGATGTTATCATTCTATTTACTACGGAACGCTCTCTTCATCTACACTTACATTTTGGGGACGTCTTGATTAGCTATTGCAAATAGTTTATTTTACATTCTAGATTTATGGAATGGATGAATTGCAGATTGCCATTAAAAATACAGAGTCGCTCCGGAGTCAATATACAAATCGTGCGTTATATTATTCATTTTTTAGTATTCAGTTCGTAAATTAAATCTCATTTAACATGTTTCTAATTTTTATGTAATCTAGAAGGAATAGTTCCCCGGCGTTGGTCAGACCAATTAAATAACTGGTGTAACTATGGAGAAATATCCGCAGAATAGGAATTTCAAAATTTAAAAAAAAGTATATGTTAGCTTTTAGAGATTACTTTCATATCTATGTAAAACGTAAAATGAGATGAAGGTATGTGTGGGTTAACTAAGCTTATATTTTTGGTTTGTTTTTGGTGTGGGGGGGGGTCTACAAAAAAATTAAATGTGGAAACTATATTTAATGTTTTGGAATATATTTTTTCTGTCCCCTATTAAATGTCTTTGTTTGTTAGTAGCGGGGACGATTCATTTTTTTGTGCGTTTTAAGAATATGTATTCAGAAATCTGTAATCGTGATGTAAGCATTTCAGACGTTTCAGAGAAACATGTATCAAATTTGGATCCTTTTACATATACGCACGAACGAACCCGATCTTGCAAACTAAAACTAAAATTAGATTAGGGTTAGGTTTGAGTTTTTTAGTGTTAGGTAAGAGTTGTTTAGTGTAAGGTTATGGATTGTTTAGGGGAAGGTTAGGTGAACAATTTAGAAAACGTACGGTTCGTATTGTGTAGATTGTTCGGTGAAGTCCGTTACGTTCGGTATCGTACCTTTTACGGAGGCAAGCACGAGTACTTTCCATCATGGCCGATTATTTTTGTCAAGCTAATTTCAGGATTTAAAAATAATCCCTCCTTCCTCGAACATCTAAAATATTGAAAAATGTTAAAAAAATTTAATAATGCAGCTCCCATGTATATTTAAAACAAAACATCAGTTTGATCAGTAAAAAAAAATGCTATCACTCCATTTATCTCGTGTCTGAATTGAGAAACCATTCGGTAATTCGTCTCCAGTATGGTTTATTGGGCAGGAAGTGAATACTCATTTTACGTTTAATTAATATATTAAATTGGTCCCCCATCTTTATCTAAAAAATATTTATGTTATATCTGTTTAATTCCTTATTTTTCGTATATATTTCTGGTTATTTACATGTAATCGCCAAAAAAGTCCAATTTGACGTATTTTAAGGGTTAACATGAAATGAGTATCGTATTTAATCTCAACGAAAACTCAAAGCAAGTACTCATGAAACTCCGAAAAGTAAACGTGTCTGGTATTATGTTTAACCTTTTTATCGGCTTGTGGTATGTGTTCGCTTGATGAAATCAGAAAAAAAACATTGGCAAACCAATAGAGTACCCGACTTAAAGTCAGCATAAAACGGTATTCGATCAAATTTAGTTCCTGAAATTGAAGACTTCCTGTGTTGTGTCGATTATTCTTCTGGCTTGCACAGTTGTGTACAAACGCTTATTTATTAATTTATTTATAAAAATTGTTAGATGAAACTACGGAATAGTTAACATTCCCTCCCCATGTAAAGAATGGCTGTCAAAACAATATTCTACAGTCAACAGACCGTGCTGAAATTATAACGTTATTATTTAGAAAACCAATCTTAAAATGTTTAAGGGGCGTTGTTAATTATTCTCTACTTTCACCTACCAATTTTCTAAATAAAGTAAGTACGTTTCAGCGGGGATAGTATATGGAAGTTATGAAATAATACTGATGTGTAAATGTTTATATATATATGAATATATATATATATATATATATATATATATGTGTGTGTGTGTGTGTGTGTGTGTGTGTAATAATAACAGAGTAATACACATGATATTTATAGTCAGAAAACAAGTGGAATATTTAGATGCAATTCAGCGATGAAGCATGGATTCACAGGATCTTTCGATTTTCCCCGCAAACTGTAGTGATTAGTATACGTATTATTTTCTAGTAGTACACAACATTAATACTTTTTGTTTTAGTAGTGTGTCGATAGCATTGCACAGTAGAAGTTGAATTAGTAAGTAAATATGTATGTGCATTATTTCCCCAAACAAACCACTGATATAATTGATAGAAAACTGGAATCTGTATTTACGGACGCTTTATAGGTTTGAACATTCAATAACCGCATGACGTTTTTCAACCTAAAGTTATTGTCTGATGGATTGTTAAATGTATTTCTCCGCAACCTAGAACTTTTTTGTTGAATCGCCAAACATGAAAAACGTGCCCGTTGGGAATATATGCGTGATTGAAACCAATTTCCTTGGCAGACACTGACAAAGAATAAGTCGTGATTAATCGAATAGGATCACGTTGCCCTTTGGCGAAACGGAGGTCGATAAATAAGAGCTGTATATGATATACAAAAGCAGGACATATTGCTCACCCTTGCAAACTGTAAAGATATTGAAATTTAATCTTGAACGAAACTTTAAGCTGCAACTAGTCTATGTAGTAAATTATATTTAGGCAGAAAATAGGGGGGCAGAAGATAAAAGTGAAGCTGAAAAGTAATAAAAAATAAATTCCAAGGTGGCCGTATACAGAAATACCAAATGCTTGGTCAGCTTAGTGAAATTATATTCCCAAGGGGGTGTATAAGTAGAGTGAATACAGATAAGAAAGAGAAACTGTCCTTTAAGGAAGATTAAGTTAAGATCATTTTGGATAGGAAAAGGATATAGTGGCAGGGTTTTTTATGGGGGTAAAAGGAAGTAAGAGTAACTGGTGTCGCTAATAAGGTTAAACCTCATTTTTTGTTTTAACAAGAAATGGGAACTGTCTGTCTTATTATAATTCTTAAGGTCTGAGTAAATTTCTTTAAAGGGTTAAAGGTGTGCTAAGGGGTTTTGAATCAATTGTCAATCTATAAATTATTCGAGAATGTAAGTGGTCAAAATAAGGAGATGGGGGGGGGGGGGTTAAGCAGATGTAAAACAACTTAGACTAATGAATAATCAATAAAAAAATAAAAAAATAATAAAATAAAAAAATAAATAAAAAAATAAAAAATAAAAAATAAAAAAAAAATATATAAAAAAAAAAATTAAAAAAAATGATAAATAAATAGTGAAAACCAAAGAATAGATAATAGGATTTAAAGATGGGGGTGTATAGGTATATAGTTGCAATGCTGCCTTCACCCGCTCGCGGTGGTGAACTATTGTTCATTACATCATTGGACATCCACCGTAATCTGACATGAATTGTGAATAAAGCACAAGTAAAAACAACGTGAACAAAGCCGCACATACACACACAAATGCACATACAAAAAAACCAACCCATACATACATACACACATGCATATACATATACACACACACATATATATATATATATATATATATATATACACAAATGTACAAAAGACACAAGCACCCAAGCGTCCTCCGTACAACTGCACAGCAAAAACCGCTTACATACACAAGCGCAGCATCAATACATGCACATGAGACCCCAGAAAACTATATATATATATATATATATATATATATATATATATATATATATATATATATATATATATATATATATATATACACATACATAAAAGGCAATTACTCACATACTCATCAGCATCAATACATGCACCTGAATTCTCAGAACACCCACTAAAAGCACGCATGTACACAAGTATAAAAGGAAATGATTCGATGTTAAAACGGAATGGAAGCCTAAACAAGGGGTAAAGATAAGGTAAATAGGAATGAGGTATATACAGGACAATACAAATTGGAGAAAACGCAATTGGAGAAAACGACGGTGGATAGGGTGTAATAACGAAAAAATAATAGGGTATGGCAAATCAGTATAAACATCAGCGACACCGCGAGGCATAAGTCTGGCAGCAAAGCAATTCAGCATTAGATAAGTATATTTTAAAGGATAAGTTAAATGTTCACATCAGAGGGATTAGTATAGGGGCAATCAGGGATAGGTAAATAGTAAGTACAAAGATTATAAGATCTGGGGAGGGGGAAATCTATTAATTATTGCTAGGTGGGGGGTATCTGGAGGGGCCAAGAAGTTAATATATTTGTATTTACGTTTGTGCCTGCAATGGGAGATCAATTCGTTTTTAGAGTTAATAGTATTTAATGATGTATTAGCTGTGGCTATTACGTAAGTTTCCAGAGTGCAAAGGCTGCAGTGTGGAGATCCTGGGGTGTATAATCTAGATTTTCTCAAGATCACCAATGTAAGGAGTAGGGTGTATTATTGCTTTTAAGGTTTCTAATTAATTTAGAAAGCGAGGTGCTAGGGTTATCGTTATTTAATTTAAATGATTTCATGTGGTTTGAGATTCTTATCTTAATTGAAAAAGCGCTAAGACCTATGTATGTGTGAATTTTGCAAGGTGCAGAATTTACATTTGAATGATTAGGGCCATTGGTAACTGTTTGAAAGGATGGATCCGATACTATATTTGCTTGGGGTGGTTGGGTAGGGCCTAGAACAACCGGGGTATTACTGCCAATTGTATCGGGTTCAAGATTATTCAGTGAAGATGAGGAGTGAGATCTAGGGAGGTCGTTACTTGTACTTTGAGATATCGGGGCAGAGGGATAGGGAGGAGTACGTAAAGGTGGCAGGGTTGCCGACGCAGAGTTCGAATTATAGTTAGAGTTCTGTCGGAATTCTCTAATAGTACACGCGTATATAACATCACTATGAATGCAATCTCCATTAAGAGGACAGTCTCTGGGTCTACGGCAATTACATTTATTTTGGGGAGGAGGGGAGGGAGATTGTTAGACAGTTTTAATTTGTTATTATTGGAGGAGATTATATTTTGCGCTATGTTAGGCATAGTGGAGTAGGATATTTAAATGGAGTTTTTATTCAGTATTGTGCAATATTTATGGGGGTACCTAAAACATTTGTCTGAGATTTTAAAAAATTATTTCGGGACGTTGGTTTTTACATTGCAATTGAAGGGAGGGTTAAACCAGATATTAATTTTCCTTCTTGACTGTTTATCTCCCTCAGAGTTCCGGTTAGTGTTTATAGTTTCCAAGATTTCTGTATTGTGAGGGTTAGGGTTCGAAGGGATATTAGAGTTACCCCGTCTTCTGGAATTTAAAGCCGTATTATGGGTAATTAAGCTAGTGGGATTATTTTTCCGGGTTGGGGGAGTATTGTTGTACTTAATTTTAACGTTGTATCCTGAGGCAAGTAAGGCATTGTTATAAAAATTACAATTCTGCTCAAAAATAGATTTATTTGCAGAAAGTTTAGAGATTCTATAAGAGACCGACTGGGCAATTGAGTTGGTTATTGATTTGGGGTGGTTAGAATATTTATGCACGTAAAATAAAGTTAGGTTTGGCTTATGATAAGGGCTAAAAGTTTCAAAATTAAGGTTTAGGTTTAAATCTAAGAAGTTAGAAGTTCTCTTTTCTGGCTCTACTGTGATTGTAAGAGCGAATTTTTTTAAGAAACTATAGAGATTTTTTATGGTGTTGTTGTATTGTCTTGATCTTGCTCCAAACACAAATAGTGCATCGTCCCTGTATAGACCACCTCTCAAATGTTCGAAGGTATATTTAAGTTATTTCATTAAGTAGATACCCACTAAGTCAGTGACTTGGGCAGAGTCTGAGGGCCCCATTGTAATATCGAAGTTGTTGGTGTGATCCCTCCTTGTCCAAAGTTTGTTGACAAATTGTAGAAGGGATTTTCTAGCTAGTTTGATCAGATCAATTTCTAAGTTAGTCAAATCTGAATTATCTTTAGCTAATATTAAGGCTTTATTGAGAAGAATGGGGGTAATAGATTGATAATAATTATCGATGTCAAATGTAATGAAGTTTAGATTAGGGTTTGACTTGTTTTTAAGGTTAAGGAACCAGTTAGAGACCTCCTCTGAGGATTGCCAAAGGGTATAAGAAATTTTAGATTTGAGGTTTGGAATTATTCAGTCTAATATGTTTTTGCTTATAATGCCTAAATCTGATTTAGAGGGGCAAGTTAATCTAATGGTAGGGTTTTCATGGAAATCTCTTTTATGGTCCATTAATGTGCATCTAGGCGTGGTGTCTCTCTATGATCTCATTGCCGCTTGGTCGGTTCGCTGTTCTAAAATATTGCCTAACACCCCACTTATCACATAGCTCTCTAAAGACCTCTGGGTGGGAGGACACCCCGTTGTTCATTAACACGTCTTCTACTGGCCCTCTCTATAAACACCTCAACAACTCTCTTTATATCTTCTGCTGTTTCTGTTCTAATTTTTCGCCATATTGCTATTCTCCAAGGTCACAGTCAACCATAGTTAAATACAGTTCATGGCTTAATGCGTGATATCAATGGCCTGTCGTCTCCAATTGTCCGTTACATGCAGCTTTCCTTTTTCATGTCTGGATGGCGCAAGGGCAATGGGCTGACACCCCCTACAGTGTTTAACTACATCCTGAACATCTTCCATTGTGATGTTTGGATTCACTTTTCTTGACAGATATAACGTCCTCTCCTTACCAAAATGATGCATATTATGCAGGTATTTTATTTCATCTACTATACAGCACACCGAGGTCATATCTTTATTCTCTCGTAGGCAATCATTCTTCACTCTGGTCAGCACGTATGCCTTGTTTTTCTATGATGGAACCAATGTGATGGTTACTCTTAGTTTGGATTCTCTGATCAACTCTCCAAATGGCCCGTGTCAGCGTTTGATAAGCATCTCAGCTGCTCTTTGGTCCTGATCCGTTTATCTTCCGACACTTCTGACTTAATCAACCATGCCACTGTTGCTGAGTCTGTTCTAATGTCCACTGTTTTTAGCCCCCATTCCAAAGCCAGGTTGATGTCCTTCAGTGTGGCTTCAAGCTCCGCAACATTGATGTGGACGCTATCATTCTTCTTTCGTAAGCAGGCAGCATCTTACACAGTTACCCCTTCAATTTCCAATAATTCTCCTAATGACAGGCTGCTAGTTTCGCTCCATATCACCCATTCCGGCCCTTTTTTACGTGACATTCTTCCTTTACAGGGTCCAACTTTATTTACTTCAGCGATCACTTCCTATATCATGTGCAACACCTCTGGGTCAATTTCTTTCTCCCATCGGTCTATACCGGTATGCCTTTTAATAAAGTTGCATATAGTCCGCAGCCATCCAACTATGGGGAAATTACCAACCAACTTCCCACACTCACAGAAATGTATTCGCTTACTTTGGTCGTCCGTGACTTCAGTGATTTCGTTCCCTCTACCAAACATCAACTTTCCTGCCTTATTCCGCTGTAATGTTAATGCAAGAGCCATTCCATTTTCTAACAACTCCGATGGCTTAGCTGTTAGTCTATGTGTTTTGATATGGTCTCTCACCCTTTCCGCAGTCACCTCTATCTCGTCAAAAAGTGCATCATCGATATAAGAACCGCTGGTTCTTTTCACTGCATCGTCTTAGAACAACACCCTCTTAAGCACTGCCGTCATAATTTTCGGTGCAGAATTGAATCCGAATTCTAGTTTGGTCAAGCAATAAATCTGACCTTTATATTTGACCAACTGATATCGTCAACATGGATTTGAAGGTAGGCCGATTTTAAGTCCACAATTTTGGTTGCTCGCTCTCTTTTCCTCCACTCCCTCATGACTTGTTCACATACGTCGATTCTATCTTTAGTGTCGCACGCCACGTGCTTGTTCAACTCTCGGAAGTCCAATACTGGTCTTGCTTTCCTCTTAGTAGGCTGAACCACTGCTATCAGTGGCAGAATTCCTTCAACCTTCACTGACCATGGTATCAAAATTCCTTCGTCGATCCACCTCTCAACTTCCTTCTCCAACTGCGGTCTTATTTCTCCTTTTAGCGTTCTTTCGTAGCAGATAACCCGATTTGTCGACACAGCCAGTCCTGCGGTCAATTGCCATTCTACTGTCCACTTGTCACCATCAAAATAGGCTCGAAAGTCCTCATCCTCAATCTGACATGGTCTGCGGTTTGACGGCTGGATGGAATTATTACTGTTCGCACTTCTTGATATTCTAGTGTCATACTGCTTGCCGAACTTCACCTAACCCTTAGCAATGGTAGCTCCTCACAGTCGGTTGATAACATCCAGGCCCAGTATCACATAAATTCCCCCAACGAGCGTATTCAGCACAATTACTCGGAGTCGTAGCGGTGTATTTCTTACTATAATATCAGCATCAGTCTCTCCACAACACTTCACCTCTCTGCCATCTACTGCTCTAATATTGCTGGCTCCATTCCAAAAGCTGACAAGTGTAGTTGTACAGTCAGTATCAGCAAAGGGCTCTTGTCCTTTTCCGTTGACAGTTACCACTATATGTGGCAGTACACTCTCACACGCCTTTTCAAAATTAAAGGGGCGACTACTAGCACTATACCACCCTTTACTCGTTTTCCTGAAGTTAAGGGAAATTCCTACTAATGTGCCCAACCTGGCCACACCGGAAACCGATAACACCCGGCCTAGGTTCACTACAGTCTCTCATCACGTTGGACCTCTGACATTTAAAGCATTTTCCAAGAAATGTACGTCTCCTCACTATCTGCTCTTCTTCACCAGACATGTTCGTGGTAGAGGTTGCAATTGCCCCCAGTTCACTACGACGTTTCCCCATCACTCTAGCATGCCTCAAGATCTCCTCTACCTCTATGGTTTCAATGTCAGTCATTCGCTGTAGTTCCAATGAGATCCGGTCAGGAAAACTACACACGAGAGACATTGTAACTGTCTTTTCAAGAATGCGTCCTGTGTACCTTGCCAATCCCGCTTGTCGCCTTATATCTGCCGCATATACGTCCACCGATCCTCCTGTCCAAGTCACTCTTCTGAGTTTGATATGAGCCTCAAAAGCACTCTCTGAACATGCTGTCTTCAATCTTGTTTCAATCCTATCGGCATCTGCTTGGTTCCCCTATCCCATTCCAAGATAGACTGCTAGCTAATTCCCCTCAAAATACATTATGATCAATGTCGCCATGGCATCAATCTGTTGCAGCTTCGCAACCAGCTTCAGCTTATGAAGCCAAGCGACCACATTGCCTTCTCCTTTAAACGGCCTCAAAATGTCACTGCTTAATTCCACCCGTTCGCCCATTTTCGCCGAAATAGCTTGAAAAATAAAACGTATGTATTCTCCACCAACTGCCAACCGCATATCTTTCTCTCTCGACTTCACTTTGCTCACTGAGCAATAACGACTCTTGAATCAATAGAGTACAGTTTGTATACTGTTAAATCCACACCTATGCAAATTGACTCCCTAACATACCCATCTAGCGGTTAGAGACTCCAAACAACCAATTTGCAAAGGGGGATAACCTAACTGGCGACTAAACTACACGTAAGTAATAAGTTTCACCTCGGTGGCAATAACTTCTAAGCGCCTAAGACTATATAGTATTTTAGAAAAAAAAATGGTCAAGAAATCATTTCAGAACAGTAATACAAACCGTATTAAAATAAAGAAATGAATAAAAAGTATAAATGATGTAAGCGACTGTTAACTAACAATCGTATCATTGATTCCTAAGGCCGTTTACTGTCGTTAAAGTAAATCTGCAAACCATTTATTTTTGCAAGCGAGAATCTAAACAAAAAATATTGGAGTAACCAATCAACACGATTCAAAATAAATTTTTATTCAAAGTCAGCGTCTCGAGTTTAGGTTAAACATATGGAGTAGCTAACATACAATAGCAAGTTCAAAATATGTAATAATCACTATTATTCAGATATGTGTTTCATAAAGATTGATTCCCGGTGAAATATGGTCGACAATGGTAGTTGATATCAGCGTGAGAGTGAAATAAATCCGATTTCCTATTTGGTAAAAGCATTTAAGAGAGTATGGAGATGACGATGAAATGTACAAAATCAAAGATAGTGAACGTATATTTTCCGAAGAAAACATATAAAATTTGGCCTAAATCAATGCAAATAAGAGTTTCATATGAAGCTATTTTATATCTAGTTCTACTGGTAAATTGTACATGTAAAATCCAATGAACTATATTATAGAGTATATAAGACGTCTAACACAGGAGTGGTCGACCGACGGATGAAATCTGTTCTTGAAAAGTTGTATTCATCGAAAGCCGTCTGAAGAGCAATTTACTAAAATAACGTGGACATCCTCAAGATAAGCTGTAAATAAATGTCCATATAAATAATCATGCCATTGGTAAAAAATGTTTTGTTCATGGTATTAATTTTACCTGTTTTAGGGTAAGTATTCATCTTACTTCTTATTTATATAACTATACATATATATATATATATATATATATATATATATATATATATATATATATATATATATGTATGTGTTGTTGTAAACGACAGAACTCTTCTGTTAAGAGATTCCTTTTTTTATTTTTTCCATTCGTCTAATGATCTTTTTGACGTTGAAATGGAATGAATTAATGTAGGATCCGTGTGTTTGACTAACGTTTTCGATTCTCTCCGGAATCATCTTCAGGTCTTTAATGGCAAACATAAATAAAAAGCGAGTGAAA
>OY744517.1:11189785-11197285 GCA_963556195.1 Sepiola atlantica | reverse complement strand
TCTGAATAAAATACTTTTACTATGGCTATCATGCCTCCTTTGTTCTTTTTTTGTCTTTATTTCGTTTATGTGTGTCTGTTTAGTTTCCTATCAGGAATGTTATCATTGTTTTCAATATCAATTTTGCAGTTTCAAATTTTCCTACAGCGGGGTTTCATATCAGAAATGTTATTTTCTTTCTAATATCAATTTTGCCCTTTCAGATCATTCAACGACGGGTCTTCTTGGTTTTTTTCGAAATTATCTGAATCGATCTCTTGAGAATTTAATCGTTTACCGACATTGGGTTCAAACGACCATGTATTGTAATATTCGGGTTTAAGCATCTCTTTGTAATTATTGGGCATATGTCGTTTGTTTAGATCTTTAAAAAATAGTAACACTGATGTAAGAGAGTTACGCTGTATGCTGATTATAGGCGAGAAAAAAGGGTGTTAAATTATCGTAGGATTAAATGAGTGTTTGCTATCTCTGTTAGTACTATTGTTATTTTTTCTTTATGTTATATTTTACTAATGTATGTCACAGTGAATAGACGTTTTTGTTCAACGTGTGTTATCCCCACAAAAATAGAAATACACAAAATGTCTATCACAAACCCGACACCCTCAAATAGAGTTCACACAGGTGGATCAAAGATCCCAATATTTACTGGAAAACTATCTAACTTAAGGCCATGACAATTTGCTTTAAAAAAAAGAACGGGTCTACAACCTAACAGACCTAGCACTTGTAAATCTTGCGTATTATATTTCAGACGGTCTATCTTCGGAATGGATCGGAAAATATCTCGCTAGCCATCTGAACACAACTAGTAAATACCTGCTTGATTTATTAGCAGCACAGTACGGCGAGTTCATACATGCCGCCGATGCCGCTAAACGTTTAATAAAATGAAGCAGAATCGAGGTGAGGCTCTCGTGGATTTATAAAATAGGATGAAACGACTTGCTATATTAATATACAGGACGCCGAGACGAGGGAAAGTTCAGCTGTTCAACTGCACTTTGCTTGACTTTTCATAGATGCTTTGATTAACACCTTCATTAAGACGGATGTGTGCGTATCCAATCTGGCAACATTATCGGAGGCTCTGGCAGCTGCTAGACAAAACGATAAGCTCTATTGTCGAATCTGAGATGACCACAAAAGGGAACACAAGAGAACAATCTATCCTAAAGGATAACTTATTAAACGGCGTCTACAAGCAGCAGGAACCTAGGAGGTATCTAATAGATGTTTTGTATCTAAAACTGAATTCTACAGCGGGGAGTATTCGGGTAAAGCGCATGGTTCCTACAGCTGTAGACAATCCACCAATACGGTAAGGAAAAATGTTTGCGGGTGCACCTCGGTGAAGTATGAGACACCGCAGCGAGGGACTTTTAGCCATAACAGGCTAGATCGGGACTTCTCCTGGTCACCCGAGGAAGAAGTAAATGACGTCACCCATTAAAATGCAAAACCAGGGTACCCTCGAAACCCACACACTACCACCGGTACGATAAAACGCCAGTAACCCGAACATGTAATTATGTTAGAAAGGAGAGTCCCGGGTAATATGAACCCCAGTTGACATGAATGTCAGGGAGGTAGTATAAGCAGTCCAAAATAGGCCAATCGAAAAAAGAAACTCGAAAATATAGAGGAGGCCAGACACACAGACTCCCCCACCAAGGGTCAGGAATAAGTTTTATATTTAGCCATAAAACTCATTACTGGCCCATGCTGGGGAAGTCTGTGTGCGTGGCCTCAGCTATATTTAATAGGTCAACAGTAGAGGCACTGTATCAAAGGTGTCGCTCCTCAAAACATACATTTTTAGGCAGTTAAATCAGAAAAGGGGGGACTGAGGCATACTAATCTTACAGTTACCCTGAAAAACGGGCAAAATTAGTCTTAGATAGCATGGCTCACGTATCTGTTTAAATGAGGAAGCTCAAGGCTTCGCCGAGGTTATATATCACTCTAGACTAGGACCGGTAAAAAAACGGGCCCAAATAACCTTTCTATCTAAGCAATTTATGTTTAAATGGGTAAATATACTATTTGGTTTTAACAACTGTGATAACATCGGCAATTCATCACAGTAAAAAACTGAAGTTTCCGCCATGAATCGCCACTGTAAGATATTTTGATAAAAAAAGCCAAAAAAGCATTCACAAAGTCGATGGCCGTTCACCCTTAGTCTTAAAATGAAAACATGTGATGGGGGCAGTTAAAGTGCCCTCAACTTAACCACAACACAGATGGCTGTGGATCGTAGTAGCTCAACAAACACTATCAATGTTTACATTAGATTTAACCCAGAATGGGCCTAACATTTAAAAAATAGCACCCCAACAGTTCAATCACATCCGAACCGGCAAAATATCTGAAAATCACATATGTTATGAGATTCCCTAATTTATCCCCCAACGCAACACACAATAATTCAACAGTAGCAGGCGTCAAAATGGAAAGGCTGCTGAAATTGTTGAGAAATGCTCTTAGAGATCACTAGTATCGGAGGGAAGATGTTACCAATTAAATTGGTTAAGACGAAGACATTAAACTTAATGCAAATTAAAAGAAAAAAAAACTGCCGAAAAACTAATGGCAAGTTCTGTGATAATCAGAGTTAAAAGAGCGACAATTATTTATTTTTTAAAGAAGGGAAATAAACAAATAGAAATATGCGTATGTTTGATGAGAGAAGAGGTCAGAGTAAACACATAAAAAAAGGAAATTAACCAAATCAAAGTGAAATGACAGTAAGAAAAAAATCGAAAAAAGAACTGCAATAATCTTCCTATTCTAAAAGAGAGTGAACAACGAAACACATAATAAAGTCAAAAGTTGAAAACGAAATATTAAGTGGGCAACACTTAACGCTGCTCTTTCAGGGATAGAAGATTACATCGACAACTCTGTTTTCGCACACAAAATGTCACGACGGGAAATGTTGCCATCAATCAGATAAGCCAACGTGCTAGGACGTTAACCGCCCTTCCAAAGACGTCTCCACGGCACGGATCAACGAGTCCACACTCACACGATAAAGGAATAGTGCTACAATGATAAAAATAAGGCGAACTTATTTGCGGCATACATTCACCTTGAATGTTCCGATGGAATTCAATATATCCTTTACATCGTGGTACCTCATACACAGAGACACCTAAATATTGTTATTATAAAAATAATTATTAACGGACGCGAACGCGTTTTGCCGACATTACGGCTTATGAACGTGACAAAAGCAACGGTGACCAGCCGTAAGGACAGCGAAACACACGTCCATATATATATATATATATATATATATATATATATATATATATATATATATATATATATATATATATATATATACATATAAAATGTCTGGATATATGTGTTTTAGTGTGTGTGTGCCCTTTAGAAAAAAGTTAGATATTCTAGATAAAATCTAAAAGTGTATTATAATGTAAAATTCGCCGAGAAAGTTAATGAGTGTATTTCCGAATCTGTAAATAAACAACTGACAGTTATTTTCAGCTTAATTTCAGTTTAATTATGTATGAATTTAAATAGAAAACAATTATATCATGTGGTCTTTCTTAAAAGCCAATTGCAAGTCATTCCTGAGAAAAAGAACCTGTAAGCCAGTTCCTAAAATTCAACCGGAAATCACATCATAGGAAGAATGAGGTGGGAATGGGGAAAAATAACAAATTCTCATACGATAATAATAGGAAGAAAGAGTAGGGCGACTTACCCATGTTTTACTTAACCAACTAATAATTTAAAAAAGCTAATGAGTCAGCATTTTTTAGATTTTACATTAAAGTAAGCACAGCCCGTCAGTGCAAGCAACTGTCCGCCACTGTCAGTGCTCGTCAGTGTACGTCACTGTCCGTCACTGTCAGCTTTATAAAGAAATAGCCAACTCATAATTCAAAACAGGAAATGAGTCAGCATTTTTTAGATTTTACATTTAAGTGGACACTGCCAGCCATTGTCAGCCCAATAAAAAAATTACCAACTCTAACTTAAAAAGCATTAAATAAGTCAGCATTTTTTAGATTTTACATTTTAGTGGGAATTGCCTGTCAGTGCAAGCCACTGCCCGCCATTATTCGTCACTGTCCGCCACTGTCAGCCCTATAAAGAAATAACCAACTCATACCTAAAAACAGGAAATGAGTCAGCATTTTTTTAGATTTCACATCTTAGTACACAGTGCCCGCCTGTGTCCTCGAATGTCCGCCACTATCCGCCATTGGTAGTCCTATGAAGAACTCGCAAACTCATAATCCAAAACACACAATTAGTCAGCATTGTTTAGATTTAACATTTAAGTGTACACTGCAATCCAATGCACGCCACTGCCCACCAGTTCCCGTCGTTGTTCAACATTGTACGCCACTGTCAGCCATTAGCAGCCCTATAAAGAAATAGCCAACTCATAATTAAACAATGAAATGAGTCAGCATTATTAGATTTTACAATGCCCGCCAGTGCCCGCCACTATCTACCATTGTAATATATATATATATATATATATATATATATATATATATATATATATATATATTGTTATGTATAAAAAATTCCAAGACATGTACATAAAACACACTATGCTATTGAGCTAGTAGATTTCAATCTACTGTTTTATGTGTGCACTACATCCGCTATTAAAATTATTAGATGATACGATTATAGAACCCTATTATTCAGTCCGGCACATCGTCGGGTGGACCTGCTAGTATATATATATATATATATATATATATATATATATATATATATATATATATATATATAGAATTATAAAAAGAAAAACTATACACACATTAAGGTTGTACACATAATAACTTATTTCGACCCCTTTTATTAGGTCTCCTCAGATGTATAGACAACCACGTCAAAAAAAACGAATAATGAGAGAAATTGATCGTCTTAAAAAGATAAATTCACTTTTGTGATTGGTCTATGTAAAAAGGAGGTAAATGTTAAAATAATCGAGGAGGGGTGACAGAAGTAAGATTATTTTTTTAATATATGCAGAAATATAAAAATATAAAAATATATATAAAAGAATTCTTTTTTGCTATTTAAACAAATAAATCATCTCATTTAAAATTTCGAATGTGAGCTTTATGGGTAAAAATATATGATGAAATATTCGAGCGTTCACGATTAAAAACTACGTTTAATTATTTACGATAAAAAATTAGAAGACGAAAATGTAGGACGAAGATTTCGGTTTAGATTAGAACATATTAAAAATTTAAGTTGTATAGCGTCAAGATTCGAGATGATTTACACTATGGAATTAAAGTTTAGCGACAATTTAAAAACGGTTTATTTACAAAATTGGTAAAGATTCGGGCGTTCACGATTAATTATTTATGATTAGAAATAAAAAGACGAAAATTCAGGACGAAGATTTCGATTTATATAAGAAAATTATAAGAAAACTTAATTGGTTATAACGTCAATACGGAATTAAAGTTTGGCGACATTTAAGCACGATTAATTTACAAACTAGAGTTTTACTAAATTAAAAAAAAAAAAAAAAAAATTACGTTAAATTGTTAACATTTACCTTTACAGTTATAACTCTTATTGTAACTATACTTTAAAAGAATTGTTATTTTCAAAGAACTTTAAAACGTGCTGTTGATTTTAAACATGTGCCTGTTTCTACATTTAGCCATCAGTTCGTCTCGTCTATTTAAAATGTTCTTGTCTTCATATTTTAGTATTCTAATTTTTTCCTCCAGGCACAAATTGCATCTACGTCTAAATCCTTTAGGAGTGTTCGAATGACATAGTATGGACCACGAAATAGTTGGTGATAAGTTGTTATTTTTTAAAAACCACCAGTGTTTGGCTAATTCCGTCTTATTAGTGACGTTCGGGTTTAAAAATGAGTGTTTGTGTACGTAGAATCGTTGTTTCCAACTCCCGGCGGATATTCCTATGTATACTTTCTTATTGTTAGTATTTTCTTTAGGATAAATCGTAGCCTTATATACAACGCTTTCGACGTTACAGTTAGTTTTAAGGGGGCAGTTATTTTTAATTTGACAATTACATTTTTCCCCCTTTTTAGTTTTCTTACTCGGTGTGCTCAATATTTTTTTGTTATGTGTATTAATAATGTTCTCCATATTTTTGGTGCAAGAATAACTAATTTTCACCGTTTTCCTATTGAAAATTTTGCTTAAAGGATTAGTCGTTTTAAAATGTTTATCTATTAGGTTTAAAAATATTCTCCCGATATTAAGACTAGAAAGCTGACAATATGGTGGGTTGAACCAAATAATTTTGCGTCCCCTGTTTTGGGGTTTATTTTTCTTTATATTTTCCGTATATATTAGTTTTTCGTTGTACCCACTATTACTTAATGCTTTATCGTATATGTGTTTGCTAGTCTCAAAGATATTTTTATTTGATGAGAGTTTGTTAATTCTGGTGTTAATAGTTGTAGGAATTTGTTTTATAATACATTTGGGGTGATTGGATTTAGTGTTAATGTATAATGGGGTATGATTATCTTTATGGAAAGGTTGAAAAGTTCCCTCGTTTAAGTTTAGCGTAATGTCTAGAAAATTTACCTCGTTGCAATTGGGGGTCACTTCAATCCTCAAACCTAAATATTTAAAAGCCTTATTTAGTTTTTTATGCATCCTAGATATTAGAGGACCGTTGCTATTAGGTACGATGATCAGTCCGTCATGTCTATATAGGCCAATTTGGTTGGGGGTTACAATTCGACTGATTATATATATTATATATATTCCCACCAAATCTGCTATTTGAGCTGAATCAAAGGCCCCCATCGGGACATCAAAGTATGTACTATCATTTTTAATCCAATTATCCCCATCGTTTGCCAAAATGGACCTCCGACAGGCCAAAATAATGTTGATTTGTTCGTCTGAAATGTCAACGAAATTTTTGGCATAGTTTATGCTATTAATTAGCAATTCCTTCGAAATGGAAGGGTAAAACTCCATTATATCGAATTGGATAAAAGAGGCTCTTTTTATGTTCTATTTCCCTAAACCATTTAATTGTGTCAGCAGAATCTTTCCATAGATTGAACTGTGTCGCTGTTAGAGTCTCGTTGATTATGTTCTGTAGTATCTTTTTGGATACATGTCCCAATTCTGTTTTCGTTGTATTGATAAGTCTGGATTGCTTATTATTTTGGAAGTTCTTTTTAAGGTCCTTTATAAGGATGTAAGCATTTTTCATATCTAACCTTCATACTCTGTCTTCAATTCTCAATTTTGAGGTAAATTCTCTAGTTTCCTTGTTAATTGTAGCCTCTGTGTCTAAAATGTCTTTTTTATAAGTATTGGAGATTTTATCTATAATTAGCTTTTTATATTCTAAGGGACATATTTTATATATATTGGTAGATTTGTCGGCTTTGACCCAAACTTTGTTGGATTTTTTTATGTTTTTGATGTCGTGTGCGAGTTCCGACTGGAAGTCATGAGAATGTTTTTTGAATTTAATCTT
>OY744517.1:11124785-11187285 GCA_963556195.1 Sepiola atlantica | reverse complement strand
CCACAAAGCTCCAGCCCTATTCTCATCGTCGCAATGTTGCATACTTGTGCTTATTTCACAAATACTTTAATATATTGTACACCGATGAACGTGCATGTCTAGTGCCCCCTTGACACAAATACAAAAGAAAAGGTCGACAAGCAGCTAGGTCCGATCATTTCACTGTAGATGTCCACAGATGCCCGAGAGCCTTCTACTCCAGCAGCTTTTTTCGTCGTGCTACCGGCTTCAGAAAATCTTCCCCTGCACCCTGTTACCCAAACGTAACTTATATGCAGAGATGCTAAGCTAATGTAAACATACATATCGCTGCACAGTTCCCAACTAAATAAGATGACACCCTACACCTACTCCCTAATTTTCAGTAGCCCATTACGTCTACAGTGGCGCCCTGCCTCGTGTGTGGTGTCATATATATATATATATATATATATATATATATATATATATATATATATATATTATTTTGGTAGAGAAAAATTAGTACAACATTCGTACCGTCGGTTTCAAGCACATACATACTTATCCATCAAACTCTCTTCAACTTCTGTTGTCATCTTTTTCGGAAATATTAAGTCACGTGTCACTATCGTTTGGACGCGTTATTTGCTTAGAGTGTTATGAATTTTTTTGTAAAATTTTATGTAACGAAGTTTTAATAAGGTTTGAGAAAAAAGGGTGAGGGTGAAAAGTAACAGTTTAAATTAAAACCGGAGAAGATTTAAAGAGATATATGAAGAATAAATAAATTAAAAATTAAAAATTAAAAATAAAATAAAGTATTTCTATATAAATCTCGTGAGCCAATATTATGAATATCGCATATTTGGCCATTTTGGGGTTTAATGATGTGTCTTCTAAAGGGATTAGGGAGAGAACGTTTGTTTAAGGAGTATACTTATGAAGAGGTAAAAAAGGTTAAATAAACAACGTTAAATTAAAATGTTGACCTTTGATAAACAAAACTGTAAATCAATCTTAAAGGAATTAAAATAAATACATCATCCGGGCGGGCTAAGAGCAGTAACCCTGCAGGGTGTTTGAATGATTTGTATTCGGGGTTTAACATTATTAACTAAGGTGTACTGCATGCTTATGGGGGTGATAAAATAAGTATAGTTAATACAACTGGTTTAGAGATAAGAGTACGGATTGTGTCGGCAAAATTGGATCGGTTTGGGAGATATGGGAGATTAGTATAATGACTGAGAAATTGTGGGAATTATGTGAGTAATAATAATGTGAAATAGGCGTGTTTCCCTCTTAATGACTGGATAAAATTTGTTTAGGAAAGTTATAATTAAATTAAAAAATACGAACAAATACCTTCATCAACCTATCTCTACACTACTTTTCAAGAGCAATAAATATGACTTTTCCAAAAATATTTATCCAGATACTCATGCATATCCAATTTAAACGCACGTAAATGGACGTAGCGTTACCTGAAACAAAGATGTGCAGCCACTTACTCCTCACAGTCAAAACTAGTTTTCTATCACCGGATATTATTTGTACTCTTTGAATATTCGTACTCTTCGAACCCTTTATTCTTCGTTGACTTGAGTTATCAATACACATTAAATATTTGTATGCATAGACTTTGGCAGTATATACATATGGATAGAAAGATGGGTAGATTTATATATACATATATATAGTAAGAAATAACTGATGATAAGCAGAATAATGTCAATATTGAATAAATTAAATACAGTCTAATAACATATGTTATAACTTCATTTCTTTTCGATTTAAATATCAAGTGTCCCGGTAGTAAACCTTAGTGTTATGAATATATCCTGAATCGTGGTATATTGCTAAAAATAAATGTATCTTGCTTGACTTGACTCAGGATTTTGAAGATAACTATGTTTTTAAAATATTGAATCGCCACTACCAAGGGCCCACGCCACTCGAGTATACATGATGCTTAGTTTGTCAGCTGAACGACGATCAACACCATGAAGATTGAAAAATATTGACGGAATAGACAGAATTTGACTACATTCGGCTTTAAGACTATAATATGATTGTCTAAAGAGTAGCAGCTTAGTGAATATATGTTATACAGACCTAAAGTTCTTAGGAAGAGACACTGCTGGCGAAAATGTTGCTTTATTTTAGACACAAAAAAGGATATCTATCTAATGTGGTGGTAATAAGACGAATTACTACTGCGGCATTTTAAAAGGTAACTAAGGCTTAAATGTCATTCGATCTGCTACTATAGAAATCTATATAGAGTAGAGACCGACTAGAAACGTCTCTTCTGTTATAGAGGGGTTGTAGGAAAGTATAGAGACGACCACCCACCAGGTTGCGAAGTCGATTTTGTACTATGTCGAATTGGGAGGTATCGTCTTAAGAATCACCTCCCAGGATTATAATGACGTTTTTATGAAATAGTAATGTTTCGGCTAATATAGTATGAAAAACACTATCGCCCAACAATAATTAAATGCGTCGTTCAGCATGCCTCACTCTATCAATCAATACTGGGATGGTTGTTCGGTTCATGACTAACTTAGAAAATTCGTTCGTCGTTAAGTAGAATAAATCCGACAAAATGTAAACTCGATATACACGATTCTATTATTTGATATTCTAGCAATTAAGTCACTCATGCATATCTTATTAGAAAAATAAATGAATCGTAATCATGTATTTCTAAACACAAATAAATGTAACTGACAAGATTGCAATGAATGAAAAACGTGTGGTTGTTCTTCAAAATCTTATACGTTTTGTAGATTTAAAAATAAAATCAACCTCTATTTACTTTATGCGACTCATTTCCTTTATCAAACGTGTTTGATTAGACTTTGAATTCGTTTCTATAGCGATGAAAAATAAATGAACAATTCGTTTGGTAAACAATTGCTGATTTGCATTCAGGCAGAAAATAGAGTAATCGTATTTTATAAAATCCCATTCCTTTTAAGCCTAATCAGGAACTGGACATTTCTAGTCCAACGTCCATATTAGATTATTTATAATGTTATCACGTGCTGTCTGTCATTGGTTGTGCTTTAAGAGAGTTTTTTGGACATACAATTATCGGCAGTGATGTTAAAAATGTATATTCTAAAAATATGTCAATGGAAAACATATTAATGCTCTCGCATATATTGCCATTACCTTTCAAAACGTTCAATTCTCCAAATAGTGTATAGCTGGGGTTTACGCAATGCCTGAGTTTTATTTCCATTTATATATCTGATTATTTGAATAGATTTTATATTAAATATCAGCTATAACCTGTATGCACACTCTTTTGAAAGATACAGCATATCTAAAAAAATTCCCCCAAAACTACACATATTTAAATATAAATAAAACAAACTATATATGTACTGAGGCTATTAGAAAAAGATGTGCTCAACCTAAAACAAACGATAATTATAAACAAATAGTAAGAAATAAAAACTTAAGATTCAATTCTTAATTTCAGACACGCATACATAAATTACACACATGCACATTTTCGAATCTATTTTCAATCTAGACTTAAAGTAAGTGATTCCATAGAAAACAAAAGTCGTTTCAAAATGCCGTACTCAATGAAAATAGATACCCTAACAGTAACAGCACGAGAATAATTCTATATTATATTTTGAAGAAGAGGTTAATCTCGGGATATTCGTTATTTATGAAATGTGATAGAAATAAAGGAAATAGATATTCACTATTTACACTCATACCTACAGTCAAATGTATGCACTATGATAGCCTTTAACCCAATTTTTCTGATATATATATGTATATATATATATATATATATATATATATATATATATATATATATATATATATATATATATATCTGATAAACTACACGAAATGCAATAACATGACATATCGTTGAGAAAGAATGTACTGTAAAACAAAATAAAAAAAGCAATAACACACTACAAAATAAAATAAACATAAGATTTACCGGTTTCGTTCAGATGTAAGACTATCTTTTTCTGAATATGTTTTTCCATCTGAACGACACCGACCAACACTTGTTTGTTTTATTGACCAACACTTGTTTGTTTTATTTCTCCAGCATATTTTTTGTTACTCGCTACATTTCTTCGTGACGATATGAAAGTATATATATATATATATATATATATATATATATATATATATATGTATATCCCCTAGAAAAAACAGGGATCGGCACTGTAAGTGTAGTATTAACACGGCATGACTTCGCTAGCTATAAAATCATCGTTCCTCTAATTAAGTTGAACGCTCTCTTGACGCTAAGCCGCCGAATGAATGTGAAAAGTATCAATGTGTATACTAGCTATTCAGTGGTGGCTGTGGAGGGCTATATGTCGAGATTTGAGTTGCAGCATACTCGGAGCCCGGTTTAAAGAACGAAACGAAACGTACATAGATAATAAACAAAACAAATATTATATATATATATATATATATATATATATATATATATATATATATATATATATATATATATATATATATATATATAAGGAGATGTAGTGTGCTTGAAGCATTCTGTGTAATACCTATATAGAGGAGTATTAGAAGGCTATCACAATGCAAGAAATTGAAAATATGTCGGGGTAGAGAAGTAAGACAAAAACAAGTGATTTTAATATATATTTAAAACAAGATCATTATTTTTTTCTATATAGCAAATCTTACTTTATTAGGTAAAACTTCAACACTGATCTAATCTGTGTGACCGTGTTCCATAATATATTTCGAGGAAGACCTCTTTGTCAAATCGTATGTGTTTCAAATCTAAAAAAACGTGTGGGTGGCAATATTGCTTATAACGCAGTAAATATTAATATTCACAGCGAATGTAATAAACTGAAAACTATAACTGATTTTTTTTAAATGGTTTTTACAACTTATCTAATTTATTTTTTATTTTTATATTATATATTTGAACCCGCCAATGAAGTGCCACATATTCAATAAAAATAATTATATAAATAAATATTAATCATTTATTACCTACATATATCGATGTTTCATGCTAACGCAATCTTCAGTGCAGGAAGTTAATTCTCAACGGCCAGCGTGCCCGAACCCCGATCACAAATCGCCACTTAGTCGTAGTTAAGAGAGTTAACCCCTCGGCCACAGGGGATTAGCTTATAATTGAGGAGGAATTTAACTTTGTAAATAGCGGGTCGGCGGCTTATTTACACGAGCAGTTGAAAGTGATCAACAAACTGTGTTTGTTTGGATCTTGCATATATATATATATATATATATATATATATATATATATATATATATGTGTGTGTTGTTACATATAAAGTGTAGTTGAATCGAAATTATGAGAGAAGTGATCAACAAACTGTGTTTGTTTGGATCTTGCATATATATATATATATATATATATATATATATATATATATATATATATATATATATATATATACTTTGGCCTATATTATAGAGTAGAAAATATCTGCCCGTATCGATACACGTTGATATTGTATAATTTATTAAAATAAATGATGCCAAAAGTTGCATAGTAAGTTGATATTGCGCATTGCCATTAATTACACTACTTATGCCACAAGTTCATGTAGGGTGTGCGCAAAACGATTAGTGTGTCATAGACGGTTTATAATAACAAGTCTGATGGGGTGCTGGAAAGATAAAATCTATGTTCAACTTATAAGGGTGCAGATGCACTGAGAGAAATCTAAACGATTGTTCGATAAATCAGCGTGCGTGGTTGCAATAGTCAAATAGAATGGCAGCCCTTCTTCAACGGATCAATGTTCTGATAATGCCATGATTTTGGATATGTTTCTTTAAGAAAGATCTGCCGGATGTCTGTTTTCGGAAGCCTAAAACAAAGTGATGAATAATCGAGTCTTACGAATTTACAAATGGCAAACACGTACATCTGAAGGTTGTATTAAATATCGTATTTTGAATCAAGTCCAATGATATGTGAACGTTGAAAATATATCAGCATATTTGAAGTGTTCTAGGACTAGAAATGTGTTTTATTCACAGAGAAAAATAGAAGCATCCTATCGATCATCGCATCTCTTTGTGTAAATTGAATGTAAGATGCGTCCTTTTTTGGTAGGCCTTTATAAAAAGTTGTATTGTATGTGTGTGTATTAATGTGTCTGGTTAAGTGTACAGACTCACAATATATTCATAATTGTTTTTACATAATCCCATTAAGTTTGTCCGAGAGTTTATTCTAGTACACATACTGTAATATTATTAGGGTTGGGATAACGGTCTACGTTCGTTAAACGCTGCTAAAAATCAACTGATTGCTCTAACTGATAACTAATTAGAACGCAGCAATAAATAATCAGAAAAACAAACATTTATTGAGTAAGACTTATTATCATATATTTGAAGAAAAAAACACAAAAGAATATTACAAGAGAAAAAACCCTGGGCAAAGCCAGGTATGTAAATATAGCATATATATATTTTACTATTTCATGTACATACACATATACTATTATTACGTAATACAGTATATTGCGTATATATTTTTCACTATTTACTTCAGCAGTGATCTATGCATGAATATAGCTTAGTAGTTAAAAGAAACATTAATTATGGCAAGTAAGCTACACGGAAACAATGATTACTGAAGGTAAATCATATATAATAAATATTTATGATATGAATTCAATTTATATAGAGTAGATTGCTTAACAAAGGAATCTAATTTCAATTATAAATGCCGACGTTGAAATTTAGCAAAGAATGAATGTTTATAAATATATTTATTTTCAGATGTGTATTAATATATCATCTAATAATAGTCAACACATTGATATACTCATCTGATTTTGATTTTTTTTTCAAAACAGCGGTAACGTTAACATATTCACGTAATTGATTATAGAAAACAAATAATTAACTTACAAAAACTTAGATTTAAAAAACAAACAAGAACACGTGTGTGTTCGTCACATAGAAAAAATGACATTAGAAAACAAGAAAGTTAAAAGAATTCTCATCATCACTACAATGGAAAAAATAATTGTTGTTGTGAATGAAGGATGAACGATCCAGGATATAATTATTAAACCAGAAAACATATATACATACATATTATTACATGTATGTATATATATATCTATCTATCTATCTATCTATCTATCTATCTATCTATCTATCTATCTATCTCTCTCTCTCTCTCTCTCTCTATATATATATATATATATATATATATATATATATTTGGCAGAAACGCCAAATGATAACACAATTCCTCAAGTGAAACAACACTCTTTCAAATTGAAAGACATTTTTTCAAATTGGTTTAAATATCTGATGAGACCGGACCACCGCTTGAAACGTGTTATATGATCAAATAATAAAATAACAAAATAATAAATAAATGTTTAAAAAAGGGGTTCACAAATGTGGGGCACATTTCTCCTTTACACACACACACACACACGCACACACACACACACACATATATATATATACATATATATACATAAATATATATATATAAATATATATGTATATATATATATATATATAAATATATATATATATATATATATATATATACATATATACATATATATATATATATATATATATATATATATATATATAGAGAGAGAGAGAGAGAGAGAGAGAGAGAGAGAGTGGGTTATGTAATTATTTTTATTGATGATATCAGCGTTCGTTGTTGTTTTGCTTACTATTATTACAAAAACGGTGGACTATAGACATAAATATCGAACGTTCAATCTCTGTGTAAGTTAGCCACGCTGATGACGGCTGTTAGCCGTAAACATGTGTCTCTGGATTAGTTTTATGTACGTATAAAATAAATTAAAAAAAATATATATATACGAAAAATACTTCCTATGAAGTTAAAGGCGACTAATAATGCACTTTTCTGCATCTTAATCATTTGGGAAGTGAGACAAGCGAAATAAAAGTAAGCAAAAAAACAACGAACACTGCAATCACCAATAAAAATATTTACATAAAAATACATTACATATTTAGGTGAAAAAAATTGTACATATTTCTATACAGAGCGTCTTGGTCCGATGGTAACACGCTTGACTATAGACATCAATATCGAACGTTCGATCTCTGTGTAAGGTAGCCATACTGATGACGGCTGTAAACCAGAAACACGTGCCCATGGATTACTTTTATCTATGTATAAAATAAATAATATATATATATATTTATATGTATATATATATATATATATAGAGAGAGAGAGAGAGTTAGATAGATAGAGAGAGAGAGAGAAAGAGAGAGTTATAGAGAGAAAGAAAGGTGCTCACACATGAATACACATGAATCCACACTCATAGAAACATGTGTGCATATATAGAAATATACATACATAGAAGAGTTTGGATTACCTACAACACATCATCCTCAAATGTATTCGGTCTATCTGTACAAGGCTTTCACAGGAGAACCTAACATAACGATACTTACCGCTATAAGTAACCCCTGGCCAACTATTCAAAATAACATAGGATGCGAAGCACAAATGAGATCTTCTCGACACAACTATACACTGACCCATACGATAAATCGTGCACCCCAAAGTAATGTAACCTCATTTAACAGTACGTAACTTAATACTTCACTAGACTGGATGAGTTCTTGTCCTGCAATCCGATAAGACTAATAGACAACAAGAAATATATACTTTAGCATAATTTACTGGCGATTTGGTGAGAGAACTCTTCATGTTCTTCATTTCTTTACCAACTCAACGTGTGAGAGATAAAGGAGAATTTAAGAGACTATTCGAATAGATATGTATATTATATAAAGGTCAAGTGTTAGCTATAGGAAAGGGCCAGTTGATTGATGAAAGCCTCAACTGAGATAAGATGAAACAAAAGATATACATATGTACATAAATATGCATACATGCACCCATGAATAGATGTGCATGTAAACATATATACACACATGAATAACCGTCACACGAATGGAAAAATAGACACAGCAAGTCATACATATAAAGATGCATATACCAATATCTCTATCTATCATAACTACATGATAAGTATACATATACATACGCTCAGATATAAATGGGCATTGTAAATAATAAGTGCTTAATGTATTAATTACACGAAAGGAATATTTATGAGAGCCCACAGAATACAAGGGGTGAATAGTATGGGCATATAATGATACTTTATTATATATATACATATATGTATATATATATATATATATATATATATATATATATATATATATATATATATATATATATATAATGCAAAATATTGATTGTAGGTTAATTATAGTAGATTGCATTTTAAAAGCAATTGCATTTTATTTAAGAAACAACTAAAAATCTAACTGATTATGGAAATTAAACAAATGTAAATATAGTTAGAAAAAGGGGAAAAAACTATCACGTGTTAACTAAACTACAACGTCACAAATATCATCGTGAATCTACATAAAATATATGAATTCAAGTTCAATTGTCAGATACTTAAAGAACACTAGATCTTAGGAATAGTGTAATTATTAAAATATATATCACTGTGAGACAGAGAAAACATGCATGGCTAACAATACGTTAACTGGCTAATATTGTAAATATGTTAACCTCAGTTCATGTGAACATGAGGAGAGTATTACAGAACTACGATTTAAAAAGATTAGAATCGAATTCAAAAATTGGCAAGCTTTTTGTTTCAAGATTTAATTGGAATAGAAGTGTTTAAGAAATTGGGCAAGGGGTATATCATGCAATACTTTTATCACATCATCAATAAGCTTAAGTAAAGATATACTGCCCAAGAAATAAATCTAGTCGAACTAGCATCACATAAATGTTAAATAAAATACTAACTTTCAATTAGTAGTCTTAAACTTAAAAAGATAGAAATATAAAATGAGCGTTATGTTATTTTGAATTTGTTTCTATGCATTCACAGGGAAAGTATTTCTAATGTTCTATTTAATAGATTGGAATCAAATTGCAGAATCGTAAAGTCTTCGGATTCGAAGTACAGACAGTTCTTAATACATGTGAATTTTTTAGAATCAATAATTTAATTTGATATTAAACTTATTAAAAGAGCGCGGTAGTGTTACTGTAGTTTCGATTTGTAAATGAGTGGTGATACTTTGTTTGATCAATAGGGACTACGAATCTATGTACGCGAAACATTTTCATAATTATTGTCAATTTAAGAATTATCATTTTTGACGATATTATATACCCTGCCAGATGTAGTTATGTTCCTATTATTTGAGGTATTGGTATTATTATTCCTTATATTATCGTATTCTATATTATCACGATTATTGTTTACTTGTCTAAATCGATTATTGTTTATTTGTCTAAATCTGTACTTGTGAATTACGTAATTATGCATGCAAATGTTTTGAAAATAGCGTGTGTTTGTTTTATGAAAATTGCAGGGATTACTTTGTGATGTTCTGTTGCATATTGTTATTGCTTAATGTTTTTCATAGATTCCTTTTTAACATAGTTCACCCCAAACAACGCAAGTTGCAACTGCACACGTAAGGTGAAAGTTTTTTAGGGTCATCCTAAATTAAGAGCTGTGCAGTGAGATGCTTGCCCACATTAGATAACATTTCTGCATGTCGGTAGAGTCGGATAAACAGGGAACAGGGATGGAGTTACAAAGGTAGGGCGCACGAGGAAATTAGTTATTGAAATAGATGTCTCTTCGGCATATGGAGGCCTCCACCGTAAATGGATAACATTTAGCTGATTGACAAGTTGGTCGAGTGTATTTACGTCGAAGGTGTACCAGAACAGGAAATTCATTGGATCACCTTCGATTGAAGTACTTATAAAAACGCGCAATTATGCAACATTGCAGTTATTGGGCAGAGGGTGGAACCTGGTGGATAGTGAGAAACCTATGAGATTAGCGACTTTATTTAGAATTTGTCTAAGAGGGTGGATGGCTGATTTGTAGAGATATACGATACTGTCAGATGAAAACTGATTTATGTTACGTATATTTGAATATTAGTAACTAATAGTGTTCTGTTTATATGTGTATTTTATTTATGTAAGGCTCTATAGTTGTTTTAAATAATTTTGAAAATGTACTTTAGAATTTTTGTTTCAGTATTATTTTAAAATGGAGGATATAAGTACGTAAGAATCTATAGTATATTATTGGTTATTTTCGATTGACTTCTTCTTTGTCAGATGTGTTGTTATAAGGGTGGATATTATTATGGTTTGCCTTGTTACGTAATATGTTATTTTGAGTATTGTCCAATCACTATGTGTGGGGTATGATATATGTTTTTTTATTCAGAGTAATACCATGTATCTTTATAAGTTTAACAACATATCCTGTGCATTGTTATCAAGTGATTTTTTTTCAAACATATTTTTGTTCGCTAAACGTTTGTAAATCCTATCTAGTACAGCTGGTACGATATATTTAATTATAAAATATACGTTGTCAGAGTTTGTATTACATAGTAATTAATAAGTTGTGTTCATGATATTGAAAAACTTTATTATTGCGGAAGTCTTGTGTGTCATATAATACTTGTCTGTTTTAGTTAATATATGTTTGTTTTGAAATGTATATTCTTTAATAGATAATGGAATTGTATTTTAGTGCATTGTTTAATTAGTCGTGTTAACCGTTGGTAAATAAGGCATCGTATCGGTAAACACCTATATGTAAATCTCATGCGAGCAATATAATCTCTTTCAACAAAAATAATACAACCAGCTGTGAGACTTTTGTTGACACACTTTCCAATATAATGTAAAAGTCACTACTGTATCGGACCGAGTGTAATATTTATCATCAAAAGATATAACTGCTTTTCTCGCTAAGAGGATTAACTACATTTATGTAGGTTCGTATGGAAATTAGTAGATACTTTTTGAGGAGAAAGAGTGATATTATTTAATAGCAATATAAACATTCAAACTTATTAAAGTGAAGTATATATATATATATATATATATATATATATATATATATATATATATATATATATAAATATAAGAAAAAAATTAACAACGCACTTAAAAAATATATTTATTCTTAAAACTTGAGCACTTTAAATAATATACGCATTTTTCAATGTATATATATATATATATATATATATATATATATATATATATATCTTTACAACTTGAAAAAGCGTCGTAAAGTTGAAATGTTCATGGCGTTCTACACATATGGGAGATTTAAAAGTTTGACTGTTTAAACCGTTAAGAAATTGATGACGTTAAAGAAAGTGCATACAATTCAAACGCATAACTACCTTATGGCTAATAATTTGGTAATGTTAAGTATTATGGTAGACACTTTAAAATGTTGCGACTAGTTTCATAATAGACATTATTAATTGTGGGATGTTTAGTTTTTATGTAGAGGGCTTCGAGTATTTTTAATTTTTTGATATTGGTATCGTGGTGTATTATTTTGTTATTGTTAACAAGGATGTTTCTATATTGGGAGGGGGTACAATTATGTTATTTTCGGTCTTGGCATATAGAGCTAGTGTCGGAGAGATGTAGGGTGAGCCTTCGGGATAGTGTTGCGAAAGTGAAACCTATGTAAGAATAAGTTTATATATATATATATATATATATATATATATATATATATATATATATATATATATATATAAAACAAGCATTGTTAAACATAACATTATACTCTACTTGATTGGGCTTTCCCATTTTTTAAATTTGTTCTAATGATGTTGTCTGTGAATTTTAGCGCAAAACTGATTATTATAAAAAAAATAATCAAGCGAAGCATTCTGTTTTGTTTAAAAATGTTTTCTCAAATAAAGAACACTTCTTTACACCGCAAACACACACCCGCGCCAACATATATATATATATATATATATATATATATATATATATATAAAATCATCCACATACAGACTGTTTCGCTGTTTCACAGCTCATCAGTGTGGCTAGACCAGTGAGTGTCTCAAGCCGGGATTGAAACCCAACCGTTAACATAACATAACCCTAAAAATATTTAATTTCCATTCTCTGTGGGACTTGGTTTCGCTGCTGTTTTATCTTTCGGCAACCATTTTGTTTTGTCAGATCCTCTGTACAATCGAAGACATTCCTCTGGTATTAATTATTTTTGACAAAGGGAAGTTTCTTTTCTTCGAAATATTAAATAAATAATTTTATAATGATCCGGACATCACACAAACAGCTAACAACATTCTTGCTGTTATGTAAGATTTTAAGTAAAAAATAAATAGTAAGGCATATTTCGTATTCAATTTATTACTTTTGCCCCTTCCAACTTACATCTTACCTGGAATTTGCATTGCCCACAACCTTTTGAACACATACTACTACTATACCCATCAATGCTTCACGCAAACTACTATTCTCTCTCTCTCTCTCTCTCTCTCTCTCTCTATCTATCTATCTATCTATCTATATGTATATATATATATATATATATATATATATATATATATATATATATAGGTATATACTAGCAAGACGCGTGTCCTATCGTTGCTCGAAGAAAATAAAAGCATGACATATATATATATATATATCTATATATATTAGAAAATGTCCGTTGAAAAAGATGTTTTAATTTGAAACAAATATTTTAGCTTTTAGATTAGAGGGTCGCTTTTCTCTTATATCAATAAGTTTAACGTAAACTGATATGAACGTATGTATGTTTTAACTAGGCTTATATTATTATCTACCAAATCTTTTTGTGCGTGAATGGAGTGAAAGGATTACATGTGTGGTGCTAGTCAGCAAACGATATCCAGGAATATGCAGTTATAAATTAAGAGGTTCAGACTTTCTTGAGAAAGTCACATAACTTTCTGATACGCAATATAAACAGAATAAATATCAATTTTTGTTCAGGGTGGGGTTAGGCTTATTATTGTGTTATATTAGGGTTGCCTTAAAAAATAAAAATTACAGTGTGGTTCGTAGTGGGTAGATTGTTCAGTCAATGTAGTAAACGTTAGTTATAGTCACTTTTATTTTGCCCAGCACGCGTATTTTCTATTATAGTCGATTGTGTTTGTGAAGTGGTGGCTAATTACAAATAACCCCAAAATCTTCAAAACAAAAATATTTAAAAATGTACCTCTCATTTATAATTAAAATAGAAAAGTACTGACGTTTATGAGTTAAACATAGATGCAACTACCGCTTTTTTCGTCTTAAAATACAGGTATATATAAGTATGATAATTTATATAGAGATATGGATATCATACGTTATATATATATATATATAATAGATAATATATGAGACAATATAAAGAAACAAATATATATATATATATATATATATATATATATATATATATATATATATATATATGGGAAAATGAAAAAGGAAAAACCAAAAAATGGATGTTATTTATGTGTACATCAACGTTTCGTCTTTATTCATAAGACTTCATCAGTATGATAATATAGAGAAACATGTCATGCAAGTACACACATATGTAGGGTTGACATATTGGGAAAAGGAAGAAAATAATGGGCACTACTGGGTGGACGTCATCCTCACCAAGTACAAACGTCCACCCAGTAGTGACCATTATTTTCTTCTTTTTCCCAATATGTCAACCCTAGATATGTTTGCACTTGCATGACATTTTTCTCTATATTATCATACTGATGAAGTCTTATAAAAAAAAACGAAACGTTGATTTACACATAAATAAGATCCATTTTTTGATTTTTCCTTTTTCATTTTCCCATCACGTCGGATTACCTTCATCCTTCTCTTCCCATATATATATATATATATATATATATATATATATATATATATATATATGGATTTTTAGTGTATTCGTTTTTCAGTTTAGTGTATTCATGAATTAACATCAGTTCATCTATCTGCTAAGAATGTTTCCCGCGTTACACATTATGTCCTTAATATGTATTTGATTTGTCGATATCTTATAAATAAAGTAGAGCCGTTTTTTCCCTGTACCTTCGCGTCGAATATGAAAATAAACTCGATCTGAATAGGTTACTACAATCACTACAACATCAAGCTTACTCGCTCGAGCGTGTTCTTAGCAAACTCGAGACTCCTACATCCACCTCGGGCAAATTATTACTTTCGTTCCTCAATCAGTCACTCTCCCCAAACCAGACACCATACAGGAAGTAGCAAGAACATTTCTCTCTAACATTTTACTCCTCCCACGCTACCAGTCTACACCGGGAATAACTACACAACGGATACTTACGCACAATTTACACCTTATTATTTAAGTAAAATATGCCTTCACTTAACCACACAGTAGCATACGTTGCACAGAAAATATAACAGACGCTCCCTTCATTACATCCGACTACGTCACTTCCGCCAAGTAAGTTTAACCAGCAACTACAGATCACGAAACGTCTGCCAGAGTCAATACCCCTTAAACAATTATACCGATTCCCCTTAGCGATCTAACTTTTTCTTCAGGTAATACACCGTTCCTGTTCTGCTATTTCCATTATACATTCATCTACTTCAGTTTTTAACATTGCTGCTACAATTCTAACGTAATATGTTCAGAAAAAAGGTTACAGATTAAGCGATTGACATTCCATTATTCTTATTACGTAGCATGTTCACGTTAGCGATTAGCAGATTACATTAAACTGAACACAATGAAATAGCAAACACGACGATTTATTCACCTCCAATGTAATAATATATACATTTGTACAGTTCTGACAGAAAGTACACCATTTCTTCCTTCTACATAATTTGCACCGAACGCTCACCTTCCTTATTCGATTTAATATGTAATACTTACTTTTCCATTAGTTTACTCTTCACAAGCCTCAATCAGATCAGTTTACGTTAGTAACAAGTTGAGAAATACTGGTGGTGGCTCATTACGAACTACAACCACTTACATATATAACTACAGTTTAATTTATTTTGCACAACGAATACACATCAAACATATTATATTACATACTAAACAATATTCCAAATAACTGTTATGTTTCTCAGGGAGGGGGGAAGCTTCAGTTAACACGTATTTTTCTATTTTTTAATTTTTTTCACGTACCGAACACCGATTACATAATACAGTAAGTATAAAATTTCAACTCTAAAATGTAAGATATAAAAATTTCAGTTTTTCCATATGTTACGAAATATACAACTCAAGAATCAAGATATACCAATAATTATACCTATCACTTACTTTAAAAACAAACAAGTATGTGACTTCTACACTATTTGAATCGAACTGTTTTTTTTAATTCGTTTATACAATGAGCAAATATTTTTTTACAAATAGGATTTCAATTACCGACTATGAGAAACAAAAAATTCAAAAGAAAAGTTCCTTGACTTTTATTGTAATAAATAAGGATACTTATGTACTTCAAATGTCACTTGGAAGAGTATCATACATTCCACCGAGTGCAATACTGAATGTTTAATTCACAATTATACATTTTCGTTTTAAACGATCACTATTGACTCTTCTGCTAGAATTTTAATTCATACAATAAAAAAAATCACCGTTGACTATTTTGAGAAACTTTTCAATCATACAATAAATAAATCCATGACTATTCATGAAACTTATACATTTTAGTTTTAAAAATGATTTTTAAAAAATCACTGTTGACTACTTTGCGATAGTTTTAATTCATACAATAACAAAAAACATTTTCATTGTTTTTATGAGTTAATAAATAATAAAAAAAACATTGTTGAAATCGATTAACTTCTTTGGGAAGAATCCCTCACCGTTACATACTTTGAGACAAGTAACAAAACAAACAAACCGATTCGATACATTTTTTAAGAAAGATAACAAACCACCGCGCTTACAGATTAGACGAATATCATTCTCTTATTTTTCTTTCGTAACACTTCACAGTTATCGAATAACGGATTACATTAATCCGACCACCTTCACAATCGATAACATGCTACGGTACGAACACAACCAGTGCCCAGTTATTCACCTTAATTGTAAAAAAATAGAAGAATTCTGATATTTCATATTATAATAATAACAAAAAATCAACTCTAACAATTAATATAAACATTTACGTTTTCCTTATTTACATAAAGTTAAAACAACTTCATTCCACCGAGTCAACCTGAAATGCCAGACTGAATTTTTCATTTTAAATTATGAATTTTCGTTTTAAACGATCACTATTTAGAATTTTAAATCTCCCGCTGCTACCGTATTGACAAATGTTTAACATAAAAAAAAATACTTTTAGTAGAATGGGATCGAACGCCAAAAACTGTAACGTCGTAATATAGTTAAACGAAGCCTGTTCGATATATACTAAAAGCAATTTACTTTGATTTCACCAGACATTTTATTTTTATTTTTTTATAAACACCGGCTTTGTCTGTGATAAGGGCCTTTCGAAAATTAAAGAGACCTACATAGCCCCATTAAAATCCCCCACCTATTACCTTTGCATATAAATTCCATTTTCTTTGGCTGAAAAGAAAAATGGAAAATGTGCACCACTGAAACACACAAATATAATTAATGTAGGCTGCAGAGCATTACAAATTGTATTCGGATGGGGGGGGGGGGATACAATTACGATTATATGCTTATTTTTGATAATGAAGACTATTCTCTCATTTTTTTTCATGACTGCGATTGAGTCACGTTTTATGTTACGATTCACCTTCTGGCGAGCAAGTGTACGTTCCACCATGCGTAAGGGGGGGGGGGAGTTCATAACAATAAGTAAAAAAAATATTTCTTAGAACATTACATGCAGACAATCCTCTTTAATGTTAATTGCTTTCTATTGTTTAATTTGAGTCGGGTAAATTGATTGTGCTTGGTGGCAGTAAGTGGCGGCGACAAAAACTGCTGCCCTTATATGTCATAGCATACATGTACACTGTTGAGTGACAGAAAAGAGGATAACAATTGAGATCGTCTGACATAGATTCAGTTGTCAGTGCGGAAATTCCACATCCAGTGGCAGATCCGGTTTTACATGATAGCATTAGGCACCATATGAGTCATGGACCATGTGGAAAAATACACAGATGTTCACTCTGTCTCAAAGATAGACACTGCAGTAAAAGATATCCCAGACACTTCTTGGGTGAACTCAATCGCATACAAATGACTACCCACAATATCGACGATTATCTCCTTTAGCTGGAGGTTTTGAGACGACAGTTACCCTACCTGGCAACATAACAGTTCCTGTAGATAACCGATGGGTTGTACCACATAATAAACTGCTTTGTAAAGGTTTTGATGCACATATCAATGTTGAATATTGCAACAGCATGAAATCAATAAAATACATGTGTAAATATGAAAATAAGGGTAGTGATCAAGCTATCTTCACAATTGAAAGTAATGCTCATGATGAAGTTAAGAGATACGAAACGGGGCGTTACATATCAAGCAATTAAGCCATTTGGAGAATACTTAACTTTCACATACATATACATCATACCCCAGTTATTCACCTATCAGTTCATCTAGAAAATAAACAGCGTATATACTGTACTGAAAGTACTGCAGCAGATAGAGTTGCAAATCCACCTTCAACCACTCCAACAACTTTCTTCAATTTGTGTCAAACAGATTTCTTTGCCCGTACACTTTTGTACTAAGAAGTCCCACTTTATTATACTTGGGACACTAAAACTAAGGTCTTCAAGCGACGGTTACAGGGTAAGCCAGTTCCAGGCTATCCGTGCGTTAAAAGAACAGAGGTTTTGGGCAGGGTATACACCGTGCATCCAAATAAATTTGACTGCTGCTGTTTGAGACTGCTTCTACACAATGTAAGAGATTCACAGAGCTTTAATGACCTAAACACTATCAATGGTCAAGTTAAGACTACATTCAGGGATCCATGTAGTGCACATGGACTACTTGAGGATAATAACCACTGGGATGCTACATTACAGGAAGCATCTATATCAGAATATGCAGACAATTTGAGACATGTGTTCGCAATCATGTTGACATCATGTACAGTGTCTAATCCAAAACGACTTTGGGATGCACACAAAGAAGCTTTTAGTGAAGATATGACTTATAAGATGAATGGTAAAACACTGACAAAATTGGGTCTTACCTCACCTAATCGATCTAATACACATCCGGTCATTACTGCATGTGTGCGTGAAATTAGTTATCTACCTCATGAGCAAGCATCAATTGTTCGAGATGGTATCGCACAACTAAATAATGAGCAAATTTATATTGTTCGTACTGTAGTTAATACTGTAGAAGATCAGCAAGGTGGCTTTATATTCCTTGATGCATCCGGCGGTACAGGAAAGACATGTGTTACTAAATTAATTTTTGCTAAAGTTAGGTCAGAAGGCAAAGTAGCAGCCACTCTTCTTCCTGGTGGTAGGACAGCTCACTCCATATTTTAGTTGCCATTATCTAATAAAAGATGCTGATCCGATTTGTCAAATAGAAAAAGGATCAGATACAGCACAGTTTTACAGAATTGTTCCTTGATCGTATGGGATGAATGTACAATGGCACATAAACAAGCGTTCGAGGCTCTAGATAAAACATTGCATGATCTCAAGAGACGTGATGTTGTTATGGGTGGTATAACACTATTATTATCAGGTGACTTCCGACAAACGCTTCCTATTGTTCCACATGGAAGTCCAGCTGATGAGCTTAATGCTTGCATTAAATTGTCATATTTATGGAAGTACATTAAGACTGTAACGTTATTTACAAACATACGTGTACATCTCAATAGTGATCTAATGGCTGGTGAGTTTGCCTCCCTCCTCCTAAAAATAGGTGATGGCAAGCTTGCAACAACCAACAATGGCAAGATTGTTATTACTCCAGGTATTGGCTTAATTGTTTCATCACTCACAGAACTTAGTAGCAAAGTGTATCCATATATAGCCGAAAACTATGTGCATCCTGAATGGCTAACGGAGAGAGCAATTCTACCTCTTAAAAATGACATGGTGCATGTCATCAATCAACAACTGCTTGATGAAATTCCAGGTGATGAACAAACTTTCACTTCTGTGGATTCTACTCTCGATGACGACCAGGCTGTACAATACCCTACAGAATTTTTAAATTCATTAGAATTGCCTGGTATGCCAACACACAGCTGAAAGCTGGATGCCCAATTATGTTACTCTAGAATCTTGATGCTCCAAAACTATGTAATGGAACGAGACTGTGTGTTAAACGAATGCAACTACATGTGATAGAAGCTGTAATACTAACTGGTGTGGCAAGGGGCAAACTGACATTCTTTCCCAGAATACCCATTATTCCGTCGGATTCTGCAATAAAATTTAAAAGGCGTCAGTTCCCAGTTAAATTTTGTTTTGCCATGACAATTAACAAGTCCCAAGGACAATCATTGGCAGTGGTTGGTCTAAACTTGACTTCACCTTGCTTTAGCCATTGGCAGTTGTATGTAGGATGTTCAAGAGCTTTGTACGAATAACTTTTACCACTATAAAGGAGACATCTGTTGGAACAAACACAGAACGCTAGGGCACAGCTCGGTGTTAAATCCTATTTTAATTACCTGAATTACTTCCAGTGAAATGGTTTATTTTCTGAATCTATTTATTTACCTTAAAAATTAAAATCAGGCTGTTATATTTCCCCGGGCAACGCCGGGACACGGGGCCTGCTAGTTAAAAATATAAAACAAGTTCATAATGTATGAACTGAAAAATAATATTGAATGTGGGTCTTCTTTTTTCTAACTATGATTTAAAAGAATGCATATATCGATTAAACAAAAAAAAAGAAAAGGGTGATATTGTGAACAGAGAGATTAGTTTTAGATGTTGTTATTTTTTTAAAACTGTTCTTGCTAACTCACTTTTTTAATACAAGGTAGGGAAATTATTAACATTATTCAACCAACTATGTACTGTCTCTTGGCAGAATATTCTTTGTTTGTCAGAATGAGGAATAGTTCGATTTGATTCGATGAGGGCATCATCTCAGACATTATCTTATCTTTAAAGAGTAGGATATCTATTTTGACTGCGACGCTCCTACTCTTCCATGCCGACGGGTTCGTTCCTGGCTACTTTTGACTTCTTTCCCGCTAGTAAACTGACCTTACCTCTCACCCCGCTTTCGTAGGATACACGTAAATAACTATTTAAGCTTTTTTCATACCAGCCACATTCTGAATTTCAAGGAGTCCGACACTTTTGTCCAAATAAAGGTATGGTTCTGTTTGGTTCGGCGCAAAACGCTATCGGCAAGTCATTAAACTCCTTCAATGAGGGTTTTTTTCTGACGGTGGCCTTTATCATGATTCGAACATAAACCTGCACTTAATGCATAACCCAACGTCAATATTTGTTTAGTATCATTAAAAAAAATTAGGGTACATCCTGTAATATTTCAAAAATACAAGAAAAAAACAAATGTAATTACGTAATTGTAAATAAGAATACCTGTTATTATATACTCATAGATTGTTTCGCTATTCTTGAAATTATTTCTTAAACGAATGAGAATGACGCACGTGTTTAATGTATTCTTACAATTTGGTTGTCTATGATAGGAAATGAGACTAAATATGCCAATTTATTTAAATTTATTCTCATCGGAAACACAAAACAACTAAATACATTCCATACTATTCAGTTTAAATATTATATAGTAAGTTAAAATGATAATAACGGGGACCTTCAAAATATGTGTCTACTTTTTGTCTGATAAAAATGTAGTATTGATAACAATGCATTTCCTTACAAGCAGTACTTATACACTATTCCGTAATACATACTGTAATTTATTTATTGTCATCGTTCCGACAATGTTAGATTTACTGACTTTTATATATAGAAAATAGATATTTCCTGGATTGAAATGCGATTAATACATAGGGGAATAAAGTATCACAGTAACACATCAGAAAAATATCATTTCACCAAATTGAACTGGATTTACGTGTCGTATAAAGTAAACACTCCACATTGAAATTTCTGAATCTTTGACTTTTTTAAAGAACTGTAAAATAGGTAAAAAAACATCGATAATTTTGAAAACCAACTCTTTGGAAAATTGCATCATTTTAATTTGAACTTTTACTAACACAAACAAGATATTTCCCCATTTGAGACGCAAAAGGCCACTTAGGGACTTGATTCATAGAGTGAATTCAAAATGGGGAGTTGAGTAGCTTGATATTTGATCACATTACATGTACATTTCTGCATGTTCGTACAGTTGACGAAAACAGAAACACATGGGGGGAACTCCAATGACAGGCAGCCTGAGGAAAAACTCTATAAGAATAGAAAGTATGTCTACCTCTGGACACGTTTACAGTGAAGGGGTAATATTTTTGCTCGAGTGATAGCTACGTTAAGATCATACACGTGCAGTCAGTTCGACAGATGGCATTCCGTGGAAAACTAGTAAAACAAGCACAGCGATTCAACATTCCAGCGTTGTAGAATATTATTGAATTTACATTCAAACGATTTAGTTCTATAATAAGTGTGATTCCAAATTAACATTAACACTTTGCATGTTTAACTTATTTGTGTAAGTGTGTCTTACATAGCAAATGGCAGGATTAATTGAAAAAGAAGTTTAATGATTCATTCTGAATTAAAAATACTGAGGTTATGTTTGCTTTAACCAATGTGGCTATATAAAATATAGACGTGTCATAAATGCTATCACAATTAAATACGTCGAAATATGCCCGTGTTTAGTAGGAATACGTAGTACATCTTATTTGATTCTGTCTCAACGTTTGCACATGAGTTAGTATGTGTAACCGTCTTCGCTAATATCCTACAAGGTTTGACCTTGGTAAGATCACTGTGAATCAGTAAAGACTATCCAGCAAGATATACTAAGACTTCTTGTGTGATTTCCTTCTCAGCACTGGTTTTGAATTGTAATAGTCTTTTATGACAACTTACAAACAATACAATTTAGCAACAAATAAACAATTGAATGTCTATAGAAACACACTCTAATGTTTACATTATTCACTTGGGCGGAGAGTTTATTATTTTAGATTTACTGAAAATGAATGCTGAAATATGAAAATCTGGTAATTCGTAGATGTTTGAACACAGAAAATAATAGATAATCTGTATTAAGAATTATGCTCATTCTCAAATGTTGAAACCTGTATGTCGTCAGCATCACTTAGTGGTATTAGTAAGTATTATATAAAATTTCCATAAGAAATTGGTGTATTCATTATACATTCGTAATAAGTTAATAGAAAATCTGTAGACTGGAATATTTGACTAAAACGAACGTGGGTAGGTAAGTGCTCTATTCTGTATGCAATGTATTCGGTGAATGCTTACAGAAACCTAACTAAATAACACACATTATATATATATATATATATATATATATATATATATATACATGTATATATGCATATATATATATATATATATATATATATATATATATATATATATAGAGAGAGAGAGAGAGAGAGAGGGAGAGAGAGAGAGAGAGAGATAGAGATAGAGATAGATAGATAGTTGGGCAGCAAGTCGTTATTTACACAAGCTTCGTTGAAAATTCTCTCGTTTTGTAATTTTTCTCATGATCTCTCGACGCAGCGAACAATTTTGCGGTTCTCTGGTATAAATTGGCATACTGTGGCACCAAGCGTTGTGGCATAGGCCACCCCTCAAGCGTGCCGAGTCTCTCGACCACCGCACACATACAATATCTTTATCTCAAACAAATATTCTACAAATAATTAACCAACATCAAACAGCACCTAGTAAGTTACAATTTCTCCATATAGAATTGTCGACCAACAAATAAAACTATATCTAACCTGTGAACCCAAAGTGAATAAGAAAAAAAATACAATAAATATTACACTCTTTTTTATGATATAAAAAACAAACCCACTCTTACTACAAACTCGCATAATCAATCGACACACTAAACTCACCGGCCAAAAACAAAAGATAAAACTAATAAGTTACTTTACAAAATTCACCAACTCTAAATTAATGAAAAAAAATTATAACACTACAACTCCAGCCTAAAGCAAAGACACGTACTGTGTTTGTGGCAATACCCATCAGAAGGAATGTTTCTCTGAGATACAAACAGAAAACACAGTATTTATATTGACCACACGCCTATGCCATCTCCCGATGCTTTACGCACCACCTAAACGATACCAATGTCATTAAGCGGCACATCAAAACACGCACAGACACAATAAATTAAACATAAATAACAAAAATAGTAATACCCACCAGCAGGATCATACATAGGAGCAATTGCACACATCGATTCAATATCTTTTAATATTTACACATAAAAAATAGAACCCACGATCAATAAAATAGTATTCCCCACCGGTACGAATGCCTTATTTCTATTTAACAATATATATAAAAATATAAATAAATATATAAATAAATATATAAATTAACGAATAATAAATAGATAAATAAAAGTGTAAAAATGAATATTAACATATGTTAATGAATAAGTATATGTATGAATAAATAAATATATAAAAGGGATAATACTAACTTTAAAACACAGCCTCCTGAAGACGGTCGAGAGACCGGAAGTGCTTAAGGGATGGTCCATGACACATCCCCAGAGTCACATTATACCAATTAACACCCGACAACCGCAAAATTCCTCGCTGCGTCGAGAGATTAACGAGATCTCCGTGGTCTTCAAGGAAGCCTATATATATATATATATATATATATATACATATATATATATATATATATATATATATATATATATATATATATATATATAATGTGTAAGCTAGAAAATTATGAAATTTTTAAACAAATAAAATCATCTATTATTTTTTTAGGCTACGACTTATGATGAATACATAATTCTCAGATAAAGAGTGTTTTCGTTTTTCTTTTTTTGTTTATTTAGTTGCTATTGTTAGCAAGGATACGCGAATACACTGTAGACTCCTTAACGCACGTCAAGTTGTTAGAAACGACGGTTTAAGGTGAAGTAAAGTCTAGTGGATTATCTATGCTTGTTTTTCTCTTTTTGAATAATACAATTGCCTACATTATATATATATATATATATATATATATATATATATATTAGCCAGAACAACTGTATATTATGTCAATAGGTATTACAACATTTTTACAATAGTGTTTTTTTAACAGGAACATTGAAAGTAATCCTTCAACGAACATATATATAACCTGCTGGCAGATCAGAGATTAAAATCAAACAACTTAAGAATAAAAGGTATACTTCATAACATGTCAAATAATACTTCTCACCAATCTTCTAAACGTGATATATTCAAGCAAAATACATATTACTATAATAGGTCTCATATAAAGTCACGATATAATGATGATATTATGTTTATTTTGGAGATCGTTAACCCTTTTAGAAAAAAAACTGATGTCACAAAACAATGACAATATGGGTGTTTAGCTGAACAGGTATAATCACACGAGAACGCTAAAGAGTATAGAATTCTAAACGTTCACATTAATGAAAACGTTCAAACCTATAGTCAGTGTGAACATGTAGAAAAAAATAAAAATACTGCAGAAAATAATTAAAAACTGACAGGAGATACAATAAGCAGCATAACTTTGTTCGACCACTTCTATCGCCCAAGCAGATATTCTGAAAGAATTAAATTATATAATGCATGATAATATATGTCAACCATAAATACAACAAAGGTTTTTAAATAAAAATCAATATTAACATATCAAATTGTACCGTTGAATATATTGGGCAAAATATAATTTCATTAAATAATAATAAAACGTTTCAAACAACTGGAAATTCCAGCATAATTTATTTAAATTAAAAATAATTCTATGTATTATAACTTCCTTTAAATTTAAAATAATTATATGTATTATAACTTCCTTTACAAACGTATCGTCAACCATCAAAGCAATGGTAATACAAATACTCACAATAATTAGACAGTTACGTACAGAAATGGTAACAATAGTAAAAATATCAGAAATATTAATATTAATTGCAATAGCTTCACACATATTGATTATAATAGAAATAGCAATAATAGACATAGAAGTACGACTTATATAACACCCTAACCTATATCGGTTCAAATCCCTCACAAATAAACCAGATAATTGGTGCACACGTGATTTATTTGAACTATTTGACATTTTCGAATATTCCCCTCTATACCTACGTTGATCTCGGCCCTTACGATGAGAAAAGCTTCATACAATATAAAATAGTCGATCATTTACAGAGTAAATCGGTATCACCAGCGGTCAACCAACTATAACGTCTGCTTAGCTCAGATATTAGCTATTATTCAGAATAGTTCTTATATTTTAATAAGATATAGGAAATTATTTCATATTGTGTGCATTAAGAAACATTCACACTCCAACAATTAAGTATTAGTTGAACTGATGAATAAAACTAACTCTGTAATTTTGAATAACTGCCTAAACTTTAATCCTAATATTTCTCTACAAGAACACTTATAGTTAAATAGTATTTAATAAAATCCTATTGCACATCTTACCAAAGTGTTTAAATTAGGACTGTATTGACTAGTACATCTGGCCAAGCTTTCCAAGGATTTAGTACAATAAACTAAGACCAAAATAAAATACTCATATTAGTGGTCTTGTCGATAAATGGTGATCCGATATCTAATGCTACCTTAAGTCCAAATCTCACACTAGACTATTGCCTGTCTTATTTTCTGTTATTTTTTGGCTATGACGTTCCAGTTATTTCCTGACCAATATTGATTACCACCATGAAGTGAATACGTTATTACACCAAAAGGAATGAAATATGTCTGCTATTATTGTAAAAAAACTTTCTACTCAAAATGCCCAGCCCCCCACCCCAAAAAAAAGAATGACATTTTAGTTTTTTTAGTATGACTAAATCAACCGAAACATGAATTATAATTAAGAGTGAAGAATAAGTTGTGCATATACATTTAACCTGAAATGAAACCCATTTTTTACTATTGTAAAGTATTTTTTCTTGCGTATTTTTGTAACAGTGTCTATGTTTTAGACGATTACGTGTGGGTGTATGACGGTTATGATTTCGGGGTCCTTTCTACGAGGTCATCAGCTTAGAGGTAGCGATTAGAGAGATGGAAGAGAAGGGTACCTTGCCACTTAGATTCAAGGTAAGAGATAGTGTTGTAAGTGTTTTTAGGGTGCGATTCACGCCTATAATTAGTGGTAAAAGATGTATTCTTCTCAGCATGAAAAAATGCTCAGAATGTATCTCACATATCTGGTAAAAAGGAAAACCATTCTTTCTAAATGTTAATGTAACTGTGGTTTATTTCTTATTTCCGTCAGCTTTTAAAGTTGTTTGCAAGTAATCGCTTAACAAACTGTATATTATTATGTGTGGGGGATTAAGCGGAAGATGTAAATCTACAAATTTGCTATTTTATTTATAGATGTTCTTGAATTCTAATAGTGGCTATGGCATTCAACAGAAGTATGAAAAATTGGCGCATAGAATATATCTGCTACACACACACACATACATATATATATATATATATATATATATATATATATATATATATACATATATATATATATATATATATATATATACATGTATGCATTTTAATAAATTTATTTTAAATAAATAATGCCCTTGCGAATTAATATAAATCAGTGGCTTAATTTATCAGAAAAATGTTCCAACTATCACAATTGTATCACACTGTCTCATTATTTTCCATGAAAAACTCCTGATTCTACTCAAATGTGAAGAAATCCTTTCAAATACACGAATTAACTAAAATTAATTATTAATAAAATTATTGAAAAGCTTCACACTCAAATCTTAACGAGTATCGCATTGAAATGGAGAACCTAAAGGCATAAAAAAAAACTTTCTTGCGCAAGGTTTTTCAAGAAGCCGAATCAGATGTCACTAGCGAGAAAATTATAAAATAATTTGTAAGATGATATTAACGAAGAAATCAAATTAGAAATAAAAGACGATCTAAAAACCCTTCAAGACACATTGCTCAATTGAATGTCGCGGTTTCAAAATGTTATGGTAACACCAGAAATCACAGCCGACGTTTACGTAAATATTTTTAAGAGGTGGCATTGCAACAGGGAAACGATTACGAATGACGAAATATAACTCGTAAACGATAAATATTCTAAAGTAGTGACCAAGCTAATTAATTACAAAAACAGAACTTGTGATTGTACGTAACCAACTAACAGCATTGCATACCCGCATAATATAAGTTACATAAACTATGATTACTCTGATATTTAAATTTCAGATTATATATATATATATATATATATATATATATATATATATACACACATATTTTTATATATATACATAATCTAAAATTAAAATTGGTTGTCTGATTGTCTGAAAATAAAGTCATAGCTAGATTGCTGTTGGTGGGGCGGATATTTCTTTCTGGTACATGTATATATATATACATATATATATATATATATATATATATATATATATATATATATATATATATATAAATATATATATGTGTGTATATGTGTATATATATGTATATGTGTGTATACATATATGTGTATGTGTGTATATCTTTGTATATATATATGTATGTATATATAAACACACACACACACATATATATATATATATATATATATATATATATAAAGTGGTGTACTAAAAGCGAACTTTTAGGAACAGTAAAACCTATTGTGAAGAGTATACAGCTCAATATCCAGGATAGAGCAGGTAGAATAAAGAAGAATGGGAAGGGATTAGAGAAGCAAAAGCCAAATCATAATTCAATTCAATTGCTCAATTGCTATCCCACCGACTTTCTCTGATGATAAGGTTTAGATCTTTGAAAAGCCTGGCTTAAGGAAAATTTAACTTGAATAAATTGCCTTTTTTGCGGAATATACCTTGCTCTGAGCAATTGAATTGAATTATGGTTTGGCTTTTGCTTCTCTAATTCCTTCCCATTCTTCTTCATATATATATATATATATATATATATATATATATATATATATATATATATATATCTGAGAAAAAAATACTTGCTCCACAGCTAGCGATTTAGTTGTAGGTGTTTTTTACACAACCTCATACAAACAATTTAAATTTTAGATTTTTTTAAATTTTGCAAAAAAAACACAAACATGACTGCCACAGTTGTATTAGATTAATTACGATGTTTAGTAAATTTACTATCTATGAATATACTCACATATTTAAAGTAACAGTGCATGAGAAAAATATAACTTAATATGTGTTTTTCAATATAAAATGAAACGATTAGATTTTGTATAAGCATAAATATGAACATGAATTCCTCATTAAAACTGGTGATATAATGAAAGTAATTAACCAAACAGCGGCAATGTGTAAAATAAACATCGTTACATACTATTTTCGACTTTTTTATTAAAGAGATACATTTTACAGCTACATTTTTAAAAGTAATGAAGATTTTTTTTAAATAAAAACTTTTATTTAGTAATGTTTAAATGTTAGATGGTCTTTTTCTATTTATCGTAATGTAATGGTCGTCATCATCTTCATCATCACACCTACCACCACTCTACTTACTAATACAAACAAGAAGATAGTAAGCTTTAAAAGTAAATTTTATATTTAAGTATTAATATAACATATAATCAAATTCAAGAAATGTTCATAATTTTAGAGCAAAATAAGATTTAGGAAAGAGGGCATTTTGAAATAGTCTGATGTAAAAATGTCTAACTTCTGTTGAAATTAGATGTAAGTCTACTTCATATCTATTACTGCTACTAAAATAGAAATGTGCTTTCTATTTCGAAAGATCGACTCCATTGGAATTCGATGTATAGTTAATGCAAACAGGAAATATTATATTGACGGAAATACTTTCTTGGAATTGTAAACAAAATAATCGTGAGGCGCAAAATGCACTGAGATTTAATAAAAGATATTTTCTAATGTAATGGAACTGATTCAAAAAAGAAAGTGTACATCAAATGTTCAAAGATATAAATTAAAAATAAGAGAAATTAGAGATCAATTAAAACATCATGAAATGTTGTTTCAACATTTTTTCAATGTGAATTAATAATTAATATTAATCTACTACTCATTTAAACAAATTTGAAACACCATTTTTTTTATGAGGATTTGTAATTAATTTTTTTGAATTATTCGGATTACTGTTCTCATTGTTGATGTTATTCTAACAACGTTCTTGCCGATATAAATAAAGTGGAGTAATGGTATTTCTAGATATTGGAGGAATATAAAAATTAATTGGGTCAGAATCTATTTTTTAAAGATCAACAATCAATATCTATCATATGTTAAAAACTGCAGAATAATTACTTGTTAATTTAGATACATAAATTGTAGGTCGCTGTGCGACACGTCAAATCCAAAATATCGGCTGTTAAAAATGCATGGCGCATAATTCACCCTAAAATCTCTTTCATGCAGAGCAAAGAGTTATGAATATTAAATATAACATATTTTATACTCATATTCTCTTCAGGTATGTTGGTTTATGTGTGATATGAGGTTCGCAACTGATTTGCATGTCGAACCCAAACATAAGACTTCCCACTTACATCATAAATAGAATTTCTCTTTTAGCCAATGATGAAAACATAGGTCCACTTTTTTGCGACTCCGATTACCTTTTTACTAATGCTGTTATCCCGGCTAAAAAGAGCGACTTACTGAATCATAATGCCGGTTTATCTTCTGTTCTATTTGTATGCTTGTGGCATCAATTAGTAAATTAAGTTTTCCGTAAAATAGAGCTTTAGCCGGTAATTTTCCGTTAAGACCATCTTGGTTTAGCGTAGCTCTATAACTTTCAAGGAATATCGTAAGTATTTATCTACTTGTTCCTTTCCTTTTGAGTTATAAGTGTGCTTTCTTAAATGCATGGGCAGAACGCTTGAGCTGTCCCTTGGGTTGGGTTTAAATGGTGGTGTTCGTATGTGGTTTATACTACTATATTACAGCAATAACGAAGAAATATATATAATGCCAATGGAACCACCTACATATATATATAATAATATGTAGCATATATATATAATATAATAATATGCAGCAATCTGAAAGTCTCATCAAAAGTACAGCAAAAATATGCTTTAAATAGGAAACTGTTTCTACCAAGAAAATGCGGCTTATCGGAAAAGATATTAGTGTAGGCATCTGCTAGTAGTAGACCACCTTTACCACCAGTGGGTCCAACAAAGTCAATTTAAACATGCTAGCAGAGAGAATCCGAAATAAGCCAAGAAAATAAAAAAAAACTGTTGGTTTTCTCGAGAATTTGTTACTAACTTACATTTTGAACAGTTATTGTTCAAATTGTCTAATTGTATTTCCAGGTTTTGCCAGTCGAAAAAAGTACGTCCTAATGAGTTCATTCGGCTAATACCATCGTGCTCAAAATGATGTTGTTTTAATGCAAAATCTTGAATCATTTAATTAGACACTTAGACATTCTCCAAAATATGTAAACCAGTCAACCTGAGACAAGTATGATAAACGCTGAAAAAAATGCGGTGAAGGCGTTTTTTTTTTAATATATGAGGCCAGTTTTTGTTTACAATGTAAATGCACCAGTACCTTAGTTAAGGGAGCAGAAGGTGGTGCCTCGCCGATTATTTGTGAAGTAATTTGCAGTGCTCTGGCACTTTTTGCAAGAACTATAGTAAGTTTCGTGTTCGACAGATTATTTTGAAACGACTGAATCCTCTTTCAGTTTTGTTGTCTTATCCATGAATCTGGATAAATTATCTGCATATCAGATCTCATCACTTACCACTATCCGATGGAGAAATCAACAGTATAGTACCCCATAGATTGTTAGATTATAGACTGTCTTCTAAGAGGTTTATGATCTGTAATAAAGGTAAAGGGACGTCCATATCAAATTTCGCAATTTTCTTTGTGCCCAGCATTATCGTCAATGTTTCCATTTTGTATCTGGCTATATATTCCCTCGGCCCGTATCAGTTCCATGGATTCATGTGCTATTGTTTTCTGACTGCAATCAGGAAAACTATGTGAAATGATGGCTCCAACAGTATAATCAGATGAATACGAAACAAAAATATACCCATGAATGGGTTGCTGTGTGTGAGCAACATATATTCAGGAAGTAAAGTGTCTATCCTATTAAAATCAGATTGACACTAAGTGGGCACTTTCCATTGTAAATCTTTTTGAAGTTGTTGAGAGGTGAACGAACCCGATGCAAAATTGCACTGTAGTGGCAAACTATGACAAACAAAGCGTAAAGTTTCCTGATGTAAGCATTTTGAGCCGTCAATAATCTCTGTCAAAAATAAATCTCAGATATTTAATTTTATTCAAGGAAATTCAAATTTTCCAGTTTTTACATGCAATATATACTGCTTAATTTACTCTAATTTAGAAATCAAACGCTGTACAAGTTTATGTTGTGTAGCACTTTTAACGATGATAGCATCGATGAATATTCTTTTTAATCCAGTCAACATCGAATCAAAGGTTTTCTGGAATTTAGCAGAAGCTGGTTTGATCCCGAACGGTAAACGATCGGACCTTAAAAAGCCGTTGTGTGTTCTGATTGTGTATAGCACGCTTGACTACTCCCAACATCTAACTGCAAAAAAACATCCACAACATACATCTTTGCAAAACAATTTCCACCATTTTATTTTTCGAAACGATATTCTGGCAAATGTATGAATTATTAAAGTTAAAGAATTAGCACATATAATTTACTCGTGTATTCGCTTTTTTAAAAAACAAATAAAAAAGCTGCCCACGATAATGAATTTTGTTTGTTGTAGTGCTTTTTGTGGCAGAGGGTATAACTCTCTGTTCACTCTATCAGCTGCAGCATTACGTTTCGGTTTCGAAATCTGCTTGCTGTGATACTATGGACTGTACCCAGCATAGAGTCGATACCCCGAAAAATGTAATATTGTGCTGTGTACAAATTAAACACGACTCCATTTTTAGAGGAGAACTTATTTGAAGAGGTTTATGTCAAATACGACTTTCAAACATAACATGCTCTATACATTTTACTTTTATTAAATTTGCTGTACATTTGAAAATAATATTTTAGGCAAAATACAGTTGACAGTATATTAATTAATGGATGGTCGTATATACAATATAGTTACAGCAATAACGAAGAAATATATATAATGCCAATGGAACCACCTACACACATATATATATATATATATATATATATATATATATATATATATATATATATATCGATTAGTTGTAGAGATGTATATGTGTTATTATTTAAATTAATTCGTGTACATTCTTATCCACGAATGCACTCAAACGTGTACTATGATTACCAAGTTATTGAACAGACATCATGGTAAGGAAAGCAATTCCGGATTTTATTTAGTTCAGATTTTGTCATGAATTAGTCATATCACAACGTAAACAACGTATATAGCTACGACTTTGCAGTAGTTCATTGATATCAACACGTAAATTAAGTGTTTATTCAACGCAAAATTACTGAGGAATATTCTGAAAATCAGGTCTAAAGCCATCAAACAGTTTTGGACAACTTTAAGCGTATTGACAAATAAGTTTGTATGGAAAAATGTGTGTCACACGAACATAACAAAAGTCAAATAAATCATTTCATGAAGTATCGTAATCACAACTTGAACCACACAAAATTGAAATTGAAACACCGGACAAAGTTGTTGGTGAATATACGATTGTAGATACGTACAGACCTACCTATACACTTATTTGTGAAGCCCGGATAAGCATCATTAAGTGCGGTGCATTCGCGTCAGTTTCCTGATCCAGAAGAACCGCTAAGTAACAACTTTAGCATTTGCAAACAACAACATGAAAATACTTTTACATGAAAACACAAAGCCACACGTCTTATATATTATTTTAAAAAGGTTTAACTGATTCTTCCTTGCCAACCATACCCTGCACATCTCACGCCAACTGACTTTTAATTACAAATGTACCAGGGCACTTATTGCGAATAAGATGCCGGTATAGAATAAATCTGGAATGAATAAACGATGTGTATATGTATGATAAGTAAAAAGAATAATGTAATTATATGTTTATTTCGATGAGAAACATTCAATTGCTGTTAGTGTAAATACATTTTAAGTAAGAGATACCTAAGTTTATAATACTTGAAGTAACATTTCGACCGCCATCTTGTAAATGTGTTTCTTTTGCTAGAATATGAAGAGAAACCAATAAAATGTGTAATATATATTTTTAGATTTTCTCTTTCTGTGCTTTTCTTTTTTCGCGGGGGTAACGGAAGGAAATGGAAGAAAAGAGAAAATCAACTATTCTTTCCGGCATGAGTCAACTTTTCCAATAGGTCAAGGTAAATATTATTCTTTCCGCGTTGGACTTTTCAGTGTCGTTTATACTTTTATGTTTGAAATTTGCCGCTGATAGGCATATATTGATTTGTGTGCCAAATCTTCAAGTACGTGAAACGTTGAATGAGTCTATGTTGACACTCACGCCGCGTTAGTCGTTCAACGTTACTACACAGTCGTCAGTGACATCTCGGTTCATTACAATGCGACGTATTCAAACTATTGATTTCCATGCATTCATATATTTAATCAAATGTTCAATGGATTCTCTCTGAAAAAAAAGAGATACAAACATAATATATATATATATATATATATATATATATATATGTATATATATATATATATATATGTGTGTGTGTATGTGCGTATGTCTGTGTGAGTACACACACACACACATATATATATATATATATATATATATATATATGCATATAATGCTGCTAAGTAGGTGAGCTCCCTCTACCGTGCTAGTAAAATTTTCAGATCTGAAATCATCCTATATCTTTACAAAACCACCATCTGCTCATGCATGGAGTATTGTTTCCACATCTGGGCTAATGCATCATCCCCTGGTCTCACCCACTTAGACAAGGTCCAAAGAAATGACGCCAACTTAATAGGTCACTCACTATCCAGCAAGCTTCCGGTCCACAAGGTTGCATCATTGTATCTGTCATACGAGTACTTAAATAGATTTTGCTCAAATTAACTTGCTTCTCTAGTGCCCCATCGACGTAAATACACAAGACCAACACGACAATCGTCACAATCCCATCCATTCACCGTGAAGGCTCCCAGATACCGAAGAGCCTTTACTCCAATAGCTTCTTTCCTTATGCAGGAGGCCTCTGGAACTCTCTCTCTCTCTGCTCCCTGTTTCCCCGACTGTACTGACATGCACATGTGTAAAGTATAAATAATCTAAGCGACTATAAACAAACAATTGTCTTGTTGACCTCTAACATCGGAGTGTCTACGTTGAAGTATAATGTAATCAATTATTTCGTCAATCTAGAATTAAGAAAAGTCAATCAAAACATAAAAATAGAAAATGTATTTAAAGGCAGTGGTTATTTAAAATATAACCACTAAACATCAACTTTAACAAACAACTGCTTGGTTTCGTCGCTATAAGTTTAAAATTTGAAAAGTATCTCAACGCACCGCTCCGTAAAATGTAGGAAAGGATCGTCTCTTCAATTTTGTGGGGGGGTGGAGTTTAGACAGAAGAATCAAGAAAAATTATACTAAGTATACGTAGAGGTTATTTGTTTTTACGAATACACATTACGTTCGCCCACACAAATGGAGAGTGGAACATGGACCGTATATACACGTTCGGCAGCATCATAACTTATATAACTAATTTGAAACTCAGCCATTATTTTTCATAACATGGTTTTTTTCCATGTTTCTGACAAATAAGAAAATAATGGATTGCACTCTTGGCGGCATTGGTATATGAACAGTTGCTTGAGATGATTTGTATAATTCTCTCTCTCTCACTCCCTCTCTCTCTCCCTCTCTCTTGCTCTCAAATTCTTAGGGCTGACGTTATCCGTATGATATTCTAAAGACAAGAACTTTCATGTATCTACCAAAGAGTCTGCCATATTAGCAAGTGTATTGCGATGTTGTCAATAGTGTCTAGATAGTGCGGTTGTTTCTGATTGAAGCTCTCAATGCCATATGTGTTAGAAGAGCATCGCTTTTTCTATTTTCAACTAAAATCCTGTTTTACACATGCTTTCTACGTTCTGGTCTAAACTCCTTTGCTGAACTCCTCTACAAGTGTTCAACTCCCAACATGATGAGCCACGAATCGAAAAATAAGCATACATCCAGAACCCTAACTTTAAACGTAAATCGCAACTATCAGATCTTTTTTTCGAACATAAGATGTCTACGTTCCAACCTTCCAGAGGTTGAAATCAATTTACAGAGGACCAAACTAAATGTTGTTTCTGTGTGAAACTGTCATTATCCTGTCAGTTTCGACTGATGACATTATAACCCCCCGTTAGTCAAACATTACACCAAAACCAGCCCTTTTAACACTGCAATAGTAAGATGTGCCTACATACGCGACGACTGCTCATATAGTTTGGACACTTTTTTATGAAAACATTAATTTGATGTATATGTGTTTCCGTGTTTGATTACACACAACACGAATTTTATTTTTCCCCTATTGCCCAATCACCGATATGGTTACTACCATCTCACACAATTTACACAATCCTCTGTTCACCCTTTTGCTAGTATTTATGTATGTGGTGACTTTAATGGTGGCAATGTTAAATGACTAGTCAACTAAAACAAGACTGGCGTTAGAGGATAGTCTTGCCACGAGGTTTCCCTTGCCTATGAGCTAACACTATGTGTTAACAAACCTAGTTGCGTACCCGATGCTGATGAACATTTTGGAAGTCACTTTGATATTTTCCTGGCTCCTTGTCTTGATCTGTGCTTATCCACTGTTCTGTATCCGCTTGGATGTTCCGATCACTCAGTTATCTCAATTAAGATAAAACAAAGTGCAACAAGACCCCTGAAGTTCCTCCTGATTGCTCAGTGTATCGATACCCGATGACTGACGATGACATCCTTAGATCTTCCTTAGAAAAACTCTCTCTACATTCCATGTTTCATAGGAAAGTGTCGTGTTTCGTATCCGGTTTAACTGATTAGTATAAGGAGCTTGATACAGTTCAAGAAATGTCAACAAACACCAAACAGCAATCCAAGGTACACCCCAGAACGTGCGGCCGCAATTTCTCACATTAATCAATATTTTAATTGGGTTCGACAAAATAGATGTTCTTAAACCAAATCCTACTTTAGGACTGTCCGAATCCACTGCAAAAGGGTTATAGACAACGCGAAATAATTCGTTAAATTAAGAGTAGGCGCACAGAACCTTTCTTGCATGATATCCAAAAAACAGAGTTTTCGAGACCAATTGCACATTTCTTTCCAAACTAAGAAAAAACATAACATTTTAACCAATGTTTGATATATTTTAAAAAATCAAAGTGTTTTTCAGTGGTGACGTTTTCAACGTGCATTTGGTGTATTTCTAAACGCCACCCATAAGATAATAACGGAAGCATAATTATTAAGCGAATCTGAGGGAAATATGGAACGTTATTCAGAGAGATTCAAGTGGGTTTAATATGGAGGTTTGTCACGGAGCTAAGTCATAATGCCATGCGTATAGTTACTCTCTGGATTATCTGCTTGACAACATTAGGCAGCACCTCAATCTAATTGAATCAAGTATGAGCCTTTTTAAGACGATGTAAGTCAGCATGACTGGAAAGATAATTCCCAGCACAACTAGGTGTTTACCTTGTTAGGGAGTTGCTGAATTTTGGTAAAGCAGTTCTTTTTGGCGTAGGTAGCGAATAAAATATCCTTACCACTCTCGTCTGGGGAGAAGCGAATATCTTCGTTAATGAATTTTTCAGTCTCCACTCCGGAGTACATCTCTCTAGCAAAAGTCGTATTGCGCTCCATAAAACGCGCCGCACGTCTTTGCAACTGCTCGACGAATGTTGTTGAGCGGAAAATCAAAACGCCTTCTTGCTAGATACTGCGTCCACATCTGACCGCTTGTCAACCTTACATTTCGCGACCTGAAAGCTATTTACTGAAGCACTGACCAGCGGCTAGGTTTATAATGTTAATACTACGCGAATAATCAAAATGCGGGACACCATTTTCTCTAATTTTGCCCAGTTTTCGAATTGTCCGTGGTATCCAGCATCAGCGTTTGCGTTGAGGCTGTATATCCATTAATAGAAAAACAAAGTTTTACTCGCTTAATTATAACGTGAAAATAGAAAATTATACAACTAAAACCATTAGAATAATTATTGCACAACTGTCATTATTATTGGTAAAAAAGAACAAGTCCTCATTAAATCCGGGCATTACTGGCGGTGAATACGTTTACATATACAAACACCTGCATTTTTATTGTTATTTTCTATTATTGGTCAAATTTGAGTGAAAGAAAGTATATAATATTTTCCTGTGATTTAAGTTTGTTTAAAATCTTCTCAAGCGATTGAAATTGATCTTCTTCGTGAAATTACAAATATGTATGACATCTTGCGGAGAGTAGTTCACATTAAAGAGGATTTCGTTTGCAATCGATTTCATGGATTTTCTGGGATTGCCATCGATTATGTGTTATACTAACTGAGCAAATGCTAGTTTTCTAATCATATCCGTGCGCCCTGAATCTTTCTTACTGTCTATATCGGCCATATTTTACTATTTTTGGTTTCTAAATCTTTCTAAACTTTGAGGATAGAAGGTTTTACATTATAATTGCTACGTTTATAGCAAAAATGACCACTTACATCTCAATTGGTATGTAAGTATTTGAATAATTCTGAAATATAAAAAAATATAAAGTCAAATCCCATAATGCCATATGAAAAATATGCATATATATACATGTGCATATTATATATATATATATATATATATATATATATATATATATATATATATATATATATATACATATATATTTGGATTTGTCACTTAGAAAAACGATTATTCAGTGAAGACCGGGATTAGTCCAATAAAAACAAGCTTGATGATACTCGATTACAGGATACAGAGCTCGGTGTGTGTCCATCTCGAAAGGGGGCGAATCAATGCATCACAAACGGACATTTCTGTCGCCTTTCCTTTTGATGGAATAGATCTGGAATGGCAATACTCTCAGTAGCTTGGAATGGTAACTTGTGAACGGAGTTTTGACTGGTTGGTCTTTATTTGGGGGAGGGGGTACTTTTCATAGTTGTGCTGCCCATTGAGAAGGTGTATTCTCGCTCATTATTACTGTTTCATTGAGTGCATTTGGGACTAATTTTTATTTTTATTTTTTTGCTGTTTTTGCTGTTTGGGGACAAATTGTCGGCTGTTCCACCTAGTAGAAACAATGTTGTGAGAATCGTGTGAGATATTCCTCTAAGACATTCTCTATTTTTGCCTTTTTATCTTTTTATTTTTTATTTTTATTTTATTTTTGTTTCCCTTCTTATGTGACCTCAATTAAAGCCAGACCCCATTGTGTATTGCCGGTTAATGTAATTATTATTCAAGGTACTAAATTTCCCTGATAACCTGCTCGGTAGTGAAACACGTGTAGGTAAAACCACTCTTTAATTTGGAAAATGATAAATAAATAATTTTTGAACGAAAACATATTTTGTGGTGTTGATTGGGCTCCTGCACGGAATGCTTTAGTAAGCTTTCAAAAAATCACACCCACACACACCCACACCCCCACACACACCCACACACACATATATATATATATATATATATATATATATATATATATGTATACATGGATGTAATTATTTTATAAAACATAGGGTTCAAAGACATAGTAATAGAACTACATTGACCTTTTATATATATATATAAACTATGGATGTATATATATATATATATATATATAAATGTGTGTGTATATATATGTATATATATATAAATGTTTACATATTTTTAATTTAGTTCTTATTTATTGGTGTATAAGAATACATAATGTTATTTAAAAATGTATTTAGTAAAAAGAATGTGTTCGTTTTTTTCCTATGACTGTAATTAGAAGTGTGTGGGTAGTCCGTGTTACTAGCAGGAAAAAGTGGACTACTAATGCTTACATGTGACTAGTGGGTTTACATCTAAATTTCTGCCTAGTTTTTCCTGAATATTCACACGTATAGTTGTCAGCAACGTGTGTTGTGTAGGCGTGATTTTCAACGACTTTAGTGGAAAGAGAACCATGCAATGTTAAAATATTGTTATTTTCGGAGTGGGTTAGACGATACAAGAGAGAAGAGAAATATACATTATTTGTAATTTAACACATTAGCCAATACTGATTATTATTATCATGTGGCGTTTAGTCTTAGAATGAGTTTTTATATATATATATATATATATATATATATATATATATATATATATATATATATATATATATATATATATAGAGAGAGAGAGAGAGAGAGAGAGAGAGAGAGAGAGAGAGAGAGAGTAAGAGATATAAACGAACAAAAATAAATGAATATACATATATATATATATATATATATTCATATATATATATATCCGAACCAAAATATATAAAGGTCATCATTGATATATATTGGGAAATATTAAAATTAGCTTCTTATTCTTTCAAGATACGTGTAAAATAACTATGAAGTATTTTTAAAGGAGCAATAGTCGAATTAGAAACTCAATAAAAAACAACTGAGTTAAGTTTTAAATAAAAAACAACTGAGTAAAGTTTGAAATAAAAAACAACTGAGTAAAGTTTTAAATAAAAAAAACAACTGAGTAAAGTTATAAATAAAAAACAACTGAGTAAAGTTTTAAATAAAAAACAACTGAGTAAAGTTTTAAATAAAAAACAACTGAGTAAAGTTTTAAATAAAAAAACAACTGAGTAAAGTTTTAAATAAAAAAAACAACTGAGTAAAGTTATAAATAAAAAAACAACTGAGTAAAGTTTTAAATTTAAAAAAACACATTATCTGAAGCCTAATGTATTCATATATACAAATCAAATTAATATACTTAAGTGTTAATGGAACCTGCTGCGGAGTTTTATAATAAATAAAATATCTGAATATAATCTAGTTTTACAAAACATTTATACATAAGTATCGACAATTCGCGATAAATGTTATGTCAAATGATTTTCCGGCTTTGAAACTCAGTGAGTGTACCAACTACATTGCAGGAAAGCTGTAAAGCACAACATATGAACAATTGTTTAAATGGTAATGTGGAAGAGCACAGCCAGAAACCGGCAAACCTTTTAGACCTAAACAGCGATATAACAGACATTTACAGCTATAAGTACAACATTAACACAACAAAAATGGGTGAACAAAATCTGTACAATATTTGTAGTATGTATAATACGAATATGGTTTTCGGTGTATTTACGTTCGTTTTCAGATTTTGTCTCATCTGTGTTTGAAGAACAAATCGATACTCTTGCTTATATTTGTATTAGACTGTCTCTTAAATACTGTTTCGCTGCGAATTGTTTTGTTCTGAAAATTATTGAAAGTGATTATACATACAAGCTGCTGGAAAAATTAAGATGAATCGCTGTTTATATATTGCTTATGCCCATAAAGCATGTATATGTCAACGATGATGTATTTATATTGTTATGTATTTCTAAAGCATCCAATGCTTTCATTTTATTGCCGGCAAGTTGAATAGAACTATATACTGAAGAAAACAAACTTATCAATTCTTCACGAGAAAACATAGCTTCTAATTCTGATTTAATATGTATAACATATAGAATAACAAATAAATGTTACTTTTATTTAAATTCTCACGTTCGAAGTACTGATTTCTAGGCGGATATAAAAGTGTATCAAAATATAAATTGTTATCAGCTCTTGTATTTTTTAACAACAATTGCAGTTCTATGAAAAGGAATGTGTATCATTTAGATTATTTTGTCTACTATTCTGATCTTCATTATTTTAACTAAGTTCCGATCAAGTGATGTTAAAGCCTCTTCAGGTGCACCACTTCTAACAAATCAAATACGCTATTTTCTTTCTATATTAAGTTTCGTGCTCATGAGTGTAGACACGTAATAATCTGCCATATATAAAAGTGAGAAACTATCAATGTATATATTGTGTCGCCCTTACCTTATCATATAACAAGGGATTAAGTAATGCCAGTCTTTTTCACCCTAGAGTTTTGACGGCATCATATACATAAAGGATAGTTAGTTATTTTCATACAATAATTTGTGTTGCAAGTCTGTTAGACCGTTTAACTCGTGCGACGTTCCGACCGCTTCTTCGAGAGTCACGACACTTTGCTCAACTTCATAAATGTGACGTCACTTCACCCTTTTATTATCCTCGAGGCCGTTTTCACAATACTGAATTCATCGTAAACCTCCTCCTTGGCCACTTCATCTCTTGTCTTCAGCATATCCTGTTGGATAATCTAACTGTTAATATATATATATATATATATATATATATATATATATATATATAGTGGCATTGAAGATACAATATTAATTACTCACAATGAATTTATAAATTAAAAAGATGAAAGGGCAGCTGACCGGTTTCGTACCTCGCTCAACAGATATTTGGCTCTGTTGAGCGAAGTACGAAACCGGTCAGCTGCCCTTTCATCTTTTTAATTTCTTAATTAATTATGAGTAATAAATATTGTCTCTTCAATGCCATTTTAAAGTTTTGTACGACAAAGAAAATATTTAACGATATATATATATATATATATATATATATATATATATATATATATATATATATATATATACATATATTTGTGTTATAATCGGATAATTCCAGGTGGAAATCTGGGTATGAGAGCTCAATGTAGTAAACAGAGCAAGAATAACATAAAATATAATAACACAAAATCACATAATTGTCGATGCAATAATTTATTTCAACCGTGCGATTTATTCAAGCATCACTCAGACAATTACATTTTTGAGACTGATAGAAAATTGAATTTTCCTACGACAATTCAAACACACCCAGAGAGAGTGGTGGTAGCAACCAATTTGATACATCTTTTAGAGAGAGAGGGGAAATTTAAAACTTATATTTAACTATGGCGGTCGAAGGGGAGGGATCTTTAAGTTACTCAACTAATAACTGCCGTGTCAAAATTATGGCACTTACGACTTGACGATATCATACATATAGACAACTTTACTCACGCGCATACACACACCTAAATACGCACACATTCTATGAGCACGCACACACGTAAGCTCACTCAGACATTACCATAATTAAGCATATTAACATACACAACTTTCATTCATACATCCTCAGCAGAGACAAAATGTGTCCAGCGAAACTCGTGTTCTCAAGTCGGTAGGAGAAAAGAAAGAAACAAGCAGCCAGGCACAGAGAAGGAGAAGAAATAGACAAACCGCGTGTCATAGATTCCCAGTCCGTCTGGATTCCAAGATAGAGAATCTAATTGAAACAAAATTATAAGCACACACACATATGTATACATACAAATACATACGCACACACATACATATACACACATACACACACTTACCTATACACATTATATATATATATATATGTATATATATATATATATATATATATATACATATTTACATATATATATATCCCTGAATCTATTTTAAATAGTAATCAAATGCATACGCATGTAGTTACATATACTCACACATGTAAACATATACATACATATACATGCACACATATACATATACGCATATACAGGCATACATACACACATACATATATATCCACACACCTACACACAATATTTACATAGCACTCTATATTCCTACTGATACAATATGAGTTCTAAAAATAAGTTATACCTTATTTATATGTTTGATTAATTTGATAATCTATAGTTGTACCCTAATTCAAGTCTAATAATGTCTAGTGGTAATATTTGATATTTATACTTATATTAATTCAATAACAAGTGTATTACCTGCAGAAAAATGTTCTTAACGCTATCTTATTTTAAGTAAATAACCTGAATAAATAAATATTTCAAAATACCATTATATACGCATACACACAAATACTATATATCACCAAGTCGGTAATTTTGTGTCTATAACAGATATTATTATAAATATTTAGAATGGGGGTGTCCGTAAATAATCTTATTCAATTTGTTATCTTCACCGTTACAAATCTAGAGGTCCATCGGATTACTAGTCATTGGTTATTTTAAATTTATATTATGTCTGCATTTGGCCATAAGCTCATCTCGTTTATTTAAGAGATTATTGCGATCATATTTTAGGATTCTTATTGTTTCCTCTAGACATAAGTTGCATCTTTGCCTACATCCATCTGCAACATCCGAAACACATAAGATTGACCACTGAACCTTTACAGCAGTAATTTAATAAGATATAGATCGATGAATTCGCTGTGACACAAGACCACCATCAGACCCTGTTAATAAGAACACATTTCCTAAGTTGGCATGATGTTGACATCTCTGAAGTCAGTCAAGCCAAACGGAGCCATCAACATCTCAATTTATGTTTGTCGTCTGACACACATGCTACATAGGTGATACGGTTTTGATATTAGATAATTACAGATACGAAGATCCAGTCTCTCCTGAACCATAGTACATTTTAACCGATCTAGAGGAACAAAAAACTAATCAGAGTATTGCTGTGAAAAGGGACTAATTTGATAGGCTTCAAACTCCTTTAACATCTTTCAAAGAATCGTGTTGGGAGGCTGCAAAAAATCGTCTTTCTGACTCACAATCAATCAGAGTAATGTAGAACTGTCGTACAATTGAGCCACGCCATCAACGGTGCTCATTTGATTCTGGAGAAATTTAGCGATCAAAAGGTTTCTTTACATACATGTTTTCTAGAACTAAACTATATATTTGATCGTGTATCCTATTAAGTAAGTATGTATCATGTGCGAGTAGATGACGCCCCATAAACCATAAATAAATCTAAAGGAACTACGATTATCCGAAGGGTCAGGTGCGATCAGCCCCTGGCACTGTAGAGTTATTCTCTATAATAAATAGCAAAGATCCTGCATCAACCTTTCCGCCGTTAGTCTAAAATGTTTTCATGTATGTCATCACACTGGAGATTCACATGCCCTATTTCTTAGAGGCTTGGTTTCCAAGAAACTACCCTATATAGGCAACATCAAGTTCAATCCTGAATTGACCGGTTCGCGATATCCGACTTGAGACTGGACACCAGGAAGATAGTAATTAAAAATCGATGACAACGCGTATAGGACCATCTATGTCGATTGCCATTATCTTCCCGTACCGAGCTGTTTCAAATATATCGGTTCAACTATCAGCAGTGGCAAAACTATCCTATAGGTAATCATCACCCGAATGAATATTGCATGATTACATTTTGTAGTGGCACTAGTGTCCTCTGTGAGCCATGCGATGATACTCGAAAGTTATCTATTCGCTAGAGTTGTCGTTATGGTAATCGCTCCGGACAAGGTATGACGTGACTTGGTGTAAGGAGCTAAATAATATACGACTTCCAAGTACAAAACAAGCCAACGGTAAGTGTTATATGAATAGATTCTGATCCAAACAACAGTCATGTAACGTTCTTTGTCAGAAACATATTTCATGGAATGTGAGGACTAAAGGACATACTAAGGGAAAATAGAGTTACAATATTATGACGAAATCAAACAAAATCAATAGCCAGAATAACTAGAGGAAAAACAGATGAATTCGCGAAACAGAACAGTTTTACACTATTTGTATGTACTTTTACAACTATTAAAATCAGGGTACAATCGTACCAAGACTTACTTCTAGAATCGTTATTCAAATTTTGTTCAAAATCCTTCACATAATATTTATTCAAAAAACTCTTTAAAATGTAAAGTTTTAAGAAGACATTAAAATTCACGAAATTTGGCTAAAGTGGTATCTACTATGAATCAATAAAATGCAAATCTGAACTGTCTGATTGTTTGATACTAATACATCATCATTATCAAGGTACGAGGCCACTCAAGGATCAATAAGATTGTCAGTTGCGATAAACAACATATTTCAGAAGATTGGAAACGATAAGTTTAATGTTCAGAATCTGATCTTCATTATCGAAATGAATTTGTTAACGTTGTAATTATGAACGACCATGTTTTACTACGCTGGGAAGCAGTCCTGCAGCATTGTATTTCACAAATGCGTTGTTCTTGGAAATAAACTTTGTTTGTTAATTCCGTTTAAGTTTTGGTACATAGAGTAATAACCGAACATTTTTTACAGTGGTTGACACCGAACAAGTTTTCTCAATCACCTTAGAAATGGATTAGGTGTACGTCTTCTATTTCAGGTCTCGAAGGAAGATAAGTCCTAGGTTCTTATCAAAGCAAGTACCTCCCTACAGGATAGAGCTTCTAATTTCAACTCGGGAATGCGAGGATCTGAGCAATAGTGATGGAAAAAGAGAAGCTTGGTTTTAAATATATTAAATGTAACACAACGTTTGTCTCTATTGTCCGCTTCTGCTCAATCGCACGAGAGAGAACCAGAATGTTTTGATAGTCAATGCTTCCGTAGATAGTTATGTCGTCGGTGCAGATGCAAACGAATGATCTCACTATATAATTTGGAAGATCATTGATAAATATCAGAAAGAGGATTGGGCCCAATATGGATCTTTGGGGCATGCCAGCATTGAAACAAGGTGCCCATCAAAAACCTATTTCATGAAACTATCTTAGAGAGATTATTTGTTTTTAGGAGGCATTTACTGATATATTATAACTACAAGTTTATGAACACACCTTTGTGCCAAGACTTGTTGGAGAGATTCGATATATCAACAGCTATCGTCGTTGTCGATAGGTTCACTGATCTAGTGCGATATTGCAGTCAGCCCGCCAGCTGTTGATCTTGCCGGACTAAATCTATATGGAAGGTTTTGCCCATTTTATTTCGGTCAGGAACTCTAGAAATACTCAGCAGGAACTAAAATTAGTGAAATATTTTTAATTTATATATACTACTTGATAACATTTCAAAAACGCCTAGTTATCTGAGTTTTTACAAATTACGTGTATATTGTGTAAACCAGCTTTGTTAAACACGAAATCAAACTAATTATCGTAACATTCCAACCCCTTACGCCTTACAACTGTGTTTCGAAATTTATAATGATCGGATAATCAGTTCAGGAGCGAATACTGTATCTACTTGTATCTACACTTATATAAACATAGACACATACCTAACTTTATATTGATACCGATTATGGTTTAATTTGTCGCTTTATATCTTGTGAACTTTCTCTGATATTTTAATTGTATATATTTGTGATAGCCGTAATATAGGAGAGAAACTAGCAGGTATTTTTGTACGAGCGACCCGATTGAGCGAAATAGCTCGCAGGTAATGTATATCATGCGAAGTGTTTTTGCCACCGGCGTTTTAACATAAGCGCCAGGGGTATGCACCAAAAAGTTATAAAACTGTGAATGTACGCGCAGTCACGAAAACCGAATTACTCACTGAGACTTCAATTTCCATCAGTGTTTATTTTAGCCATCTTCAATACTCGCAATCTCGACATTTTATATTACATCTTTTTTCATTCTTTTTCTCTTTTTTCGCCAATCTGCTGAGTTGACAAGACAATTTTAGTTTTGTTTTTGAGTACAAGCAGCAATTAAATGAATACGTACATCGGTTTTTGTAAACAAACTAGACAAACACATGATAATATTGATTAGTACATTCAGGTGTGAAAATGTTAGTCGGTCGTAATAAAACAGAAAAGTGATATAGATATACATATATATATATATATATACATATATACATATATATATATATATATATATATATATATATATATATATATATATATATATATATAAACATGAAATTACATTTTAGACAAAATTAAATGTGTTGAATGTACATCAAATATAAAAGTCAATCTAATCGAACGAACTATATGTTGGCTTTGGAGATGGGTCCTTAGATGTATTTTTACTTCTTTTTTATGCTTATCAAATATTTAATATACTAAAACTATCATATAACTTATATATATATATATATATATATAGTAGTGCTAGTGGTGGTGGTAGTGGTAGTAGTAGTAGTAGTAGTAGTAGTAGTAGTAATGTTTATTCACTAAGAGTTTTGGCACAGGTCATCGTCAGTGATTATTGATTATCGATAACCGAGTGTGTTGCCTGGAGTCTGAGTGACAACACGTCTCCCCAGATGTGCAATGCTCTTCCCTTCTTCCGATAATCATTGCAAATTGTTTTGCGTGATCGCAACTGCCAATACGCATAGATTTCTCATTGGCAAAGAAGATCAGTTTCCGTTATAGTGTGGGTACTAATAAGAACCCCCAATATCTCACTTGTCTTTGCATCTTTCCAGTAGAGGTGTTTTAATCCTTCTTGACCCTTTATGACTATTTTGTATTATATCAACTTGGGTTGGTGCTAACACGTTGTACGTTTGTGTTTTAAGGGGGACAGTTCATGAGATTTCCTGCATATTTAATTCCTTTTGGTGCATGCGTTGGAGTTTTTTTTTTACTTTTTTCTTGTTGTATTTCTATTGAAGTGACCATGTGGCTGGTTTATGTGAGTTGGTTCGCAGATTCGAAAATGTTGCTTTAAGATTACAGCTGTTTTCATCATTGCTGTCTATTGCATTATCTAAGTCTTCCCTTAGATTCCAAGTTCTCCCAGTTCTTGCTTACATTTATTTCGGTATTGTTTCTAGTGCTACTACGGTTATGGATATCATATTGATATTTTTATGTTCCAAATCAATTTAAGTTTTCTGACAAATTATGTTATTGTATTTTGTTTTTTTGTCGATATTATGTCGAAACCATGTTATGCCAAATCTACGATTAGGCAGGTGCTTTTCATTTTTAACTGTTATCATGATACACGATATTCTCGCTTAGATAAGTTCATCTGTTTGTACTTCCATGTCCTATAAGATTTTGTGATTTCCGTTTTTCAGTAATGTGTTCAGATTGTGTCTGTACAATTTGTCTGTATGTTCAAAATGCAGTCGTTCGCATAGTTACATGGTACTGCTTTCCAGACACAGTAAGTTCTTATTTTATATTCTATTCCGTCTTGTTTACTACATTCACTTGTTATGTGAATCACCGTATCGTCTTTGTTTTATATATTCTGCATTCACGTTTTTTCTGCGTTAATCTTAGCTTCGATGTACTTATTTCTAATTGCATGTTCTGCGCAACTCTCAGTAGTAATTCTTTATTACTCTTCCAGTGTCCTTTCCGCGCCATGTTCAGGTGGTTCGCGAGTCGCTTCTCGAGTCATTTTTAACAATCGTCAATGTAGCTGTCTCTCTTCACACTTTTCTGGTATTGCCCGTTGGTTTCTTGTTTCGCTGCTCCCCGCCTTGTTTATGTGGATGGTGTCTCTTATTAGAGTGATCAGTATGTCTCTGTTCTAGGTAAGAGTTAGGGTTAGGGCCTTTTTCAAATTCTTTTTCTGTCATTCACAAAGTCGTCTAAACTTACCAGTCTTTTCACTTTCTCTCTTTTTGTATCTATAGTTGACCTTGATATGTAGTGCATGTTTGATATGTAGGGCACATGAACATGAAGGAGGCTTACTTGCGAAACGTCCTCGAGTTTGCCTGTCCTGTGCGCTGCGGGTGAGAGAAATAAATCCAACATGGCGTCCATGAATGTTTATTACATACAGTTCACGCAAAATCTCGCAAAGTCTCGTTGCACGTATGGAAATTAGGTGTGCCTCGATATAATAAAAGCGGGTTTCGTACCGTCTCAGGGGACTCAGTGTGAAGCAGGTGCACGTAACGAAGGGTGAGAGCTGCTTTGAAAGTTAACAGAGTGATTTGCGACCTTCGTTATTACTACAAACTATCTCGGCGATGGACCAATTTGTACTTGAGATTAATACCCAGTTCGACGGTGGTGGGAGAAAGCCGAGCGCGTCTGAAGACTTTGCAAGATAAAGGATCCTGCACTGGTCATCCTGCTGAGGCTGACCAAAGGAGCATATTCGGTGTATCAGCAACTCGGAGACGAACCAGGCCTGGAGGAAGTTAGGCAGGCGCTATACGCAGCCTTTGCTGTGTACCCTTTCGTCGCCTGGAGGCAGTTCACCGAAAGGCGGCTTGGGCTAGATTAGACTGTGGACGTCTACCTGGCCGATTTGAAGAGGCTAGCTGCGCCGTTTGGTGGAACAAGCGAGCGAATACTGGGATGCGCTTTTTTGACTGGACTTCCAGACGGCGGCCGCAGACTGCTGCGAGCATCGTCCAGACTCAGTGAGATTGGGCTTGACGAGTTGTTGGCCGGAGCCCGAAACATTTTGAAAGAGGACACAGAGTCGGTTTCGGCAGCTGCGGAAGCGTCTTCACCACCAACAGAAGACGTGAGATACTACAAATGTGGCGGGCCGAACCATTTTTCAAAAGACTGCCGAAGCCGAAGCGGTGCAAAGGACGCGCCCGATCGAGGAACGTTAAAACGCGTGCGTTGCTACCGGTGCAACAAGCTGGGTCACGTGGCAAGAGGTATTCCGGGAAACGGGCAAGGGGAGTTAGCTATAGCGCCAGTCTTCTCCCCAGATCGTCGCCAAATAAGGTGCTACCCACAGTGAGCGTGCGCGTAAACGGGCGTGAGCGCTTCGCGCTCGTAGACACCGGGTGCACGCAGACCCTCGTGCGCAAGGCATGCTATGACGATAAGGAAAGGATCCCGGTATTGACGGTTGGCGGTGGCTCGATTGCCTCTTGTGGCGTTAGCATCATTCGAGCAGGTGTCGGCGATGGGCCCACAGTAACCGTACGAGCCTTGGTTGTAAACGGTGATCTGCTAGTTTACGACCTGCTCCTGGGAATGGACGCCATCAAGGAATTGGGATATGTACGCATTGATGGTGAGGGTAGGGCACATTTCGCAAAAGCGGGTGTTGCTCTGAGTGCAGCTATGAAGCTGGAACAGCCTGCTTTTTTGTGCGGAATTCGACCAGCGCACGAAGTCCTTGACAGCCTCCTGGAAGTGGTCGGAGGAGCAGCCACCCGAGAAATTATGCAATAAGGTGCCAGAATACAAAATTCCCCTCGGAGCTCGTGCAGAATACGACAATGAACTACAAACTTGGATTAGTAATGGATGGCTAGTTCCTTATTCAGAGAAGGAATTGGGTCCCCCAAAGTGGCGATCCCGTTAATGGCGGTTATCCAACAGAATAAGCAGAAAGTGAGGTCGTTGCTCGACATCGAGTATTGAATGAGCACGTGGACCCTTTTACAGCTCGCGCGGATGTATGCACTGAAAAGTTGAGGGAATGGCGGCAAGCGGGATCTAATTCATCTGTACTAAATCTTCACAAAGCATACCTTCAAGTGCGTGTACACAGATCACTATGGCCCTATCAAACGGTGCTCATCAGGGGGGAAAGGTATTGCCTAACCCGTATGGGATTTGGACTTAATTTGGCGCCATCAATTATGCAAATGATTGTTGACGCCATTCTGACTAAGGATGAGCGCATTATGCGGGCAACGTCTGCATATATTGATGACGTGTACGTGGACGAGGAAATTGTATCTGCGGCACGCGTGAGGGAGCATCTCTACAACTTTGGCCTTCTCAGCAAGGAACCGGAAAGGCTACGAGATGGCGCACGGGTACTTGGTTTGCAGGTCTGGGAGGAAGATGACATTCTGTATTGGAAACGAGGAAATGAAACCCCGGACATGCCTTGTATTGTTACACGACGAAACGTATTTTCCTTGTGCGGAAAGTTAGTTGGACACCTTCCTGTGGAGGGCTGGCTTCGTGTTGCGGTGGCATTTATTAAGCGAAGAACCTCCGACGTCACCACTGGATGGGATGACGAAACTCCTGACGTTCTTTTCAATACAATGCTCAAAGAGGTCCTCACCAGGGTGCACAAGGAAGACCCAGCGCGGGGCAGATGGTGCGTCGACAGCCAGAACCTTAGTGTGTGCGTTGATGCAAGCCATTGGCGTATCGGTGGTCCATGATGGAACGGTGGTGGAAGGCGCTTGCTGGTTACGCCCAGAAAAGGACTCCCAGCACATAAACCTGGCAGAACCTGATGCAGTTATCAAGGGGATAAACTTGGCAATCCTTTCGAAGACGACCACCCTGCGACTATTCACGGATTCTGCTTGCGTCCATAAGTGGATTTCAGATACTCACACCGGGAGGGCCAGAGTACGAACCAAAGCCACTTGCGAGATGCTCATCCGACGGCGGCTCGACACGATCATGTAGCTGGTGAATGAATATGCTCTGTCAATAGAGGTGTCCCTGGTCAAATCCATCCTGAACAAAGCAGATTGTTTGACGAGAGTACCTCAAAGATGGTTTGATGCCATAAGAAAGAGTATTGAACCTATGCAGCCCGCCTGCGCCGCTTCCGTGAGCCCCGTTCGATCTAATCACATCAAATAAGTCCACCAACAGACCGGGCACCCTGGGGTCAAGCGGACCCTATATTTCGCTAAGTTGGTTGAACCAGGAGCACAGAAGGCAGACGTCAGGAAAGTGGTCAAAGATTGTGTAGCATGCCAATCCATTGATCCAGCACACGTTCGCTGGGAGAAAGGAAAGCTGGGAGTGGAAAGCCATTGGAGCCGGCTGGCGATGGATATTACTCATCACAACGGCGAGGATTTCCTGACTCTCATTAATTGCGGTCCATCCAGGTTTGCGATATGGCGCATGCTGCGCCGGCAAGATGCAGCAATCATCGTCCGTCAGTTAAACAGTATTTATCTTGAACGTGGCCCCCCAATGGAGATATTAACAGACAATTGCGCTGCATTCACTAGTGAGCAGTTAAGAAACTTTGCTGATGACTGATGAGTACACCTGAGGTTTCAATGCGCCCACGTACTGAGTGGAAATGGGGTCATCGAGCGGAATCACAGAACCATCAAAACCATTGCGGCCAGGACGGGCTACACGGTATTTGAGGCTGTCTACATGTATAACGTAACCCCAAAGGATAATGTTTCACCCTCTACAGCGCCGGCTGACACCTTGCACAGGTATCACGTCAGGGTGAAAGGCATAGAGACTAACCCGCTGCCCGAACTGGAAGTAACCAAAGAGAAACTGAAAAAAAGGGATGTCGTCTGGATTAAGAACCCGCGCGGCAAGTGTACGACGAAATACGGAGTTGGACACGTCACCGAGGTAATCAGCCCACAGGCAGTGCGAGTCGACGGTATGCCCCGTCACGTTCGAGACCTACGGTTAGTAACACAACCATCACTGGACGACAAGAGCGAGTCGGAGTCAGAGAGGAGTGAGGCCTCGCTCTGGCTTGCAGCAGCCCCATCGGACAGTGACTCGGATATCAGCAGTATCCCAGCGGACGCGATGTTTCTCGACCCTCAGACCGCGGACGAGAGCACAAACGAAGATGAGGCTTGCGTTGTCCCCCTCCGCAGAAGCAACCGACGATTGCGATCGATGCCTCCCTGCCATCTCTGTGATCATAAGATCAGGGGGGAGTGTAGGGAACATGAACATTAAGGAGGCTTACTTGCGAAACGTCCTCGAGTTTGCCTGTCCTGTGTGCTGCGAGTGAGAGAAATAAATCCAACATGGCGTCCATGAATGTTTATTACATACAGTTCACGCAAAATCTCGCAGCGGGTCTCGTACCGTCTCAGGAGACTCGGTGTGAAGCAGGTGCACGTAACGAACGGTGAGAGCTGTTTTGAAAGTTAACAGAGTGATTTGAGAGCTTCGTTATTACTACAAGATAGCCAGTAGTTTCCTTAGACTGTTGGTCAATTTGCCTACGTCCGTCTTGTTGGCCGACCTATACATGGCTATCTTACTAATGAAACTGTTTATACAAAGTGACTAAAAAAAACAGGGCCCCGGGTATACTGTATGTGCTATCTCCTTTATTTATTAACCGATTGCCCTTATTTTACAGTGCATGGCAGAATCAACGACCGTGAGTACACCAATACCTCAGTGGGAGCTGGGACAAAGAATACACTGTGTTTGATTTTACTACAAGACAGGCTCGTTTAAAGAAAACCCAGGACAGTTTCATGCATCAGATCGGATGTGAAAAGGCTCCACCCGAAAGCAGAATTCAGAACTGGGTGGACCACTTCGAGAAGTATGGGACCGTGGAGAACTTCAACGCTGCCAGTGAGAACCGTCCAAGCCACTTGGCACGTCCCAAGAAGCGGACAGCTGAACTGGTCGAAAGTGTGAGAGAGTCTCTCCAGGAGAATCCGAAACGCTCTGTGCGTAAGCGAAGTCAGTCCCTCGGTATCTCCCGTGAGACTTGAAGGAGAGTGCTGGTGAACAATATCAGGGCTTACCCATACAGAATACAGACGCTGCCAACCCTTACAGCCTAAAAAAAGAAGCAGATGCTCGATAAGATCGAGGAGACACCAAGTTTCCTTAACATCTGTTGGACCTCAGATGAAGCCCACTTCCATCTTGACGGAAAGGCAAACTCCAAGACAAATGTCTTCTGGGGTTCTGTCCAGACCCAATGAAGTAGCCACCAAGCCCCTGCACTCTCCTAAGTGCACGGTGGGGGCTGCAATCTCGGTCAGAGGCATCTTCGGACCAACGTTCATCGTAGAATCTGGCGCAGCAGTGCCAGTCACGAAGGAGCGGTATGTGGAGGTCCTCAAAACCTTCAACAGTGAGCTCCAGACCCTCTACCCGTCGCTCATGAGCAAGTTATGGTTCTAGCAAGACAGAGCAAGTTCTCACACGTCAAACTTGTCCCGAGATTAGCTGAAAGAGAACTTCGGAGGCCGAGTGATCAGTCTCAATACTAATTTTGAGTGGTCACCCAATAGCCCGGACCTAAGCCCCCAGATTATTTCCTTTTGTGCTATCTTAAGGACAGAATGTATGCAGGGAAACCCAGAACCATCACGGAACTCAGGGAAGCCATCAGGGAGGAGATGAGAGCCATTCCCAATTCAGTCTGTAAGAACGTCATGGACAACTTCGTTCTGCGCCTGAAGAAATGCATGGAGCTAAAAGGAGTCCATCTAGAACACATGCTGTAGAACGAAGAAAAAAAATCCAAATACCCTAGTGTTTTGATATGATGTTGTGAATATAATAAACTAGTTATGCCCCAAAATGTATTTCATTCGGACGAAACACTAAGTACCGGGGCTTAATTAGATTTGGGCCCCGTTTTTTGGGGGTCACCCTGTATATGCACTCCTTTTACAATATATATATATATATTATATTACTTAAGTATTTTCTTGTTTGTCTCATGTATTCATTTTAACATTTACTTTAATTGCTGGACATTTAATTGTGTCTACTTTCGAAACTCCAAGATAGTTATAGGTATAAAGTTCGGCAAGTGCTAAAATCTCCGCTTAGATGGACAGTTCCATGCTCTCTGATGTCTCCAGTAACCCCTTTTTCATTCATAGCTTTGCACACTGTTCTATTCTGAATTTTTCGAATGCCCTAAATAACAATGCTGGTAGTGTTTAGCAGATTTCAGTTCATTTTTTTTTTTTAAATAGCTTCAGGTTATCATTATACACGAGGGGGGTTTATTCTTTGGTCCATATCGGTAAACCTGTATCTGAAAACAGATTTCCTAGAATGTTGTTGAGTGGCATCATGGTTATGATAACACAGCAGTGATGATAAATAGTTTCCTTGGAATATGTATTTCTCTATATTTATATATTGCCGGTGTCAGTACTAGTCTGCATGTTTCCATTGTTATGTTAATTAAGTTTATTGGCTTGCCAGATAATTTGTACATCTTAAGCATACACTTAGTTATGCGTGGGCAATTCTGTCATAGGTGATTTGTATTTAATCGATGCAATGAGTGTTCTTTTTTTTGTATTTTGCTACCTTCAGCATCTTAGTTCGATGTATAACATGCCATTTCTCTTTCAACAATATTTTTCGTACCTCTGTGTTATTATTATTATTATTAGTAGTAGTAGTAGTAGTAGTATCATGTGTAGTAGGAAAGTAGTAGTAGAAGTAGTAGTAATAGTAGTTGTAGTAGTTGTAGTATAAGCTGAGTTTATCTTTTATGTCTTAGGTTTTTTTTTCCGTATATATTTTAATCACACAAAACTCATGCTAATATCTAACTTTGTTTTGGGATTGTTTTGTGTTCGACAAAGATCCATGTTGTTTCGTGTAATTAGCTGCAAGTTCAAATAATCTTTAGCAGTGGACATCTCTATTCATTCTCTATCGGGCCAAGTGTTTTTCTATGTGAACATTTATAGAAAATAGAACAGTCTCTTTTCAGCCAATTTACATAGAATGGTTGTACACACGTTACACACGTTGGGAATTAAATATCAAAATAGTTGGAGACTATTTTCCATAAGGGACTAATTACTTTTTCTAATGAAAAAGGGATTTCCTGGTGGGGGAACGGAGCTGTGTATGAGGATTTCTGTTATGCTCAAAATAGTTGTTATATATATATATATATATATATATATATATATATATATATATATATATATATATATATATATATATATCCTTTGAATACTGTACAAAAGACAGGAAGACATGGCGAGCAGCTTGTTGCATTGGACTGGAAAGATTCAACGAGACCTGTGTGGATACTATGAGAACTGCCAGAGTTAGGCGAAAAGCTAGAGAGAGTGCTCCACACCTGCCATCCGATTACTCACACTCTTGCACTGTCTGCGGCTTTCCTTGCAGGTCTCTTGCCGGACTCAGGTGTCATGAACGATCTAGACACAAATGAAAGTTGTTGGAACCTCATACGTCGCAATCGACGGGAGAGTCCATCATATATATATATATATATATATATATATATATATATATATATATATATATACATTTTTGTTTATTATCTATGTACACATACGTTTTGTCTTTAAATCGGGACTCGCCAGCGTAGAGATATAACTGTTCACTACTAGTGGCGCGATTCGAACCCCCGGGCTTTAAGTGTCACAACTGAAATTCCGACATTTAGACCCCCACGGCTACCACTGAATAGCTAGATAAACTGTGATACTTTTAACACTTATTCGGCGACTTAGCGTCAAGAGAGAGCGTTCAACTTGATGAAATGAACAATGCATTTATAGCTATATAATATATATATATATATATATGTGTGGGTATATATATACATATATATATATATATTTACATATATATTTAACATATGAGTGTAATACACTTCAAATAGTTGTTTCTTATAATTATGTGTCACGAAGTCATCATATTTATTGATACATTACGTTTGCTACCTGCCAAAATCACACAATACAAAAAATCTACAAATATATGTTTAATTTATTTCTATGTTCAGAAGTCGGTCATCTAACATTTTGAGAAGTATACCGTATTTCAACAGGTTTTATCACAGATAAAAACTAAAAACGTAAAGAATTTGCGCGGTTATAATTTATTCTTGCTTGATCCTATCATCTTACTTTATCTATCTTCATGTATCTATCTTCAGCTGTGGAGCAAAGAAGATAACGCTTCACTTGTCGAAATCAATTAAGCTACTCTAAAGCTAAACGGGGTTATACTGCCTATTTTTAGTTTGACACATTTTGTATTAACAATTACACGCGGCATGCTTTGTTTAATAGATAACCCAACGAATTAGCTCAATTAAAACATTCAAAACAAGTTAGCAATAAATCGCAGATGCAACCAAATCTCAGTGCATTCCATTTTATGACGCTAAAATGTTCGTAAATTACTTAGGAAACAAAAATCAACCGCCACCATGAGTATGTTTTTGTAAATACCTGCTGTGAAGATCATTAAGCTAACATAAACTGGACGGAAGTAGTTCACCAAGTTTACAACATTAATAATAAAAAATGCTCATGGAGACTACCCTCTCGAGATGACCAGGAAATGCACAAATTATGAGCATTTAGTAAACAATGGGTACATAAATTGGTTCTATGTTTCCATACCATATGATTGAAATGAGCAACGAAGTTTTCAAATAACACGATACACACATAATATAATACAGATAATATATTATTTACTGAAAAAACGTTTTTGGAAGTGTGGATGAATAAATTGTCTTGTGATTTTATTTATTAAATAATCATCCAGGTTCAATAATGTCTTATGGCAGGTATTAATAGCGTATATAATAGGGCTATGTGTGTCTTATACATATTGGGCATTGCTCTAACTATCGAGACTCTTACGGCGCAATTAGTGTTATAAGTGTGTTAAGTCAGGTGTTTCACAACTATGACTCATATATAAAAGTCCAAACAATTACGAACCAATGTTTAGGGTCATGAAGTAATAAACAATCTTGCCATATATTAATATGGTTCTGTGAGTATTTCATAGAAATATTTTTTAGTTAAGAAAAGAAAAAAACATTTTTGTTGACCGCCTTAACCCAATTTTGTTATCCCCCCCATACATATAAATATTTTTAATTAAAAAGGAAAAAAAAACCTAACCCTAACTCTAACCTTTACCCTAACTGTAACGACGGGGTCAAAGTTAGCGTGGGTCCTAAAATGAAAAAGCACCAAAAATCAAATACAGTGAACACAGTGTGTGTGTGTGTGTGTGTTTAATGACCTTTTTTAAGTAAACTATTTGATTCTACAATCCGTTGTATAGTTTTCCAGTACAATGTGTTAGTTTATTTTGTTGACATTTAAGAAAAAAAATCATATCTTTTTTTTTAATAAATAAAACATTGAATCATGAATTCAGTTGATGTCGTGAAAAAATGATAATATTGGATATGAAAGTATTAAGAAATTAAATACAGTAAACACGAATAGTTTTTTAATTCTCGGAAAGAAAAAGTTTACCTGAACTGAATTCGTTATAGTGTGCGTGTGTATGTGTGTGTGTGTGAGCGTGTTTTTATATAGTTATTTTTAAATCAAGTATTATTTTAAATAAACAATTTGATTTAATAAATGTGTGTTTTAAAACATAATGGCTAATAAGATTAAGAAAATAAACAAAGTTAGGACGGTTTTAAAAATGGAAAACTGAGCACGGTGAATGTCAGCGTTGTAGTTTACATATTTAACGTGCCACAGTAACGCCGGCTGTTTAATCAGATCGCCATATTAAATTACCGGAGGGAGGGAGGAAACCACTGATTAAACAGCCAATGACTTTGCAATTAAAACGGTACTCGCTATTGAAATGGTTAAGTAAACACGCCGGTTGTGAAGAAAATGGTTTTAATTAAGTGTATGAATAAATTTTATTAATATAATCTTTTATTAATATAATATTTGTAAATATGAATTTAATTGTAGGTTTAAAATAATGACTTATGTAAATAGCAAAACCCATCTGGTGTCTGAAAGACTTTTAATGACAGTATATAAAGAACATTTTTGGGCATTTGTCACAATTTCTTCATTTGAGTTGTTCTTTTATATACTTCAACTTAGCAAACTGGAACCACACATTTCTAAACCTGTATCATTATGTAATATATGTTTCTTGCACAATTCCACAGTACAAACTCTCTTATGATTGACAAGGTTGGACTAAAAATACAGTAAACCTAACTTACAATGAAACACATGTAAGACAAATGAGTATAAATTTGAAAATTATTTAAAAGTGTGAGATGAAATAAACAAATAATCTTTGAGCGAAATACGAAAATAAAGAGATTGTAAAAACTTATAATTTTAGATTGACTTCCCATGGTCATTCGAATGTAAAAATAAAGCATATATATATATATATATATATATATATATATATATATATATATATATATATATATATATATATATATATATATATGTGTAATAGAGAATGTGTGTTTGGTTTAAGCATTGCTGGGAAAAGTAGTAGTATTAGTATGTTAAGAATAATGAGCACAATGCAAGGTGCCGGGTAAGTTATAAGCTGGGAGGAACAAAAATAATAAATCAAAGTGGGGCTTACTATTTATTTTTTTCTTAAAATCTTACATAACAGCAAGTGTGGTGTAGGCTCTGTGTGTGGTGTCCGGATGATTTTAAATTCATTTATTTAATATTTTGGAAAAATCTTAGCTTTGTCAAACAATAAACGTCTGTGTAGAGAATTTACCAAACTGGATGTCATGGAGTAAGTTTGGGGAAAATAGAAATTACTAAATTTTAAAATGATGGTCTGTATATAAAGTAGTGCTCCAACATATGCGTGTAATATTAGAAACATTATAGGTATTGCATGGTTATTAATTAACTGTTAGTTTTGATGATACATTTTTATTTTTTATTTTTATTTGTTTCTGCGTGTTGTTGTTTTTACTTTCGTATTTTTAATGTGTTTTTAATATAAAGTAATTGATTAATATATTTTTTTATTATTATTACATTTGATTAAGTTCTATTGGTTATGATATATTCCAAAATTATTATTAATTGTGGGTTTCATTGAATTAGTGTATCGAATTAATGTAATTTGTTATTTATTATAGGATTTTAAATTTACTTTATGCTTCATTCAATCTAGTTAAATTCGGGTTTAAGACAGTGTAAGGAATAACTCTGCTTGTTACTAAATTGGGTCTTGAATAATAATTTATTCATAGATTCAGCCGATTGATGTTTGTGTGTTAAGTTATGTTATTTATATATATATGTATATTATTGATTATTAATAAATTCTTCATTTTATTTTTTATTTATGTTTATTTTATATCATTTTTATACATTTCATACGTATTAAGATGTGGGATAATAGGGTGCAAGTTGTAAAATTAATTAATAATACCAGGGTTTGAGGTGGATTATGTTAGTGGGATAGTAAGAGTAAGTCGATTTTGTTTTGTTTTTTAGTTTTAGGGGTTGTTGTTCTCATGTGACTGAGGAGATGTTGAGATAAATGTGTGTATGTGGTGGTGGGGAGGATGCAGTAGTGGATTACTTTATATAGGAGTAAAGTAATGATTACATTTAGAAGGGGGAGTGACATGGTGAAATTAGAACACAATGAGGGTTTTATATGAGGGTTGGTCAGTGTTTGAGAAAGCAGATTATTATAGAATGAGCGTTAAGTGGAGGTTGTGGCGTTGATTAAGCGAGGAGTTGAATCTGGAGATGAGGATCGATTCTGTGATTATTAGGTCCCCAATGTTTCTGATAGAGACAAGGATAGAGACGTAGATTTCCCGTTGAGTACTGTAGTATAGGGTTGTGTGCTTGTGAAAAGAGTATATACGGGCGTTTATATGCTCTTTGATGCGTAGGTGTAGCTGTCGTGTTTGGTTTCCTATGCAGAATTTGTTGCATTTGCTGCACTCTAATTTGTGTACACAGTTGGCCCGGTGGCATTGATCAGTGCTGGATAATACGTGCCTAAACATACTTTATATTCGGGGCCTCAATATAGTTACTGAGCTAAATGTAAACTGTGTTGTTGTTCATTATACATTGGGTGATAAAGAAAACAAACATATTCAAGATGCGCATCATATAATTACATAACATTCAATGTGGTCTATGCTATGATTTTAAATCAATTAATTATCTTTGAATGTATGTTCCTCTATCTGTATTTTACAATTCAAAAGATGCTTAAAAAATGAACTTTCCCAAATGTATAACTACCAGCGACCATGCGCGATTAAGTTCTATTTAAAACATACATTTGCACCGTTAGTCCACAACATCAGACGAGACAATTCTACAAGACCAAGACGGATTATTAAGAAATAAAAAGGGGTATACCTTTTATTTGTCTAAGCTCTGTCGAGGCTTGTTTTATCAAGCGCAATATTAAATTTAAGAAATCAAGATGAAGTAAAAAATATTTCGATTTTTATTTTGATTTAATAAACATATCCGCATCGAGCACATGTTTTAAAGGAATTTTGCCTCTATCTTTGTGTTAAATTTATTATCATTAAAACCATTTGTTTCTCTATATATGAACTATTTTTTGAACGTAACATTATACCGAATGTATACACATCCGAGTTAAAATGTAGAAGTGTCTATAATTATTACAATAAAGTAACACTATTAAAATTGTAAACATATTTTTGTATTCAAAAATGATTTGTCTTCTCACGATAGAAAAGTGAGATCCAAGGTAATTATTTATGTTTACGATATATATATGTTTAGGTTATCAAGCTATCGAAAATGAGTGTCTCTTGATTACTCAACATAAAATTGGCTCAGTCATGATCGATGACTTAACAGATACCCTATTGTTATGGCCAATTGTGTGGTCGAATAATAACAATACCCTACATAGTTAATTAAATTATATCATATATTAACATTATAAATGGTTACTCTTTAGTGGACAGGTGGTAAGTTTGTAATATGAAATACATCATAGAAAGTTGTATTGTGTTTTAATTGGGTTATACCAATTTAGCCACATAAATATGTAAGGCGGATGTTGAGCTCTAAATAGTAAACCATGTTCTAAAACAGCTCATGTTGACAGTTCTGCAAAGGGTATTTCTTGCAATCAAGTATAATCCTGGAAGATGCATTAAT
>OY744517.1:11084785-11119785 GCA_963556195.1 Sepiola atlantica | reverse complement strand
TTTTATAAGTGAAAAATCTAAATCTATATATATATATATGTATATATATATATATATATATATATATATATATATATATATATATGAATGCATATATCTGCTTCGGTGTGTGTTCGTCTGAATAAACACAGTTACTTCCGTGCAATTATTCCCGTAAAACCATGCGTGTTTTCAAGGACACAACCAACGAGCTGAGTGTTACAAACAAACGAGGGATTGTGTATTTACAATTCTATTTCATATATTTTTATTTGTTTTATTTTTCTACGCTTTTCTCTTGATGTGCTTTCATTAAACTCGTTTAAACATCATTCTTGAAATCCTGGTTTCTTTCCAATAGCGAACCTTCCCAATTTTTAGTTACACCTACCTGTACGGGCCAGATACAATTGCGTCTTTAAAATCTAAAAAGTTACTTTTCGTTCGTCTTTTTCTCTCTGTAAATAATTTAAAATAAAATCAGAAAACATGGTAAAATGGGAGTCTCTAATATGTTTTGGTATTTTATGTGTTCGTATTTTTATATTTTCAAAGGTTTCCGTCTCAATGTCTCGTTTTAAATTGCCCCTTGACGAAAAATGATTCATGTAGTGAGGGGGTCGAGGGATAATTAACCCTATACAAAGAGTAGTGCAGAGAGCTATCAACGAAACATAAATCGCTAACTGACAACGGAACAAGAATTATCTATTCACTTCCCGCCCTCACAAAGGCAGAGTTAAATAAAAGGTCGGGTTTAAATATGTGGCAAATACCGTTACGCAGAATTCCCACAGTGGATGGGGGATGAACAGAAAATGCTTATATATTGGCTCTACTTCAATGTATTACTACATTTTATATGCTACAATAAAATTGTACTTATATGTTTAACACTGTTAAGCTAAATACAATAAACAAAAATTCATACGGAATATATTTATATAATATATATATATATATATATATATATATATATATATATATATGTGTGTGTGTGTGTATGTGTGTGTGTGTGTGTGTGTGTGTGTAAAGGAGTAAGGCTACCGACATTTTTAAAAGTTGTTTTCAACATGTATCTATTATTTTGTTATTTTATCATTTTGTTATTTTATCATTTTATAATTTGATAAAACGCGTTTCAAACGGTGGTCCGCTTTCATCAGATATGTAAATGGATGTACATATCTGATGAAAACGGACCACCGCTTGAAACGCGTTTTATCAAATTATAAAATGATAAAATAACAAACTAATAAACACATGTTGAAAAAACCTTTTACAAATGTCGGTAGCCTTACTCCTTTACATATATACTTTTCTCTCGTTGCAACTGCACTAATATTGCACTACCCTCTTTTATATATATATGTATATTTATATGTATATATTAAGACAGGCTTCATTAAAATCCACGGAGTTCTGCTTTTTTGAGATTTTCTTGGTTAGTCGTTCGACTCTTCGAGCGATTTTAAGATCGTGTGGTAGTAGTAGTAGTCGAACGACTTACTAAGAAAATCTCAAAAAAGCAGAACTCCGTGGATTTTAGTTAAGCCTGTCTTAATAACAATTTGCTGCCAAACTATATATATATATATATATATATATATATATATATATATATATATATATATATATATATATATATATATATATATATATATATTTATATATATATTAAGTTTTAATGTAGTATCTCTTATCAGTAACTATTACAACACGGAATATGAAAATTATTACATTTGCTATTGATCTTCATGAGAAAATATTCTCTTATAAATATCGTACCTTGTATGGTTTGTATGATATCATGAGTTCACCCTCTTCACTTACTTGCGATCCTTCGCAAAACTTCTTAATCGGTTAACCCTTTTCCATTCTGCTAAACTATCGTTTAATGTTACGTTGCATACAGCAACGTGGTCGGAAGCAGAACCTAGAATGTTCATTTCACCGCTCACAACGTAAAGAAAATATCTGCTTCGGTGTGTGTTCGTCTGAATAAACACAGTTACTTCCGTGCAATTATTCCCGTAAAATCATGCGTGTTTTCAAGTTACAAAAAACGAGGGATTGTGTATTTACAATTCTATTTCATATATTTTTATTTGTTTTATTTTTCTACGCTTCTCTCTTGATGTGCTTTCATTAAACTCGTTTAAACATCCTTCTTGAAATCCTGGTTTCTTTCCAATAGCGAACCTTCCCAATTTTTAGATACACCTACCTGTACGGGCCAGATACAATTGCGTCTTTAAAATCTAAAAAGTTACTTTTCGTTCTTGTTTTTCTCTCTGTAAATAATTAAAAATAAAAACAGAAAACATGGTAAAATTAGAGTCTATAATATGTTTTGGTATTTTATGTGTTCGTATTTTTATATTTTAAAAGGTTTCCGTCTCAATTTCTCGTTTTAAATTGCCCCTTGACGAAAAATGATTCATGTAGTGAGGGGGTCGGGGGATAATTAACCCTATACAAAGAGTAGTGCAGAGAGCTATCAACGAAACATAAATCGCTAACTGACAACCGAACAAGAATTATCTATTCACTTCCCGCCCTCACAAAGGCAGAGTTAAATAAAAGGTCGGGTTTAAATATGTGGCAAATACCGTTACGCAGACTTCCCACAGTGGATGGGGGATCAACAGAAAATGCTTATATATTGGTGGACTCTACTTCAATGTATTACTACATTTTATATGCTACAATAAAACTGTACTTATATGTTTAACACTGTTAAGCTAAATACCATAAACAAAAATTCATACGGAATATATTTATATAAGATATATATATATATATATATATATATATATATATATATATATATATATGTGTGTGTGGGGGGTGTAAAGGAGTAAGGCTACCGACATTTGTAAAAGTTGTTTTCAACATGTATTTATTATTTTGTCATTTTATCATTTTGTTATTTTATCATTTTATAATTAGATAAAACGCGTTTCAAGCGGTGGTCCGCTTTCATCAGATATGTAAGTGGATGTACATATCTGATGGAAACGGACCACCGCTTGAAACGCTTTTTATCAAATTATAAAATGATAAAATAACAAAATAATAAACACATGTTGAAAACACCTTTTACAAATGTCGGTAGCCTTACTCCTGTACATATATACTTTTCTCTCGTTGCAACTGCACTAATATTGCACTACCCTTTTTTCTATATATATATATATATATATATATATATATATATATATATATATATATATATTTATATGTATATATTACGACAGGCTTCATTAAAATTTACGGAGTTCTGCTTTTTTGAGATTTTCTTGGTTAGTCGTTCGACTCTTCTGAGCGATTTTACGATCGTGTGGTAGTAGTAGTAGTCGAACGACTAACCAAGAAAATCTCAAAAAAGCAGAACTCCGTGGATTTTAATTAAGCCTGTCTTAATAACAATTTGCTGCCAAACTATACGTATATATATATATATATATATATATATATATATATATATATATATATATATATATATATATATATATATATATATATATATATATATATATATATATTAAGTTTTAATGTAGTATCTCTTATCAGTAACTATTAGAACACGGAATATGAAAATTATTACATTTGCTATCGACCTTGATGAGAAAATATTCTCTAATAAATATTAAATATCGTACCTTATATGGTTTGTATGATATCATGAGTTCACCTTCTCCACTTACTTGCGATCCTTCGCAAAACTTCTTAATCGGTTAACCCTTTTCCATTCTGCTAGACTATCGTTTAATGTTACGTTGCATACAGACACGTGGTCGGAAGCAGAACCTAGAATGTTCCTTTCACCGCTCACAACGTAAAGAAAATATCTGCTTCAGTGTGTGTTCGTCTGAATAAACACAGTTACTTCCGTGCAATTATTCCCGTAAAATCATACGTGTTTTCAAGGACACAACCAACGAGCTGAGCGTTACAAAAAAACGAGGGATTGTGTATTTACAATTCTATTTCATATATTTTATTTGTTTATTTTTCTACGCTTCTCTCTTGATGTGCTTTCATTAAACTCGTTTAAACATCATTCTTGAAATCTTGGTTTCTTTCCAACAGCGAACCTTCCCAATTTTTAGATACACCTACCTGTACGGGACAGATACAATTGCGTGTTTAAAATTTAAAAAGTTACTTTTTGTTCGTGTTTTTCTCTCTGTAAATTATTTAAAATAAAATCAGAAAACATGGTAAAATGGGAGTCTCTAATATGTTTTGGTATGTTATGGGTTCGTATTTTTATATTTTCAAAGGTTTCCGTCTCAATGTCTCGTTTTAAATTGCCCCTTGACGAAAAATGATTCATGTAGTGAGGGGGTCGGGGGATAATTAACCCTATACAAAGAGTAGTGCAGAGAGCTATCAACGAAACATAAATCGCTAACTGACAACGGAACAAGAATTATCTATTCAATTGCCGCCCTCACAAGGGCAGAGTTAAATAAAAGGTCGGGTTAAAATATGTGGCAAATACCGTTACGCAGACTTCCCACAGTGGATGGGGGATAAACAGAAAATGCTTATATATTGATGGACTCTACTTCAATGTATTACTATATTTTATATGCTACAATAAAATTGTACTTATATGTTTAACACTGTTAAACTACATACCATAAACAAAAATTCATACGGAATATATATATATATATATATATATATATATATATATATATATATATTAGATTTCTTGAATGTGAGATGATATATATAATTATTTCCACAATCAGACAACGCCGCAGCCCACAACCAATGAAAAGAAACAAACGGAAGTCCTAGACTCGAGTTTCGCCCTACTTTTAGGGCTCATCAGTAGAACACATCCGAACTCAGGATTCGAAACCCGAGTCACTTGCATGGTAAGCGAGCACTCTGCCACTGAGCTACCTCGCCACATAAAAGAATGTCTATTAATTTACACAGATAAAGATGAGCCCAAAAGTAGGGCGAAACTCGAGTCTAGGACTTCCGGTTTGTTTCTTTTCATAGGTTGTGGGCTGCGGCGTTGTCTGATTGTGGAAATAATTATATATATATATATATATATATATATATATATATATATATACAATTATTTTAAACTTCCTAGACCTCTGATATGCATGTAATTTAAACTATATTTAGTAGATCCAAATTATGCATTATTATAAACTTGTCGATTTTGTCAAAATAATTCTCAGCAACTATAATCGAAAATGTTTACTCATGATGTTTGAAAATTAAAATATTTTCTGATGTGCATGAAAGTAAAACACACATATTCGTAATAAATCAGCTTTTAATCGAATATTTATTTCTTCTGAAAATAGTGTATTTAGGTCAAACTTGAAGCATTTCTACTGTGGGGATGAATAATGAAGGGGAGAATAGATTGTGCTCCCTGTCTATTTGACTTATTGCTGTGATAAATCGTACTTTCCAAAATATGATAATATTTGGGAAAAGTACTTGTATAATATCATATGCACTTAACCATTAATGTGAAAGCCGTGGGCCACAGATAATGAATCCCTCTCAGTTATTAGGTGGAGGGAAATATATATAGCCTTTCTATTAAAAACTACAGGTTAATTTTTTAAGGAAAATTTAGAATATAATGAGAATATGTCATGAACTCGTAATAGGATAGGTTTTATTTATTTTGAGAGACGCAAAGGGACAGCACGTGTCCTCCATGAAAACAAGTTGTACACTTGGTTTCAAGTATTTTTTCACTAAGTTTTATAACATTTTAAAAATAAGTAGAATATATAAAGAATTAAATCAGCTCTGTTTTTTCAGTGTTTCAAAGTGATGGCAGGATTCATCAACAAATAGATGTACCTATGGGTTAATGAAACAACTATTTTCTTTTTAACAAATATCACCACAAACAAGGCATATCGCCACTGTAGACGTCATAATTAGTGTGCAGGTGTTGCAAGTCACTCTAAGTTAGGAGCTGTGCAGCGAGATGTATGAACACATTAGTTTTAATTTATGCATGTCGGTACAGTCAGAGACACATAAAGCAGGGAGGCAGTTCCAGAGAACGGAAGCACGAATATAGAAGCATTTGGAGTAGAAAGCTCTCCGGCATCTGAGGACTTCCACAGTGAATGGATCGATAAAAACCCTGAGGTACACCAGCATGTATTGCATGTTGCTTAGATGAACGTCCATCGAAGACAACCTGCATATTTATTTTAGTTAGGAAGGATCTTATTATATTAAATATTTGCCCATTAATAGCATATGAGTGAATTTTTAAGAGAAACTTTTCTGTCCCAGATCTTGTCAAATGGTTTGTATATATTAAGTGCTACCGCCCTATCTTCACCTGCCTTTTCCAGTGTATGATATATGCGTTTAGAGATGGCCATTAATATATCCGCCGTAGATGGTGCTTCTCTATATACATACTGATGCTCAGAAAGCAGTTTAGCATTAACTAGGTGTCGGACTATCGCTGGATTGATAAAGAATTCAAAGATGTGGATCGGCAGTAGAGTGATTCGGCGGTAGTGCAGTAGATCAGTGCTATTACCAGAAGTCTTGAAGACTGGTACTACAGAGACAATTTTCCTGCTATATTTATCTTATTTATATCTTATAAAACATAGAGCATAGATAGAGGATGTTATATTTAGCGTAACAAGCTCTGTGTAATTAAGTTGTGAGTCTAGGAAGAAGGGAGAATAACTCCCCCGTTTAAAATGAAAGTAGCTATGAATGTAAAACTTAATGAACAAAATGCTATAACATTTGAAACATACAATTTTTTATAGAGTGTTCATTGTGTGGGGTCTGTTTTATTTTAGCGGGTGAAAGATCAGAAAGATCACCGTTTAATCTAACTTAACAATGTATTCTAACATTACTGGAAATGGTTTTCCGTAAGATAGGGAGCCTAGAAAACGTTATGAAGTGTATTCTAAACTATGTTTGATTTATTTTGATGGAAAAATAATCTCACCATTTGTAAACAAATGAACACCAAAAAAATATAATACTTAGAACATACAATACTGGTGCATGTGGCGTGTTCTTCTGCTGGAATCAGAGTGACAGCGGGTAACGCTGCTAGTATTACTATGACCTCAGATTTCTAATGTTCTAATGTGTGATTGCTCGGGGTTGTTCGCACTGATAAAAGCCAGATCTACTCGACTGCTCTTAACATCTTCTGTCTTTTCTGTTTCTGCATTCAGGCGTAAGACGGAGGAACACACTGAGATAGAGGAAGGATTTAAATGTCTCTACGTGTTAATCCTCTTCATAGATAACGGAAATGGATTAAGTGTACTTTTTTTCCTTTTTTTATTTTTCTTCTACTTACATATACCAATGGATATCTGGTGATTTTAAGGCAGATAACTAGACATACGAAGTTGCCTTTTACTGAGCGAATGAACTGAAGTGTTTCGCTGATATACAATGTTTGCTTTCAAGCATCGCATTAAATGTAAAATAACACATTGTAAGTGTATAGTTGAAATTATCAAATGCTATCTTAGTAAAAATATATTCGTAGTTCTAATGAATACACTTGTTATTGTTAAAAAATGTCTAGATAAAATCACACTCAAAAAAAGGTTATGCGTGTCTGTTTTTTCGCGTATCGCAGAGTATTCGGTTATTTTCCCCACACTTTTATTACCTATCTCAAACGAAATATTGTATAAGCGTTGACTTTCAATCTTTTGCCATACATTCAGGAAACCAAGTTGTCGTCAAAAGAACACACATGAAAGTTCACAATTATGTTCAATACTTTGTAAGCTGCTTTTGTTGTACGCGTCTGCGTGATCATTCCGGACTGTGGGCTTACCGCCTGGAATATATGCTCCTTAATTACAGCTTCCAACAAAACAAAGTCGAGCCGATACTGATAAAATACAGATTAGGTTTATTTAATTTGATCTTCGTTCTAAATTAATGACCACTGTGTTAGAGGAGGCGGATGAGCATCGATAATAACTCTTTCATCACATTTTGTAAGTCTCTCTATTATTTTCATGTGAACATGTTTTTACTTTCTTGCATAACATGTGTAATAATCCGTTCATCGTTTTCTTAAACGTGCGTGGCGTAAATTACTGCATGCAATTCGAGAGCCGATGCTATAGAACTTATGCTATTAATTAAGACAGTGGCTCATTCACCGCCAAACAATCATGATGAATCAAAAATCAGGTTAAATTTGTTCATTATATTTAGCGTAGAATAAAAGAATATACTGGTATCTGATTCCAACATTAAATATATGTTTAAGAAAATATCGTATGCGATTACTTAGAATGATAGTTCAACAGGTGGGCCGCCTAATATCGCAGTCAAAATATTTGTATTACAATTTGAAATCCCTTACTTACTGCAATCATATTTGGTTTACCACTACGAAGTTTAGTCATGTATGTCTGACAGTCTTTATTTTATAGCCGTTCAATAATATATGAGCACACTTTGGTTACCGTATCATAAGTGTAAAATGTTATCATCACAGGAATTAACACCAAGCGGACATTAATTCTCTTGTTTTAATAGGTTTGATAACCTCAAAGATGATTCTTATCAAAACCATACCCAGCCTATTCCAGAGCTCACATATCACATCCGAAATCAGGGCAGTGCCAAAAAATGTATCAGAGTTAATGACACTTTTGAACCTCGTATCTATGTGTGTTTATCGTAAAACGTTGATAATACAAAGGATGATGAGCATTTATTATTAAAACTTGATGCAAAAGTAAGGGATAAATTGAAGTTGAGCTCTAGAAATACGGTTCGATTGCAAAAAAGGATTGTACAATATATTAACGATTTTAAAGTTGGCATTTTTGGATCACCCTGTGTGTGTTCTCATATCTGGCAAATATCTCGAGTTATTGCCCTACGCCACAATAAGTGACCTTAAAAGGTACCACACTCATAATTATAGACAGGAATTCAATTAAAAGAATGAAAATAATTCAACATATGATTTTATTTTAGATGATATTTGATACCTTGGATTATTTTGATTATTCGAACTACTGTTCGAACCTTGGATGTTATTCTCACAAAGATGTGGTCAATGTTACCTCCGACCGAGTGCGTCTGTCAAACTTCTACAGATTAATGTACATATCTATGTGTTCGACAAAACACATCTGAAGTTATATCGGCCGAAAAAGTTGTAATAATAGTAACCAACATGAGAACACAAGTACGAATAATGAAAATTATACAAATCAACTTTTAATATATAAAGGGGAAATCTAAATCGAACAATATTGTTCATTAATTTTCAATTTCAGATCGAAAAGACAAGTAAGCAACCATCAATAACGATATTTCTTAGTCTTTTTTGACACCGTCATCTAACCTTGTCAATCATATTTACAACAGAAATTATGATTTTTGAGAAATGAAGTGTTTCTAACAAAATTACTGTATATTATCTGAAATGAAAATTGTAGCAAATAACAGTGGCGATTACCTAATGCTAAAGTACACCTTCCGTCAAAAATGACGCTACATCTAAGCTTTTGTACGTGATCGCCCTACTATTCATATACGATTCTAGACTGATGTCAGTAATTTATTTTTTCACGTATGACTTATTAATATAATTTATCAGCAGATAAAAACAACGTAATTCGTTTACTTTTATTTGAGATTTAACTATTTATTTTGGAATATATATTAGACGGTGGGAATTGTCTGATTTTCTTTTTGATTCGTATCTCTCTCTTTTTCTATCTGTGTCTCTGTGTATGTGTGTCTCTGTATTCGTCTCGCTCTCTTCTCCCTATATATATATATATATATATATATATATATATATATTATATATATATATATATATATATATATATAATATTTGTTGTTGTTTATTATCTATGTACGTATACGTTTCATCCCTTTTCAATCGGGATTCATCAGCATAGAGATATGACTATTCACTACCGGTCGTACGATTCGAAACCCTGGATAACAAGTATTTTTCAACTTGCATCCAACGCCTTAAACCGCGCGCCCACCAGTTGAACAGCCGATAAACAATGATAATTTAACACATATAAAAGCGGCTTGATGTCGAAGCACTCTACTTCTATTAAAGAAGGAGTGATGCATATAAAGCAAGTGACGTCATATATATATATATATATATATATATATATTATATATATATATATATATATATATATATATATATATATATATATATATATATATATATATATATATATGCGAGATCCGAACACCGGTTCGAAGGTCACTCTGAGCTGCCTGGTAAATAACGGCCACGTGTCGCTATTTACAGTTAAAGTTATTCTGCATTTACTAATTAATTGACGATGGCCCTTGGGTTAAGATCACCGACTACGAATCAGTGGCGATTTGTGTTCGGGGTTCGCGCCCACCGACCGTTGAAAATTAGTTCCTAGACTGAAGATTGCGTTAGCATGAAACATCGATGTCTCTAGGTATTTAAATATTTAATATTTATTTAAAAAATATTATTGTTTATCAGCCCCCCTTCCCACAAGAGCTGGGCACTTTCGAGTAGCTTTAATAACAAGCAGTACTAATAGCTATATGCGAGATCCGAACACCGGTTCGAAGGTCACTCTGAGCTGCCTGGTAAATAACGGCCACGTGTCGCTATTTACAGTTAAAGTTATTCTGCATTTACTAATTAATTGACGATGGCCCTTGGGTTAAGATCACCGAGTACGAATCAGTGGCGATTTGTGTTCGGGGTTCGCGCCCACCGACCGTTCAAAATTAGTTCCTAGACTGAAGTTTGCGTTAGCAATGAAACATCGATGTCTCTAGGTATTTAAATATTTAATATTTATTTAAAAAATATTATTGTTTATCAGCCCCCCTTCCCACAAGAGCTGGGCACTTTCGAGTAGCTTTAATAACAAGCAGTACTAATAGCTATATGCGAGATCCGAACACCGGTTCGAAGGTCACTCTGAGCTGCCTGGTAAATAACGGCCACGTGTCGCTATTTACAGTTAAAGTTATTCTGCATTTACTAATTAATTGACGATGGCCCTTGGGTTAAGATCACCGACTACGAATCAGTGGCGATTTGTGTTCGGGGTTCGCGCCCACCGACCGTTGAAAATTAGTTCCTAGACTGAAGATTGCGTTAGCATGAAACATCGATGTCTCTAGGTATTTTAATATTTAATATTTATTTAAAAAATATTATTGTTTATATATATATATATATATATATATATATATATATATATATATATATATATATACATATATATATATATATATACATATATATATATAACATGGATATAAATATATTATGTATACCTTTAAGATGAGTCGTTTATGAAAGAATCGATACCGGATACACATATTATATAGACAATTATAAAGTGAGATTTAAGAGTGTAAAAATACCATACCTATTATATCATCAGTACTCTAAACAAGATGTTTCAAATAAAAGACATTTATTAAGAAAACGAGTTTTGCTAAATGAAGCCAGGGATGTTCAAATAATGAAAGGAAGTTAAATTGAATTTGTTTTTTATTTGGAACATCTTGTTTTGAGCAACTGTATTATACAATGTTTATTCTCATTTCGTTACTTCTCCCTCCCCCCCCTCTCTCTCTCTCTCTCTATATATATATATATGTATATATATATATATCTATATATATATATAAGTAAATCCATATCATTTTATAGAGAGAAGGATTGTAGTATATATTATTACATTGTATGTAAATGAAATATTATGTGTACTATTCTTTTAGTTATAAAAACATTCTAATTTACAGTTTAAGATTATAATAATACATTTCGATATAGTAAGTATTTCATTTCTAAAACGTGTATTCGTATAGAATTAAACGGTGACATATGCAAATGTAAAAATTTAAAGGCAACTAGTCAGACACAACCTAACCTTCTCATATATATATATATCAAGAACGCAAGTGTTTAGAGGGTTTTATTATTTATTTTTTAATCGATCGCTAAATATATTGGATAAAATGAAACTCTCTTAAATCAGATAAAGTGCGTGTGCTGTTAATAAGATTACATAGTAAGTAGGGTTATATCCAAAAAACGGGTGAACCTTTACCCTTACCATTTTGAAAGAATGGAATTGTTACACAAAAGTTGGTTCTTCTTATTCTTGCGTTTTATAGCGATTACACCCCTTGTGAATGATGTATAACTGAAACAAAATATTAACTGTAAACGATTGGTTGCATGAAATCATTGAATTAATTTTGGAGATCTAAATTATTCATCAATTGACAGTGAGATGTTCTTCTGTCCCTCATCAAACCGATTCGACAAATCATTGCTGCTCCCAAATGTCTAGCGTCCGGTATGAGGCCTTATACATAGCCTTAAAAGAAAGATCACACACTTAGAAAAAAAAGAAAACTGTTTTAATTCAGCATGTTTCGACTGCAACCAAGTTCTTTCAGGACCAGCAACCATGAATCATTGATCTTGTATTCTCAAAAGACTCGTTGACATTGTCAGATGAAAGTCTTATCTTCCATTCGTAAGCGTGATAAGGCAACTTTTAAATTCGAAGCTTGACGTAACAGAAAAACAAAAATTCGAAGCCCTTAATCAAGAGATCCTATCTGCGGTGGCTAAAACGTTCGACTGCGAGAATATAACAACACTCCCAACAATCAAACTCACAGTTGGAGAGTAACAAAAAAAATCAATAGCTCTATTTATACAGAAGGATTCGTTCGATGAATAAATCGATTGGATAATTTCTTTACTAACATACCTTCCGTGCCCAAGCGAATGTGTCTTTCCACTTTGCCGTGATATTTTTGATTTCCCCGTACACCACTTCAACAACAATAGATCACTAGGCAAGCCAAGTAACAGTAAAGCCGTCGCAATGTTGTATGGACAGCTATTTGATCAATGAAACTGCAGAAGGCTTCAGATGTGTAGAAAACAACAGAGCGGCTAGTCTAAGAGTCAAGTTCGATCTATGAAACACGTTTAACAGAACAAGCGTATACTAATCCACAAATGTTTTACGATCATGTACAGCGAAACAAACGGCCTAATAAAGAAGTGGTTTAGCTCACCATCGCAGATGGTATGCTTATACCAGCCCCTTTAGTCCGAGTTTATTCTATTTACATCAATAACATTAGTGACAAAAAAGCCACAACTTAAACCTTACAAAGAAATCCGACTATACATAACCCTGGTATGCTACATATTTTAGTATGTTATTAAAGCAACCCCTCATTATCTTCTAAACCTTATTCTACAACTAGAGCAAATTCAAAAGTTGGCAACCAGATGATAACGAGTTTCTCAACACTTACCCATCGAGCACCGTTTGAAAGACGAAATCTGTTCCCTTTTTTAGTAGTGAAGGATATGAATGAATCTAATTACGGCAAACAGCATCATAAGCGACATCGAAATCTATCTTTAAAAAAGTTTCTTACCCCAACATCAAGTCGAAGATGTAACATCGTCGAATCCGTTTCAACTAAAAAAGCAGCATTCTATGTCCGTGGTTCTACCCTAGAAACAGTTTGCGATAAACGTTCGTGATGATATCTAGAATATCCAGGGTTTAATTTCATATGTGAAAACATTCAGACATATACAATATCTTCTTACTGTATTTTTACCTTTAGCTTGATTAGTTGGTTGATTAAATTTCAGATTCTAATACAGGACAAATAGAAGAGGTGTCTTCTAGCGTTAATCGTAGTGACACTATTACGTCATACGACGACAAACAAGACTATATGAGCAAATCAATTCATCTACACTGCAACATATATTTATTTTTTCTCATTAGATCTCTGGCTACAGACTAAGAGAAACGTGGCTTTTATATTTTAAATAAAAAAAACAATCAGTAAAAAGAGCCAGTATTAGTTTGATTAATATTAACAAAGGCAGTGTATTTAATGATAAATGATATTCTCATTATATCGCCTTTCAACTAATATTAAACGCATTAATGTTGTTCAACAACTAGAAGTAAAGTGGTGACCGTTAAGAATAGTGAACATAGCCACTAGACTATTCCTACTTTTTCATAGGAAGTTAATAGTACAAAGTTGCAGGCAGTAAAACGTCCGACTTTTTACAGGTGTGTATTTTTTGAACTCCGGAAACTAGAGAATCTTGAAATCAATCTTTTTATTTAATACATGTGGTAAATTGTTCTAGTCTCTAAGCACTTTTTATTACGTTGTTTATATCGAATGTACTACGGATTAAACATTCAGTCTCAAAAAAACTGTGCCTTAGAATTGATTATTACTTAGCCCATTTAAACTGCACCACATGTGACATCAACCGATACGTTGTGAAAATAACATCCAATATGGGAACCGTAGTAAGAATAATTAACATAATCGAAATTATTAATCGTTTTCTGAAAAGTCCGATACTTTTCTATTAGCAAATCAACATTTCAGCAAAATAAAGACACATCGGAGCGCAGACACCAAGATAACTCTTTACAAATAATAATTGTAAAAAAAACTAACGTTAAGAAATGTCATCACCAGAAAATGATAAAAAGTGGTAGAAACACATTTTAGGCACATTTTTATTGAATAAAGATCGGGCATTTAAAATATTACAGAAATTAGAGAATTGTTTTAAAACATTGAACACTGTTATCTAATCTCAATGACTATTTCACTATTCATAACTAACTAATTATTTCATCAATAGTTTTGTTTTATTATTATTAATAGTGGAATTTAAAAGAATGCATTACTATGATATTTAATTAACAGATTGTTAATTCTACTTTATAATTATATACTAAAATTATCTGCCTGAAATGGTGCCAACTTCATTACATTCAGTATTTCCTGTGTTAGTTATTACGTAAAACAGATATTCTTTTATCTATATCAGTGATAAGAAATGAAAAATAATTAATTCTTCGAACCTTCTGTATTATTTTCTTGCGGTGATTTAAACAAAGTGAAAATGTTTTTTGTCCGTCGAAAACTCTATTTTTCCAAGTCTATTAAGTCCGTAGAGACATCTAAGAAACCTTACATTAACGAAACATCGTATGGAAAATTGTCTTTTCATTCACTTTAAAGCTTTTGTAAACCGTGTATGTATCGGACACATTTCTCCGAAAGATGCGACATTTTTTACAACGAGTCTTCTACTTAAATAGATTAAAAGGAAAAGTAAATCGATACTATGTATATATATATATATATATATATATATATATATATATATATATATATATATATATATATATGTATATATATATATATATATATATATAGAGAGAGAGAGAGAGAGAGAGAGCGCGGGAGAGATGTTTCAAATATGTATATAGGTATATATATATATATATATTATATATATATATATATATATATATATATATATATAAATTTATATTAATGCATACGCCTATGCATAAATATATGTCCTAATATATATGTATACATATCGATATATACGTATGTATTTTTATATATTTCATACATGTATACATATATATGAATGTGCACACATATTGAATTCGAAAATGTGGAAGACTAATATTTTCTGCAAAAAGCGTTCTCTTTATAATCGAACGTATAAAGCTCATGGAAACACACCTTACACCAAATGAATTAAAACAATGTAACAAATGTTATGATGAAACATCATATACACATACAGATGTACACGCTCACACATAGTTCCACACAACATAACATACATTTATCAAACACGCTGCAGATAATGCATACAAAACACAATATAAAACGACATACACACCACCTACCCTCACACACACACGCACCCCCCCCCCCCACACACACATATATATATATATATATATATATATATATATATATATATATATATATATATATATATACAAAGAACTTTGATTCCTACTAGAGAAACTTGAATGCGTCCTGGACAGAACTTGAATGCTTACTAGACACTGCTCTACCTGACATGAGTATATTGCCCCCTCAAGTAAACCATAACCAAATATTCACAATAACATTGTATTCGAAACCCAAATAAAGTGTTATCGGTATGGCTACACTAACTGGATCATACGAGGACTGGTTCACATTCTCAAAGTGATGTTGACTATAGTAACAACACTAAGCCGGATACTTTTACCAGATTAGATGGATTCCTGTCCTGGATTCCGGTAAAACCTAGAGACCACAAGTATAGTATACTATAACTTATCACTGGTTATTTGTGTGAGAAGAAAATTAGTTTTCCTAACTTCTCTACTATACGAAGCGTTTGAGAGGAAAAAAGAACTTTAATTGAATATTCGAATATCTATGTATTTCATATAGAGATCACTTGTTAACCAAATAAGGAATACTTTGATATCTTAGAACTTAAGTAAGTAAGTATATATATATATATATATATATATATATATATATATATATATATATATATATATATATAATTTAATTTTAGTGCTAGGAATGGTCTTTGAGGATTCATTTTGATACACAATTGCAAGTATGTAACCATCATATACCCTTATTATCGATTTATACACCCAGAACTAAACTAAAAGCTTCGCCGTGTTATTAATGAGTTTTGGTTGTATGTGAATCGATTTGCTAAAACGTGTTCCAGATCGTTTCAATAATATGGAAACATAATATATTGTTTTTATATTATTCTGTACAACGGACTTTTATTCACGATACGATATTTCAAAAGATAATTACAATAACAGTTTTATTTTTATTTTAACATACTTTCATAGAATACATTATGGAGAAAAAAAGTATAATGATAATTAATAAAAGTTTATGAAATAAATGTTTATCCACAACTAGTGGCTTCTGCTTCATTCGTGTGAATCAGATGATTCTGTTGTTGGTATTAGTTTCCCCGATGGTTTTTTTCTGAAAATACATCGGGAACTTACGGGAAGGACCACGGGAAGGTTGCCGACATCCCTAAGGGAAAGTGGTACTGTGGAACCGACTGGATTCAAACTTGGAACACCGAGGTATTCAGTATGTGTTGATACCCCATTTACCACCGTCACGTCCCACGACTAGTGCCCATAATACTATACTCCTATGCCAAGTTTAAAACACTTCAGATTGAACATTAAAGGAAACCCTTTCAAGAACAGTCACATAGCAGGCATGGTTAAGATTCCTTTTCTAACAGTATCCTCATTAAGACGATTTAACATATTCGCACAGAGCTGATGAAATTCAAATAATATGAAGAATTGTTTTATTTGTGATTCACTAGAATATGAATCCAACAAATAAAAAGATACACACCAATATAGACATTAGTGTAGACGTACATGGGCACACATATAGGGAGAATGTGTTATATTATGGTATGCTAAATAAACGTCATATAGAAGGAGGTAAAAAGGAAATACACCATTTGCAATCACTGTTAATATACGTGTAACAATAAAAGAGTATTGTGTGTTGAGTACCCTACAACCGTTTGTTTAAACACTACTCTACATCATATCGCTTGAAGTCTTTCAATGTATGTGAACATATATATTGTCTCATTTATAGATGAATCCAATGTAATTATTAAATCCAACGCTTTTTTTTATATTTCACTTATAAATATTAGATAATTTCATGAATTATATGTTTAAAAATAATATAACCTGAAGTTTTACTCGAATTTATTAATATAACAGATAGTTCGATGATTCCTGGTAACGTGTAGATTTTATTAATCGTGTCTTTATAGACATTATTTAATGTTATTATTTTCTAGTTAGTGTATAGTTCCTTCGCGCATGGCTTTTTTATGATTACAACTGGTATATTTGTTTGTCTTTTATTCAAAATGTATGTGCGAGACATGCATTGTATACATTATGATCATGTGTTATAACTGGACTTCTGCTTTAATTAATAAAGTGCAGATATTATGATAATTTCCTATGTAGTTTTATTAGTAGTGTTTTCTCCTGTCATGTAGGAACAGTGGTATAATAACACATTTCTGGTAACATGTGTCATGGCCACCGAGAGTTACTACAGGCCGGTTAGCTAGAAAATGACGTCACTTCATTCCGTGTCAAAACAAGGACCGTAGTAATAACAATAAGAAGGCATTTCGACTTCTCTATTCACTAAATAACCCATCAAAATTCAGGAAATCAACCAATTTTAATGAAATTTTCAGGATTTATTAATTAATGATCACGGATATATAATAAATCCATTACTTTATTATAAAGCTTGGTGCAAATGTATAATTTCTTGTAAACAAAAAAACACCTTTAATAAAGTTATTCAAAATACCAAAATATGTTGACCATACGATATTGTAAATATTTAAAACAAAGCATTAGAAAACTTTAAAAATTGCATGTAAAAAAGAAAAGAAAAGAACACGATTCGATTCATCTTGAAACTGATCTTTATTCAATATAAATTTAAAGAAAATAATAATTCACGATCAAATACTGCAAAAAACTGAATTATGAATTACCATTATTTAAACTTCTAACCCAATCAACCGTAAGTAATTCAGACTTTGAAATTTGTTTAAAAATTATACAAAAAAAAGTTCAATGTTAACTGTCTTCTTAATAATGGAATCAAAATTCAGGAAATCAACCAATTTTAAAATTTCATTTCATAATTCACAAAGTTAAAATGCCTACTGCATATGTTTGGATTTCCAAAAGACAAATAATTACTGCAAATATGGATACACGTAATAATGTTTACGCCGACTAAATATAGTGTAGTAAGTTTGAATTTTTTAAAATTATATAAAAAATCAAGTCTGAATTACTTATTCATTATTTGATAAAAAAGTAGTGTTTAATTTTTGTTATTACTTTTTTTCGATGTCTTAATTGTAGTATAGTTTATCTTTTCTCTGTACTTTTGTAGATTTAATAAATGAAATAATAACATCATAGGGGGAGGCAGGAAGTTAGTTGCTTAGCCTTGTCAACTCTCGGTGGCCACGCATGTGTTCCTTACATATACAAAAGTAAGTTTGTGTCATTATTTTCTAATTTATTTTTTTATTCTAAAAGACATATCAGAACTTTGATTATTTCTGTAATAGTTTTGTTTCTTTTGCCAAAATAGCTTTTATTTTATTGTTAGTTTTCTCCTAGAAAAGTTAAATATGATTAAAATAGTATGTATCTCATTATTCAGTATATTATTAAGTTACTTTTGCCAGGTCGAAGATGTTACTCGTACAATATATTATTTCTTTAATAAAGTTAAAAAATAAATATAATCTAAAATACGTAGTAAAAACAAAGGTTTTATTCTGATGCAATTAGTCACCTGGTTTCCTTGTTTGGGTTACAAACGGGCACATTATTGCCATTAACTAGCAAGTCCTAATGGACATTACACAGTACATGTTCATCAATCTGTACTATTTACTATTTAAAATAGAATTACTTTTTAAGTAATACATTTCTGTAAAAGTACAATTTTAAAATTACTATTTTCTCTTCTGTAAGAATAATTGCCATTGACAGGTAAATATTCTTTAAACAAATAAACAAACATGTATTTTCTTGCTGTTTTTATTAAAAAACTATAGCAATATGATACTTATTGAAACAATAATTATTTTGTATTCTTCCTGTAAATATAATTCGCAAAAATATACTTCAAATCAATGAAACGGGTGCTGCTTTTTAAAATGTATTTGTTTCAAATTATACTTTTTAGTAGTAGACTAGCCGACATGATTTAAAGTGGGAACAATTCCTTTTAAATACAGCAATCGGAACTGTTGCTGTTCGTGACGTTAACTTAATCACTGATCACTATCTTTGTTTTAAATGTTTGTGAAAGGTGGTAACGTAACTATAAACAAGAAATGCCTTAGCGTATTATTGTATAGATTATAAAATGTAGGAATAAAATGTGTTGCAAGATACATTTTTTTTAAAATAATGGATGTTTAAATATTGGAATATACACAACCACACTATCTGTTTGTAATTGATCAGAGCTTTTCAAGAAACTGAACATATACATGAATATTAAAACATTGAGAAATGCATAGGAAACATATTTTTATCAATATCGCTGTGAATATCCTTTTGATTTTGACAAACTAGACTTTAATGTTTGTCCAGACAACAAGTTACAAACAAAACTGATATATATATATATATATATATATATATATATATATATATATATATATATATATATATATGTGTGTGTGTGTGTGTGTGTGTTTATCGTTCAAGTTTCAAAGTATTGCATAGAAAGTTAATAAAATTTAAATATAAGCCAAATTAGCAATACAAGATTAATGTATTATTATTTTTTTTCTTACATTAATCCTATCGATTACGGAATAAAATTCCTTCTTCAGGGGTGACCAGTATTGAGTCATTTTTTTTTTCATCAAAAAACAAGAATTAAGAAACTTATTTCTTTGTTAATTTGATAAACGTCAATGATGGTACGACGTATACATATGTATATATATATATATCTACACGTAAACATAAATAAGACTATATAAGACTATATATATACATGCATATATATATATATATATATATATATATAAAAAGCAGCACGTTTTACATTTTCCGTACTTGATTTTAATGCAGTAAGATTTTTCAGTTTCTGATACATTCATTTTTTTAGTGCTTCTGAATATATTTATTTGCGAGCAGTATTTCAATTTCAAGCAATATTATCTAGACAAATAGTGCTATGGTTTCTTGTGAAATGCAAAACAGGTACGAATTTAAGAAAATAAAAACTCTGCTACTACATGCTTTCGTGTTAGAACAATCCACTATACAATAAAGATCATAGTGTATTTTATTGGTTTTAGTAAATTTTATTCTATCCAATAACGCAAGTAAAAAGCCAATAAAACAGTGGTATTCGTACATACAAGGTACCCTATTGATTTTTTTCTTTTTTTCTAGTAGTTTGTGCTAGCCGTTACTTTACGATACTTAAAAATAACTGAATTAACTGCTATTTAAGGTTCTCTTATGTGGTTTTATGTTGAATCGTGATTATGATTAAATTATTAAAAAATAGAAAGAATGTTGGTCTGGAGCATCTTAATATATCTGAAAAATAATGTTATGGTAAAAAAATGATGATATTACTAAGAAGAAATTAAGCAGTATCAGAAGATATCAAGCATTCAACAAAATTATCAAACATATTTTTGATAAGTTTGAGTTTTTTAAGTTTATTTCTTCACTGGTAACTTTTTGTTTGTCTATATTGAAATTATTTGTTTGAATTATATTTGTTCTGTTTTATAATTGTTCGTCTGTTTTCATTTTAAAGTAACTTATACATCGTTTTATTTTCATATATAACTAACTTATCATTTTGTACATTAAACCATGATTTGTTTTCATTTTAAAGTGCCTTATTCATCGTTTTGTTTTTCATATGTTACTAACTTATCATTCTGTACATTAAAAATGATTTGTTTTCATTTGAAAGTAACTTATTTATCGTTTTATTTTTCATATATATACTAACTTATCATTTTTTAAATTTAAACAAAATAAATATTATTTGTCTTGATTTCAAACTAACACATTCTATCGTTTTATTTTTCATATATAACTAATTAATGTGTTTTTATATTTAAACAAAAATAAATATTAATTGTTTTTATTTTAAATTAATATATTTTTCATTTGCATTCATTGTAAACGATTATATTTAAAAGATAAGCCCTCCAAATAGCTGCCAAATTGTATAGACTATGTTTGTCTAATTTGTAAATCAGTGACAGGGCACCTTCGTTTTAGTGTCTTGTATTTTTTTAGGATTTCGTTTGCTACTTTAATTTTCATTTGCCAAATATTAATAACCAAATATTAATATTTAACTATATATCATAATTGTTTCTAGTCAAACATAAGGTGATTGGAAAAGTTAAGGGAGAACACATTTATTAGTAAGACAAAAATTGTAAAACTAAACAATGTACATTAAAAATTAAATTGCAACATATTTAAATAGTATAATACTGACGTGTCTAATATAGAAGGAATTGTCTTAAGAATACAATTAATTTGCATGGAGAAACATAAAAGAAATCAATATTGAAAAAAGAAATCCGACAAATCAGACAGCAAATTAATACAAAATAAACATAAAATTTGGCAGCATGTCTGCCGGTTAAACGCTTCAATATTATTTGTAAAACTAACTTATCTTTTGTTTTCATTTATTTGTAAATAGTCAAGGTTTGTCTTCGTGTTTTAAATATGTTTCAATTGTTTTGAATTTGTTTCTTTATTAAATTATTATTCGTTTGTACCGTAAATACATAATTGCAGTATTTGATTGTATTCTGCTTCAAAAGTTAAAAACATATCGTAACCAAAAATATGTTCTATAATTCAAATAAGTTTGTATTGTAACTTTTAAAAAATGATAAACTTCATTGCTTATGTCATCATGTTTTTATTTATATAATTGCTATAATGAGTTTTTCCAGATTGTTACCAATCCAAATGGATTAATTTTACTCATTAAACTTTAAAAAAACGTTATGTGTATTTACTTAAACGCAGCTACAACAGTCAACGTTTCTATTCTTTTAAAAGGATTCTTCTTATTTGGTGTTGCTGTTTTTGTAAATTAAGTAGTTCAGTCACTATGTTCTTACCCCACACAAGGTCTTCACTTGCCACAAGATCGTGCTTAATTCGCACGTAGGCCTAAACCCTAAAAGATCGCCTAAATAGGACCCTGCTGAATATGAATAAGAGGTCTAACTTAAAAGATTCCCCGAGTATTACCGGTCGGCATTTACCGGTTACTCCGCATTATATATATATATATATATATATATATATATATATATATATATATATATATATATATATATATATATATAGTTGGGTCACCAATTTAGCTCAGGTGACATGTTTTAAATCGGTCAAAAAATGAATTTGCTCCGAAAGAAAATTTATAAAATGAAATATGAAAAAGTGATCCATTTCTGCTCACTATCTCGTCCTTCAATACAATTATTAAATGTCGGGATATTTTCTCCGATTGATGTATATAAGGGGCTAATCTTATATTTAGTTCATAGTTTATTTTATTATTTTAACTGTTCAGAAATGTATGTATATGAAAAGAATAAAAGCAGACATACAGTTAGTTTTCGTATACAATAAAATATAAAGGTTAGAGGGTATAAACCAAATCAGTCGAACATAAATAAACTACCGAATTACAAGATTTTGTTGCGTTCATATTGTTGCTAACATATAAAGTCCACCTTTTAAGAAACGGACGTTGATTTACCTATATATATATATATATATATATAGAAGAGAGAGAAAGAGAGAGACAGACACACAGAAAGACAAACATACAGACAGAGAGACAGAGAATATAGAAAGAAAAAAATCGCAACCACATTGCAACTATCAGCATTTATAATTTATTTCGACTTCCCAGTCTTTTCAGAATGTTAACGGGACAGTAGTAATGTTTTTAAGTTTTTTTTTTATATTAACCGATGATATCGTTTTGGACTTTTTAACCTCATCCGTGTAGGGGAAGCGGTTTCAAGCGTCACATGCGATCGAACGCAGTTCGTAAATTCAATGACCCGTTGGATGACTCACTGGACACGAGTTCGAATGTTTGAATGAATTAACAATTTACTTTTCAAGGTCAGGTAAATTGAAAAATATGAAAAGACAAAATTCACAATAAGTGTGTTCGCTACTCTTTTCTTTTCTGTAGTGTTCCTTTTACTATTTGGTAAATAGTATTAACATGAATTAATTCAAAATGTTGTTGTTGGTTTCGTTATTATTGGCTCATATCAAACACCTAGAGAGAGAAAGAGCGATAAAGGGTGACAGAAGGAGAGTAACAAACTTATATAATAGAGACGTTAGGGGCAGTCAAACAAAGTGGGTGAGGGTCACAGTAATAAAACACAAACTGAGTAAGTAACGATTAACATTGTGAGTATATAGAAGATGACGGGTAATTAGATGAATTAATTATTTAAAACAAAACTCAATTCCAAATCTAAGGAGCTTAAATGATTGACACAACGATAGTAAATAATGGGTAACGTGATGCGTTACTTACAAGTAAGATGAATCGTAACAATTTAAATGGAATGTTTTTGCAAACATATCTCAATCCTAAACATTAGCAATATTTTCGCATACATTCCCTGTGATAAGAATATATACAAAAATGATTGGTAGAAACAAACGTTGATTAATTAATCTTTAGTATAATATATAGCTGGATACAAGTGATATATTTTGACAGGTAAACGTATAATGTAAATAGGTGTGTAACACTTTGATTAAAATAAACACTAATCAGACAATATATATTGCAAATAAATTCATATGAATCCGATGATACTTTTTAGAAGATTTTCAATCATAACATTACAGTAATGCACTGGGAAACACATAAGCAATTTTCATTCTAATCACGACTTATTTCAGGTGTCTTCCAATATATCAATATAAACACTTAGCCGTAAATATGTGCGCAGACGAAATGAAAAACTAACAAACTAAAATTGATGTGTTTTATACTAAAAGAGAGTGCGTGTTCATTTTTTCTCTTCTTGCTCTTATATCGACTAAAGTTCTGTTTTTTAATCATTTTTCATTGGACGTCTCTGGATATACAGCTACGTGCTATATCCCTTTACAATAAGCGTCTATCGAGATTGGAAGCTAAACGGCTTCCTGGAAAATGAAATACTAGATAAGAAAGAAAAAGATGCTGGTTTTGTTTCCGTGTGTCACTTTTATGGGGTATGGACGATATTCCAATATAAGTCTCAACCGAAAAAGACTATCTTATTCAAATGATAAGCGAGAGAATATTAATTTACCCACTTACATGGTATATGTGTCTACAAATATTTATTTATAAAACATATATTTTGGTAATCCCTTATATTAGATAATAGTTTATATTTCGCGAACATTTCTGAAAAATATAACATTTCAATAATACTAAACCAGAATTCATAATGGCATATATAATACCGTTATCTTTCGATTCGGCAGATTTCATTTCGACAATCACCGTGTGTTTTACTGTCACACATCGTATATTGTTGTTGTTGTATATCTGCTTATTCACTCACTGACACTAAGTTTTAATTATTATAATTAGGCTAGTGTTGAGGAGGTATGGGTCATTTACAGGCAGACTGTTATTATGAAGGCTTTATATTTATGAAATACATAATTGTAGCGAATATATATATATATATATATATATATATATATATATATATATATATGTGTGTGTGTAGGGTGTGTATATATATATATATATATATATATATATATATACATATATATATATATATATGTGTGTGTGTGTAAAAAATGACAAACGGAAAAACCAGTAAAAGTGCAGAAGAAAAACAAAAACAAAAGATGTTGACCGGTTTCGTTCTGTTAAAAACGTCTTTAGAAATGAAGGTATTAAAATAGTTTTATTTTGAAGGCACATACATGGGATGAGGAGAGGATGATCTGATTGGACCATATGAAGAACTTAGGTGATGTTGAAAAATGATGGGTGGGTGGCACAGTTTACTGTGTTTCTTATTCTTTTGTTTATATTTCTATTTCGTTCTTTTTTTTTGTTTCCACACCTAATGAGCTAGTATGACGATGGTGGTGGGAGAGGAAGAGAAGCGACAAGAGGAAAGACAGTACGAGTAGCTGCGCAAGGTTAGCAAGTAAAAGTGGGCATGAAATTGGTATGCTAGACGCCAGCATCCAAAGATCAATCAGAATGAGTTGGGGATGAGTTTGCTAGTTTATCATACATTAGGTGTTTACAGAGTAATAAAGGGTCTTACACACGACAGCCAATATATATGTAGACATATGCACGTACATATACACACATACACATGTATGCATGGGGTGATAAACATGATAACTCGTGAAAAGAAAGTGCCGTGGTAGACAAAACGTGTGAAAAATGAAACAAACGGAAGAGTAGGTTAGAACAGTGGGAGAAAAGCAAAAATATATGTAGATTTCGAAAAAATAGAAAATACGGGTTAAGTTTTAGAGAGATGTATTAACATGATTTGATTACCAATGAGAGCAAGTTATAGTGACAGGGTATATACACATATATATATATATATATATATATATATATATACACATAAACCCATACAAACATACATATATGTGCACACATACACCCACCAGTATACACACACATAACATATACGTACCCACACACACACACACATACATATATATATATATATATGTGCACATATATACACACACATATATATATATATATATATATATATATATATATATATATATATATATATATATATATATATATATAGAGAGAGAGAGAGAGAGAGAGAGAGAGAGAGAGAGAAATTTAATCAGAGTCGCAGTGGTGCAACATACTGCACTGTTTTAGTGCGACTTTTGCAAGGTGTTTGATTAGGGTATAAGAGCCGGCCCTTAGGTTGAAGTTTGATGGTTATTAAAGGACTATAGTCGCGCTTTCAATGCATTTGAGGCGGGGGAGAGAGTGTTCACTTTTAAGGAGAGTGCAGTCAGAAAGTTTTGGATTGTGGGAGAGAGTGTCCTTGTGTATCACTAGAGCATTAGTGGAAATTTCGTGTTTGAGGTCCCGCTAGTGTTCGTAAATGCGAGATCTCAAGTTTCTGGACGTTTCCCCAATGTAGTACATCGGACATGCGCCGCATTTTATTTTGTAGATGCCGGCAAAGTGTCTTTGGAGGGAGGTCGGGAGCGGGGTTTGGATTTGATAAGATGAATTTTTAGAAATCTGAGGCATTTAGATATAGTAACATCCATCTCAAAAACCATTAACTAATTATTTAATACGTTTGTCATTGTTTCACACATTTTGTCCACCACGACATTTCTTTTTCATGAATTATCTTGTACCTTACCCCATATATATATATATATATATATATATGTATATATATATATATATATACTAGAATGGGCCGAAGGGCTAGTAGGTGTTGCTAGAATTTATATATATATATATACATATATATATAGTCATCCACATAAGGAAAGGTAGTTTGCTTGTATCATTGTGTGTAATACGTATATAGAGGAGTATTGCAATGGAAGACATGGAAATATGTCGGCGTTGAGAAGTAAGACAAAACAAGTAATTTTAGTTAGATATTTTTAAAAAAACTTTTTAAATATTTTTTTATTCATATAGCAAATCTTACTTGATTAGGCAATACTTCAACATTGATGTATTCTGTGTGCCCGTGTTCGATAATATATTTTGAGGAATACCTCTTAGTAAAATGGTAGGTGTTTCAAATATCAAACAGTGTGTGGATAATATATATATATATATATATATATATATATATATATATATATATATACTATGAAAACCTGCCTGCCCTTTGGTCAACAATTAATTGAGGCTAGGGTATAGGTAACTAATCTACGTTAGACACAAACACCAATTAGTAATGCCACAGGTAATCCCCTAAAAGTCTGGATCCCTCTAAAAAGACATGCACAGGATAACGCACAATTTACCTTAAATATATATGAAACTGATACATCACTTTAAATTCCAAAATATGTTTTCTTTCTTCTATTTTCCACGTTGTTCACGTGTACTCGCCTAATAAAGCAGAATATACTTTTTGGGTGGGGTTGGTCGTAGCGGAGTGTGTAAATCTGCAAACATAATCATATTTATTTTTTTAAATCGTTTATGTTTAACTGAATGTCTCTTTCTTTCTTTAATTTTCAGCAATTGAGTTTAGTTATGTTTACTGTTCCTGTGAATATTAAATAAATAGCTTCATTATATTAGCTAAATAATAAAATATCTTATCTTAAAATAATATTAACATTTTGAGTAGTATTGTAAATTAACACCCTCAGTCCCCTAGTGATATTTTACTTTTTAGGCGGTTACGTGTGGATACCCTAGAAATTCTGACGGCAATAAAAAACAACAGCACATTATTTTACAATTTAGATTGTCGCATATAACTTAAACGTAAAATGATCATTCATATTAGGGATTTTTTTTTTTTTGCTATTGCAGATGAATTATATTGATTATAATTTGAGGGGCTATATGTCTACTTTTTAGGCGAGTACGTGTGGTTTTACGACCTTGCCAGTCGGACTTAGGATTGGTGCTTAAAGTATATTTGTTAAATGTCTTAATAAGTCGAAATTACCTTAAACAGTAGAATAATATTTTTTTTAAAGGGGAGTAGTTTAGCTGAGGTTTTTATTCTACAAATCTACCAACAAATATATTAGTTGACTGTCCTAATAAGTTGAAATTACCCCAAAAAGTAGAATCATATTTGTTAAAGGGTGTAAGTTAGCTGAGGTTGTTATTCTACAAGTTAATCAATCTTAAAATTATTGAAGTCTCTGAGTAAACACATTGTTTTAATCAGTGTTTTGATATGAATATAGTTTTGATAAAACGAAAAAAACTTTTTCATTAATAAAAACATGCATCTATTTGTTTTAATTTAAAAAGCTGAGAAAGTGGGTGACTTTTCTCTTTCTTTATTATAGCTAATATAATCATATGCAATAGAAATTGTTGCCTCTATCGTCGTCCTCGGCGGCGACGTCGTCGTCAAAAACAAAAACAAAACTAGGGTTAAATATAAAGTATACATCTAAAGAACCACTTTGTTAGTTATTACGTTCAATGCAAGTTTATATTTACAAATAAATTATTCCAGGTAATCTAACTTGTTTGTTCGTGTACATATACGCATGCTTGAACCTGACCGGAAGTTATCATTCACATTTCAAATGTATCATTTTAAATGTTTAATGTGTTTCATAAAATCGTTGGAAGTAATAATACTACTCTTACTAATAATATAATTAATATGAACAAAACGTTTAGATAAAGATAATGACACTGTAGAACGAAAAAAAATGAATCGTGCAAAATATTGATTCATTATAGATTGTTTATAAAATACTATTCAAATAAAGCATATGAATAAAGTTTTTTATACACTGTTCCGTTGTGTATACATAATGCTTTTGAAAATTGTTTAATGCAAATCGAATTAAATAATCATCACGTGTTTTTATATAAACATATTCAGAATTAATGGAAACATATTTCGCATTTATTCATTTAGATATTTGAGGGAGAGCGAGAAAATAAATATAAGCTATCTCATCCTCATCATCCAGCCGTAGGAAAATCGTATTCCCCGAAGATGTCTTGCTATTCATGGTTCTTAGCATAACATATTTGTAAACGAGTAGCCAAATCATATTTCGATAAATAAAAAATAAAAATACTAATAACTGCTCTATGTATTACTGATCACTTTTAATATAAACAGAGTAAATATTAACTCGACTTTTACCCTGTACAAATAAACTTTCTTAGAGTAGTATATATATATATATATATATATATATATATATATATATATATATATATATATATATATATATGTATATATACATATACAGGAAATGAAAAAGTATTTTTAGGGAATTAAAAATGTACTTTATTTCTTCATCTATGTATTGGGGGCTACTGGATTTTGCACTCATCACTGCCTCCAACACCATTATGCAACGAAATGGCTTTTATAACCTATCGCCCTTAATAAGCAAAATCATCCTTACTGAACAAAGACTCATCCGAAATCATAGATAACATTTATTTTTTATTCATTTTTTCTCTCAGATCTTAATGACACTCCCGCACTTATTACCGCACACACACACCCATACACACCCACACACACATCCTCATTCTCCACGAATCTGTACTTTTTATAACTTACTCTTTTCCCTCATATTCTTAACATAGCAAGCCGGCCAAATATTCTCGCTTTTCAAAATATTTCAAATATTTGACACCTAATCACAACAAATCTCCCCTCTCCCCCTCACCCATTTCTCCCCTTTCAACCACTTCTCTCGTACTATCACCCACCCACACCTCCAACTCTTTAATCCCCTCATTTTTTTTCAAATCCACTCCGAAACCGTGACATTTACCCATCTACGAAAATCACAGGGCCTCCTCCTTCCATCTTCTACCCACCTTCCACTTCTCTGCACGCACATCTTCTTTCACCATGAACCCAAACTTTCCAACTTACTCACCCCTCACAGTCTTTGCCGCAGCCACCTGGCCAAACATTTTATCCTCCTCTTTCCTTACCTCTCCACTCCTTCACTAACTGACATCCACATTATTCCCGCTCAGCCTACCCCTCCACTTTTTCACTTACAACCATCCACAGTACTCCTGCTCACACCCACCCTTCCACTTTTTCACTCAGTTTACTCAACATTTATTTTAATTCCTCACAACTGACTTCACCAAGTCCGGACGTCAGCCCTACTGTTTTTCTAGTAGCTGGCTACTACTTTCCTCCATTCAACCTACCATGTCAACCCTATATGTCCAAGTACTTGCATGGAATATTTCTTTATATTATCATCCTGAATAAGTCTTACAAATGAAGACAAAACGTTGATGAACACATAAAAAACATCCTTTTTGGTTTTTCCTCTTTCATTTCCCATTACGTTGGATTACCTTCATCCTCCTTTTCCCATATATATATATATATATATATATATATATATATATATATATATATATATATATATATATATATGTATTTTTAAATGTAAATATACATATATAAACATATACATATGCTGGCTGTTGATTCGATTTTCAGTATCGATGTGATATTAGTGTGAATGTTTCAAGTAAGAGACGCAGATATGGCTCTTAAAGCCTGTCAGACTTTTACAGACAATACCACAGATGGGGCAGGTGTTGTGACGATCTGAAGGGATGCCGTAAATGAACCCAGCTTTTGTCCGTGCTTGATTTTGCGAAGCATGCACTTGTTGGTGATTCAACAAATACCTGCGCGTGACATAGTTACCAAGTTGCACGCTTGCCATCTTAGGTATGCCATGTTTCCATCTATGTGCTGGATGTGTCTCTTCAGCTGCTAGTGTTTCATCCTATTCTTTTAACAAATCATACTGCCTTACAAAACGCGCTTTTCTCCACATTGACTTATATACAGCAACTCACTCCCATCACCCGAACGCAATTCTAAAGCACTTGAAATCGTCTTTGAGACAATCTTGAATCGCTTACGAGGTTTATTCCGTAGGCGAATATTCTCAGTGAGTTCATCATAGATCAGCTGCTTAAGCACTATGTCATAATTAAGACGAATAAAATGACCAGCTTTGCGTTTCCTTATACGAAACCCGACGCTTGGAATAGCATCTCGTTCAATCAATTCGGTTTCAGGGGGAAACTATCCCAACGGATGTTAAGCAAGTGCTTACGGCAATTCTGCTGGAAACACTGAAGGAGGCGAATATGAGCTCTGTAAGTAATCCATGTCTCACAAGAATATAACAAAGTTGACACCACACAAGCCTCATACACAGCGATCTTAGTCAAACCAGATATTTTCAACCAACAATGTAATTTGAACTGGCAATGGTCTTCTCCCACAGCGAATTACTAACACATGCATACAGTTTCCATCAGGTTCTCCGCATCTCATTTGCCATATAGCCTACTCCATCTCTTTGAGAGAAGGAACAGAATCCATTTCGACAATGACAACTCTCTGAGGTAAGCTATCTATAAAATCTGTAAGCTATCTATCATATCAGTACAATACTCTGCCCATCTATCGTGTAGCGTGCTTGTATTCCTAATAAACTATGTGTCAACCTTCAATTTTAGTGGTGTCACACTAGAATCACCAGCTCATATATTGTTTTACTGTTCTTAACATAAGCGACATACTGAATATCACAAGCCTTCTGTCGCCACCATTCATCCTTCATACGTATTAGTTATTTCTGCAACTCTTATTTATTAGTTAAGTATGACTGTTCTACAGCCCTCAGACCCTTAGGTGACAAGCTGCTATCAATCTGCCGCAGATGAAGTTTATGCTTTGTCTGTTAGCATAATTTTTATCAAACCAGTCCTGATGGTTTATCTTCGTTAGCCAGAGAACTGCTTAAAACACTCCCACGTACCATCTAACGATATATGCTCAAGTCTATTCTGTAAGGCTAGAGCTGTTATTTCATTATTTAGCTACTTATCCTACACATATATATATATATATATATAGGTGTATAGAAAAACTGTAGATACGTGTGGCGCAGCATCCCAGTTAAATGGTTGAACTTAGGGCCAAACTAACTACAGAATAAAAAATACACGTCGACTCGATTTTCTTATCGTGGTAAATTTTCTCAGAACCATTTTTTAAAGTACGTAAACATTACATTAGAAATACATTTGATGACAATTTTAGCCTTACCCTTCTACCGACCTAACTATGCATTTATAATTATCTTTTAATAGTTGTCACACAATGTTTATTTTGCAGAGAAAACAGGTATCTTTCTTTAATTACAACGGATGGAAAATACTTAATAAATGTTCCCTAATATATTTGTTAGTTTCAAAAAAGATTGTTTCTATTAATAATTTGTAATGCACTTTTACTTCATCATAGATCATGAACTGTTTTTATGCAGAGGAAAACAATCCATACACACATTTCATTTAACTGAGTTAAAAAAAACAATGATCGCTAGGTCGGTGGGATTGTCTTGTACTCCACATTTTAAATCATTCTGTTCTAATTCTATCACGCTCAAATCCCCTTTCGCTCTATCCCTCTTTCGGCCTTACTATGGTTGTAAATAGAAAGAGCTAATAAAACTAAAAAATAACTTAGAAGATGGGGTTAGTTCATTATAAACAACAGGCTATATCATAACAGTATTTATATTTAACTGATAACTGGAGAGAAAAGGGCAGATATACAAAGAAGAGAGAGGAGGAGAGAGAGTGAAACATAGAGTGAGAGGGAGTGTACCTAAATAGTTACACTCTTTTCTATATTCAATTTCAGGTGTTTTGCGATTTACTTTTTAATAAGAGTCGTGATGATTCTTTGTATTATCTTTGCAACCACGATGTTACATTTCTTTTAGCACACCGTTCTGAATATTGGTTTGATTTAGACCTAGATAGACATCCTACCAACAATGCTATCGTTTTTCAGGAATGTTGTAGTGCCCGTCGCCTACAGCGCCTCTACTGGGAAATTACGACGACTATGTTCACTCTTACTTTTCTACTTTTCCAAATAATCCCCTCAGTAGAGCTATGTTTCCCTTCATAAACCGAACATTGTGTCACATCCTGTTCGTCGCGTAGGCGTACATAAGGACTTTTTATCAGCTTTATTTTTAATAGGAATGGAATATTTATATTAATTGGAATCGGTCAATACAAGACATGAAGCCACTTGATGTAAAGACAAAAAATGAAAAAAATAATACTTTAAAATCAAATACTTGCAAAGTGTTAGATAGATTTCGTCCCAGAAAACAGCAAGTATGCCCCCTTGTCAGACATATTGCGCATGAAATGTGTAAACTAAAGGACACAATAAGGGAAGTGAGAATTACGAGTTGTCTGGATATGTATGGTTCGCTTGTGTCCTAAAGAGACATACTCACAAGCATACTATATAGATAAATTTACGAACGTTCACTTTTTCTCGATTCCAACAACATAATTCGAGCTTAATACTTAACCCAATGCTCTCATTTGTCAAACTCTGTCTATCACTTTCTTTTTTCTATCTCTTATTAATTGTAAATTCACGTATTAGAACATAGATAAGCCAGGTCTCCAGAGTCGCCACGCATAATACATATGTATATATATATATATATATATATATATATATACATTTTTTTTGAGAAACCAGTTAACAGACGCGTGAATTAATATGAATAAATGAAAATGTATTTAATTATTTTCTTAAATATTTTATGAATCCGATTTTTCGCTTCGGTTCAACAAACCATACTCATGGAAAACAGACATTTTTTTCATGGTTAAAATGTAACGGCGTGGCCGAAAATTAACGATCTCCTTCAATATTATTGGAGAGTTTATTTGTATGTCCGGTGCTTGTAGTGAATGCCCTGTAAGGTTTCAGATGAATAATATAAGTGTTACTTCAGTGTTGAAAGCGTCGTTAGAAGATATATTTGAAATTGTTTGGAGAAACAAATTATCCGTCTAATGTCAACTAATTTGATGCGGCGACGTCTGTAACTTTAATATAGAAAGGTTTAAGTGTAGGCATATTTAAAAAAAATTATTTTCGATTTCGTTATGTCTGGAATAAGAAAGGAATTGTTTCTTCATTCTTCAATATGGAAATAGAAAACGAAGACTTATTTTTCGAATGAGACAATCCAACTCGTCAAAGCTACGATTGAAACATTTTCTGTATGTGTTGCCATTGTATGTAAGAATAAATAACACTTTTAGTATATATATATATATATATATATATATATATATATATATATATAGCATTATAAGTCGGTCGCAGGATTCGAAACCCCGGACCAAGTCATGTTTATAACTCAAATTCCGACGTCTTTTTAATATATATATATATATATATATATATATATATATACATATATATATTTAATTTCAAAAGTATCTTATATATTTCAGAAACGTACCTCGTTTTCATCTCGATTGGCTGACATTAAAAAAAGCTTAGTGGAATCGTCAACGTACTGAATGAGGTTAGACCACGATGAAAAATGCAAAAATCAACAATAATCCTCTATAAATTAACCAAACCAAAAACCATGAATAAATATTGGAACTTGAAAGGCATAAGCTCGTACTAAAATTACCGGATTCGGCATTCAATAACCCGGAAAAGGTAAATATGTCGTAAAACTAAAAAAAAAACCATCATATAACTTATTCGACATGTTGTCATCCTGATTATTTACATAGTTTCCCGTAACGAATAAAAAAAAACATAACTTTTAATATAGTATCATATTTACTCAATCTAATTGCTTTAATTTATAAATAATACC
>OY744517.1:11047285-11079785 GCA_963556195.1 Sepiola atlantica | reverse complement strand
TTTCGCTGTGTAGGCTGGAGCACGATCCTGTGTCAACACATTATTACCATCTGGGTAGTTTGCTTTAAGCAATTGCAATACGAGTTATATTAGAGTCTTGTAGTAAATATGCACATTGCTCTTTTCACCAGCTTTGTAGATTTGTATTAGAATGTTCTTTCCTTCAGAACGATCGTATGAAAATCCATAATTTGAGCCAGATATTTAATTCTGAATGTTCCCTTAAACTTTACTATCGATTTTACGATTGCTGGGACACACACCAGGATCGGATGTGAATATATTTTTATCTGAAAAGATCTTTAAAATAGAGCACGTTTTCCTGGATGATGTAATAATTTTATTCCATCTTTCCAATCTCATTTCCTTCATAGCTGTTGCCAACAAGTGTGTGGGTGTTCTTGTGTAAGATTTTAACTTAAAGTGATATTATATTGCATTTCTGATTGTCTTCATGTCTACCTTAAGTTCAATTGTAATTTTCCACATGGAGTTGGTGTATCGTTTAGGATATTAGATATGAACGCGTCAATATAAGCTTGGGTGTGTTCTTGTAGATTACTCCACGTCCAAAATGTATCGTTAGAGTTCTCCTCATATTCATTATATTCTTTACATTATATGCACTGTAACTATTTTAAACCCCATTCAGGGTTGCGAATGCACGCGTTTGTGTTTAATTTCATGTGGGCACAAGTTTCGGAAAAGGTATAGCTAATAGTGTTAGGTATCATAATTACATACATATATGCTTCGAAAAAAAAACAACTTGAAGTTCATTGTAAATGTTGCTGCCTCACCCTGTATACACACATACACGCGCATATATATATATATATATATATATATATATATATATATATATGTATATATATATATATATATATATATATATATATATATATATATATATATATCATATATCATAGGTTAGTTTAGAGAAAAGACAATGTGATAGAAGAAGCTCCATCTGATTCAACACAACATAATAGAAACGTGTCAAGTAAAGACAGATTAGGGGAAACCCACACCAAATCTCTACTGGAATGGTGCGGAGAGTACAGGAGACTTTTGGAGACTTACTGGCACCCAAATGCAAGCGAAGACCAAAGGTCGTGTCCAGCGAGAAATCCATGGCACGCGGTGTGGCGAAAACACAAAACAATATGCAATTGTTATCGTAAGAGGTGGAGAGTACTAACATATTCTTGTCACTCAGAATCAAAGGGACATTACCGGTTATCGTCAGTGAGCATCACTTATTTTGACCAGTGTGAGCACTCCTAATACCTAAATAATTAATTTTATAGTATTGAAAGAAAATAAACTTACTTTTTAGTTATGCAAAAACATATATTTACAGATATGTCACAGTTTATAAATTTTCGAATGTCACTAAAGTAGAATAAACAATGTTAGTGGTTGTGAGCAAGTGGACTCAGGTACGTATTTTATAAGTATAATACCAAATGTAGACAGACGGATTTTTCTCTGATGCGAATGTTCGGTATTATTTTCAAAACTTAATGCAGTTTTTTTTTCTCGTAGCTTACCTTTTTTTCTTTCTTATTCAGTCGCTTTTACAACTGGTTGCAATCGGATGCATATTTTCTTACTCGATGGATATATTTACGTTTTTTCTCTTCTACATTCACTTAGATTATTATTTCAATATCGGGGCGTTTTTTTTAAACATTGACTTATTCTTATTAGCTGAGGATGCTTTCTGTAAAATGCACCAGCAGTTTATAAATATTGGAAGAATATTGATGTCGTTTAATCTCTATTTGTAAAAGTTGTGTGACTTGCTTGCTTGTTATCTTAGCTTGCCTGTTTCTATTTTGACAACGTAGATAACGTAACAATAGTGTAACGTCACCCATTTAAAATAAAGAGAAAGGACGAACAGATTCTTGATAATGTCATACATGATAACGGTGTACTGGATTGGTAGATTGCTTCTTTAAATCCGTGCACAATGAAGTATGCCACAAAGAAAGATGGCGTCATCCAGAAAGATTGAAAATAATCAAGAAAAACGAAGAGACAGGGAAATTATAACCGTGAAGATAAAGATATAGTAATCATCAAGAAATAAATAGATATAATTATTTTAAAACAGATGTATTTATGAAAAGAAATATTGCTACTTTAGCCAACTAGTCGACCCATGAACATTTGGACCTAGAAAAATACGGGGGAGAGGGGAAGAAAAAGAGGATGAAAAGAAGCTAGAATTTACAATTGCTATCTAAATCTTATACTACAACAATGATGTGGGCGTCGTTATCTTGTTTGTGTTTTTTGATATCCTGTTACAGTGCACACAGGAACAGATCACCAAAAGCGAATGGGGTCATAAAAATTACAATTCCTCCCATATAGTGTAATATATATATATATATATATATATATATATATATATATATATATATGTGTGTGTGTGTGTGTGTGTGTGTGTATCTTTAAAAATGCTAGTGATCGATTTGACCGAACCAAGTATCGTAAATTGTAAGCCACCTCTCTCTTATTAGCAAGGTTTTCGAAAGGTTGATCTACGGCAAACGTGTTCATTTTCCGGAAAGGCTGGGGCACTTTAGTAACGTTAAGTATGGCTTTCGTCGTTTCCGTTTAACTGCTGATCTTTTAATTGTTGTAACTGAGCGGATCTGTCGGTTTATGTATATTTCAGAAGAGGGTCGAGCCATAGCACTTGACATTTCGAAGGCGTTCGACACAGTATTGAATTCTGATCTCTTACACAAACATCGGGGTTATAGTATTTTTGGTGAGGTTCTTCACATTATTAGATACGTTCTTTCTGATCGAGGCTTGCGAGTAACTTATGACAGTGGCTCTTCCTTCTCATTCCTTATAAGTGCATGTGTGTCTAAGGCTTCTATCTTAGTAGCAGTACTGTTTTTTTGTTTCTCCATATACATGATTTACTAGAAAATATTATTATTAAACTAACATCTATGTTTGATACTACTCTTTATTTCGGTGTTACCTCTCGCCCTTAATCCATATATGGAGTACTGTTGTAATATTTGAGCTGGTTAATCAATGCCACATGTGAGTGTTCTTGATAAGCTGCAGAAACGTTCCCGTAATTTGATTGGCCACACGATGTCTTCTGCTATGCACTCTTTCCCTTTCTCTCTCTGTTACTAGTTTCATTTTTTTTCTATAAATACTATTATAACATGTGTTCTTCAGAATAGGGGATATATTCTCTGCTTCTTTTGTTCCGGCTCGTTAGACTCTCGTTGGTTTACTAGTCTTCATCAATTCTCTGTTTAGATACCTCATAAAAATACAGCTTCCTATTCAAAGAACTTCATGGCTGTAAGACTCTCTATCTGCTAACTGTTTATATCTTGCCTATAGCTTTTGTCTTTTCAAGACAAATGGCAATATGAATCTTCTGTGTTTGAGATAATCATTATTGATTGATGTTAGCTATTTACATCAGGTGGCTGCTATGTTCCCGCTTCTAGGTACATATAGATGTTATTTTCCCTTCATTACGTGACAGTTTCCGTTGGCCGAGTGGATATGGCGACTGCTTGCAGATTCTAGGCGTACTCTGTGAATCGGGTTCGCCCCTTCCGACCGTCTAGAATTGTTACTTTCCTGCACTGATGAGAGCAATAAGCTTGAAACGCTAGCGTCTGTGGGTATTACTAATTGAACATTTATTAATAAATATTATACATAACCACTTTAAGAAATTAAAGTTGAGCACTCTCGGGGATGTTAAAAATAGACTGTCAAAAAGGTCTAATGCAAAGTTCCGAATACGTTCGTCGAACACTCTCGACTAGTCTTCTATATGTGCCTGCTTCTAGGTTCATATAGATCTTGATTTCTTTTAGTTACGTGACAGTTTCCGTTGTGCCGATTGAATATGGCGACTGCTGGCAGATTCTATGCTGACTCTGTGAATCGGGTTCGCGCCTCCCGGCCGTCTGAAATTGTTACTTTCATGCACTGATTAGAGCAATAATCTTGAAACGCTAGCGTATGTAGGTATTAATAATTTAATATTCATTAATATATATATATATATATATATATATATATATATATATATATATATATATATATATATATATATATATATAAAGTGGTGTACTAAAAGCGAACTTTTAGGAAAGGTAAAACCTATTGTGAAGAGTATACATACCCTCTGGATTTTCTATTTTTGCCGCACCTGAAGTTGTGGCCTCTTGGAATTTAACTTTGAATCCTCTCTCACACCCTCTCGTGCCTTTTAACGACCTACCTATCTACATCTCTTTCTCTCCGCTGGACCTTTCGACACCGGACTTTTTAGCAATCGGACATTTGCTTGCATTCGGGCAGAGTTTTGTCCTGTGTTTCTTTCCCTACAACTTTTATTTTATTTTTTCAAATTTTAAATCTTGGCCTTTTCCAACTTATCTATCCCAGCGACTTCCTCTGATGATAAGATTTTGATCTTAGAAAAGCCTGGCTTAAGGAAAATTTAACTGGAATAAATTGCCTTTTTACGGAATATACCTTGCTCTGAGCTATTGAATTAAAATTTGTTTTGGCTTTTGCTTCTCTAATTCCTTTCCATTCTCCTTCATATATATATATATATATATATATATATATATATATATATATATATATATATATATATATATATATGCGTTTGTATGCCTTTATACCACTCCGAAGAGAAGAACGGAGAGAAATGACACGAGCGAGTGGATAGATATGGTAAATAATATAACGTGGCAAGATTAACATCAAGTATATATATATATATATATATATATATATATATATATATATATATATATATATATATATAGTCTAAAGAAGCTTTGAGTTATTTTAAACAAAAAGACAAAAAAAAGGAAAATGCAGTTTAAATTCCCACAGAAACTAAGTAAATCCAAAATACTGCAGACTTAACATTCGTTGGAAAATTCATAAATAAATAAAATATATAATAGTAAGTAAATAACAAAGGGGGATTTAGTATCTAACAGTGAAACAAAAACAGGATACCTTAACGTAAGCATCTAATATTAACACGGTGGTCATCAGCTGTTAACCATGTAACTGTTTCGAAGATTTAAAAACAGGACAGTTATATGCATGGCTCTCCAATGGTACAGATCAAACTACCATTTCCCCAATCAAGTGTCGAAATAATTCAGCTTAAAATGGTACTTATATATAAATAAATAAATAATAATAATAATCAAAATAATAATAATAATATACTACCCTTAAGACTACCGTGCTATATGGTAATTTGCATATCAAATAAAATTCTTTATAACAATAGTAATACTAGTAATAATAATAATAATAATAATAATAATAATAATAATAATAATAATAATAATAATAATAATAATAATAAAATGCTATCTAAACACTACACGCAAGAACCATTCTGCGATATGGTAGCTAGAAATTAAATTATATAGGAATTAAAGTTGCATTAAAAAAAAAATTTTTTTTAAATCTTTAGTGCTTTAGGTACCAGAAAGGCAAATAGATAAGAGGAAGGAAACCTAACCATACAGATCTAAATACCCAATATATAGTCTAAAGAAGCTTTGAGTTATTTTAAACAAAAAGACAAAAAAAAAAGAAAAATGCAGTTTAAATTCCCACAGAAACTAACTAAATCAAAAATAGTGCAGACTTAACATTCGTTGGAAAATTCATAAATAAATAAAATATATAATAGTAAGTAAATAAAATTAAAAGGGGGATTAAGTATCTAACAGTGAAACAAAAACAGGAGACCTTAACGTAAGCCTCTAATATTAACACGGTGATCATCAGCTGTTGTTTATGTAACTGTTTCGGAGATTTAAAAACAGGACAGTTATATGCATAGCTCTCCAATGGTACAGATCAAACTACCATATATATATATATATATATATATATATATATATATATATATATATATATATATATATATATATATATGTATATATATATATATATATATATATATATATATATATATATATATATATATATACACCAGTATATATATTAATATATATATATGTATATATTTATATATATATATATATATATTATACTCATTTTTATTCATATAATATATATATATATATAATATATATATATATATATATATATATATATATATATATATGAATAAAAATGAGTATAACATGATCCGACGAAATAGTAAATGAAAATGAAAATCAAAAAACAATATAATGTATATATTCATGAACATTTCGTCTTTATTTAGACTTCCTACGGATAGAAACACATGCATGAAAACCATACAGTTATTCATTTTTATTTGCCTTACACCGTTTCAGCCATGCATAAACTCGGACGTTTTTTTTACAAATCAAAGTAAATGACTTTTTGATCTTTCTGCATTTTGTTTCATCCTATAGAAGACTACAATAAATACGAAACGTTGATGAATACATACATTAAGTCCTTTTTTTTCATATATTTGAGAAAATCTAAATTTAGAGCGTAATATTTATTTATTTGTCGTTCGTTACAAATAAAAAGTACAACCTCAGTACCATTTGTTTCAAGCTCAGAAGGCGCTAACATTACGGCTTCATCTTTGATGTTATTTGGGTGATAAAATGGGGCATTTTGCACAAATCACGATCGGATACGTTATTTACTCTGAAGGGCTAATTTGTATCTTCTAAAGTATGACTTAGAGAAAGTTATATGAGATTAAAAAAGTTTAATAAAGTCCAAAAAAGGTTGGGCACATACGATATTAAATCAGCCAGATGTAGTTCTGCCAGCTAGCGTTTCAACGACGGAGCTATCATGAACCGCGTAAGAAGTTTTAAATCAAAGTGTATAACACACTCGTCGGATAATGTAGTAGCAGCATCATAGATTGCAAGACAAGTTGTAGTTGCGCTGTTAGTTTTGTGATTGTATTCAAGTAATGGGAAAGAGAACATGTTTATGTCGACTTGTAATTACATTAATGAGAAAATGCATGCGAAAGTAAATATAATACATTGTTTATAACGCAAACTCTATATTGTAAAAGTATAAGGAATTGGTGTTCAATAATGTAAATTGAGTTTAAAAAATGCCTTAAAAATAGGAATATGTATTACATGTAAGATATTGATGAAAAATAAATACTAGACTTATTGTTCATCAGTAAGGAGATGTAGAATTTATAGGTTTGTAAACAAGATAATCAACTTGTGATGAAAAGGTGATCAGTGAAGAATAGTATTAGCTCATTAAATGTTCCAAAACGGAATAAGATTTGTTTTTGAAGTAACTAAAAGGAAATATATTTTTTGTAATAAACGCATGATTCAGTGGTAAAATATAAACTTGCCTAGACATAATCGAATATTGATTCATCAGATTAATTGCTATCTAGGAAAACTTTGTGATCAGAAAATATAAAGCTTGCAAAAAAATGTTAAAATAAATGAATGGTTCATTTAAATTGCACGTTGTCTTGATTTTCGAAAATATTTCACAATACATTTCCATGCGTGCCTCAAAGATGTTGTCAATTTACTTACTTAAAAAGCGTCAATCTGCGCATAACACCGACGGGATATATTCATTCGAACGTCTTTTAGAACTTGGCGTGCTTTTCTGCTTCTATCGTGATTCGATGTCTCGGGGTTAATCCCATCAAAATGAGAAGGAAGAAAGGAAAGAAAAAACTTGACAAAGTTGCTATAAAACGCAAAAAGTAAATGAATAAATAAATGAATGTTTCATTTAAATTGCACGTTGTATTGAATTTCAAAATATTTCACTTAAATAAATATATATATATATATATATATATATATATATATATATATATATATATGTTATATTTGTGATTAATGCGACTGGAAATTACCAACTAAAATAAAAATAAAATGGTTACAATTCGAGTTGGGTTAGTAGATGATACCACCATTACTCTCTCTCTCTCTCTATCTCTCTCTCTCTCTCTCTCTCTCTTTATAAATGTAGGACACAAACATTTTTCCGGTTGTTTAAGTCGGTAAACTATGAAGATAATCATAAAGTCTGAACGGGTCATTAATAGTATAGAATTAAAGACAGAACAGTTGACATACAACACTAGTGATTCATTTGTATATGATATTTTATACTTCGTATCAGTTTATTAGTTCCAGCATTTGGAGTAGTACCAATAATATTTAAACTAGATTTCCTAAAAGATAACTTTTATCGCGAGTATTGACCAGGTGTTTTACTTACTAAAATGCAGGTGAAAGTGTCGAGATAACACGGACTAGTTAAGTAAAAGGCAGTGACCGGCCGAAAACGTGGTAATGCTGGACACTCGATATTAGGAAACACTCCCCAAACAAACGCAGACACATACACATACACATACACCCCCCCACACACACACATATATATATATATATATATATATATATATATATATATATATATATATATATATATATATATATGCCAACACATATAAATGTATATGTATATAAAAGAAAAGAACACTGTAACTTATTCGGTAAATTGTACCAAACTGTACAAGGTTTGAAACGGCAAAAATAAATTCACAAAAATAAACAACAATCACCAATTTGTATAGGATACCATGTCTAAGATGACGGTCCAGGAAGTGTAAAAGCCCATAGTCGATTAAATACACAAGAAATTACATTACTATATATCGGGTCTGCTGCGACCATACATATAATGAGTGCATATATATATATATATATATATATATATATATATATATATATATATATATATATATATATATATATATATATATATATATCATGGACTCTCCCGTCGATTTCGACGTATGAGGTCTTGACAACTCAACATGTGTTTAGTCTACGATGGATGTAGCATGCTTACATTTACTCAATCGTAAATGGCATTTGAGTCCTTCGAGAGATTTGCAAACCAGTCCACAATGGATGCAAGAAGAAATATCTTGAGAAAAATCGGCTGGGATACTTGTAGATGTTGTTGTTCTTTCGCGTCTTTCGCGTCTTTCGCGCTGTTGATCAATGGCAGTTACAGAGAACCGCCTGATGCCCCTCTGGCAGTCAGATCGCCATTACTTCCGTCGAGAAGCAAGCCGTTCAAACTCACGATAAGCAAGATTGATAGATGTCAAATTCATCTTCAACTTGTCCTTAAAGCGAAGCAGCGGTCGACCCACATTTCGCCTTCCACTGTTGAGCTCGCCGTACATCAGTTGTTTTGGTATTCTATCATCTTCCATACGTAAGACATGTCCTGCCCAACGCAGTTGTGATTGCATCAAAAAGCTTTCAATTCCGCCAATGTCGCAGCATGTAAATAGGTCCGCATTAGACATCCGATTTCTTAGGGTGACAACACAAATCGTTTCTAAGGCAATTTTTGTGAAAGACATCAAGCTTCGTAATGTGGCTGCGATAGACTGTCCATGATTCTGATCCATAAAGCAGTGATGTTACCACAACTGTTCTATACACAAGTACTTTTGTTCTCAAACTTATCCCCCCTGACTTTCCATAACCGATGACGCAGTTTTCCAAAGGCAGTGGTTGCTTTCGCAATTCGGTTAAAGATTTCGTCATCAAGGGAGGCACTCCAATTTATCTTACTCCTAAGATAAGTGAAGTTGTTCACATATTTCAGATCTTTACCGTCCACTTGGATTGGAATATCTGGAAAACAGTGTACTGGTGGTCGTTGCTTTATTGGTGGCTGTTGCTTCACACCCTGAACTTGTTTAGGCATGAGGCGAGGTTGCTGAATCACTTCTGTTTTCTTGATGCTGATTGTCAGACCAAAAGCCTTACAAACAGTCGAAAACATGTCCACAAGCAGTTGCGCTTCCTCCCGAGATGTTGCACAAAGTGCAGCGTCATCTGCAAACAAAATATCCCTGATGACAGTTTGTCGAAGAAGGGCCTTAGCTTTGAAACGTTGCTGGTTGAAGAGACCACCACTTGTTATAAATTTAAATTTCACCCCAGTATCTATATCAGCGAAAGCATATCTCAGCATAACTGAAAAGAACAAAGCAAATAGCACAGGTGCCATTACGCAACACTGTTTGGTACCATTTGTCACATTGAAAGGTTCTGAAGACTCTCTATTTGAAACAACCGATGCCTTCATTCCATCATGGAAAGAAATAATTACATTCAGCATGTTATCAGGTATTCCCAGCTTGTCCAACACTTTCCAGAGGGCTTCGCGGTTTACTGTGTCAATGGCCTTTGTAAGGTCAATGAAAAACATATTCAACTCGTCGTTCTTTTCCCGAACTTTCTCGGCAACCTGGCGGAAGGAAAAGATCATATCGACAGTACCCCGACCAGCACGGAAACCGCACTGAGATTCGGGATAGATATCATCAACAAGGTGTTTAATTATTCTGTTGAGAATAAGCCTTGCCAAGACCTTCCCTGCAATTGAGAAAAGTGAGATGCCTCGATGGTTGTCACATATGTTTCTATTGCCTTTATTATAAAAGTGTTTAATTAATGCATCTTTGAAATCCTGAGGGACATTTCCACTTTGCCAGATCTTCACAAAGAGACTGTGCAGCTTCTTCACTAGTGTATGGCCACCGTACTTAAACACCTCAGGAGGTAAGGTGTCTTTCCCTGACCTTTTGCCTGACGACATTTGCCTAATAGCAACGAAAACTTCATGGATTGCTGGAAGGAAGGAGAGTTTAGGAATCTCAGGTCGTTCAGTGATAGATGAAAGTATTTCTTCATCAGTTGTGGAAGTATTGTTTAGGACCGCTTCGAAGTGCTCCTTCCAGCGATTCAATATACCCGCTCTATCATTTATCAGTGTGCCATCATTTGCAGATACGGGAGAAACGCCAGATTCGTGCGGTCCACACACTTTCTTAATACCTTCATAAAAAACTTTCAAGTCTTTTCTGTCAAATGCTTCTTGCATTAATTTGGCATGTGATGACCATCATACCTCTTTCATCTGCCGTAATGCTTTCTGGACATTACTTTTGCATTCCTTGTACAATGTCCTCTTTAGTGTTGAGTTATTATCATCAATCCAGGTTTTATGAGCCTTATGCATTTCATTGATCAACTCCTGGGCCTCAACATTCTGGTCATCGAACCAGTCCTGATGCTTACGGACAGGTAACCCCAAAACTTCCAATGCAGATGTGTTAATTATGTCCCGCAAGGATTTCCAGGAAGATTCGATATCATCGGTTATCTCAACAGACTCCAATGAGCGATCAAGACGGGACGACAGTGCTGCCCGCTGAACGGTATTATTTAATGGTAGAATGTTTATCTGTTCAGGGACAGAGAAGTGTTTCACTCGTCTGTGCTGTAAACGAAAAGACGTTTTACTTCGAAGCAAGGCATGATCTGAAAGATAGCAACTTGTATGGAACGAACGAGTGATACGAAAGTCCCCAAGGTCACGTCTCTTGGTGATGATGTAGTCAATCAAATGCCAATCCCTAGAACGAGGGTGCATCCATGTAGTCTTGTGGGAGTTTTCTGCTGGAATACAGTGTTGGTAATGCACAGATTAAGCTCTCCCGTTTTTCGATAAGATAAAGAGGTAGTGTGAAAATAATTTACTCGCGATCTCTTAAGTGTACTCGCTACACCAGATTTACAGGGAGAAATTAAAACCCACACACCGTTCCGTTCGCATCTTTTCGTCTTTATTTCGTCATTAGTGTTCTGCTACTTACAGAACATCATAACTGATAAAATAATTCACCTACAAAAATAGCCAGAGTATAGCAAATACACGTCTTATAAATTACATACATCTGATTTTCAAATTACCCTATCCTCGTACGACTAACTTTCTAATAATGTTCTGCATAGCTCTCTCGGTGTACTAACACATAATAAAACTACTCAATTTCCTTGAGATTTCCTTACGGAAAACATTGATCTTATCATTTTCACGAAATATTAGTTTATTGACAAGTTATGATTAGTGTTAAAACAAGAACAATACTCCCAGATTTCTTAAATAAAATTTCATTAGTAATTTTAAGAATTTGGTATATTCGGACTGTTCTTACTTTAGGTGTTTTTATCACAACCTTTCGGCCGATGTAACGTCCGACCTTCTTTCGGTGTACTTTGTCGGGAATCTTTCTGTCGAACTCAGGAATCTAGACGGAATTTCGAAAGGAACCCTTTATTAAATCCACCGGGGTAGCATGCTCCCATTCCGAAATCTAAAGCGAGCGAGTCACTTACTTGAAAGTATATCACTGTCGGACGACAACACCAGCATCAGAGAATACCTGGACATATCGTATGAGCATGAATTTTAGGAGTCCAAATCACGCCAAATTAAGAAGTAAAAACCTCTGACATCTAATGACATAAGACCCTAGATCCACCATTAACCAATAAGAGCCATTGTCAATATAAGTAAACACCAGCTTATTTCCTCAGACCCATCAGTGCTGAACAAATGTCTCAAATTAGCCACAACTATCAAACGGATTCGATATTTAGACATGATAGCTTCAATAGAAGAGGCGGCCTTGGGTAAAGCAAAGTCACAAGGAGATGAGCTAAGGTGGAAGGTGAGACAAGCACTGGAGAACTCTAAGCCTCCAAAACCTAACGTCTCATAGGAAGAAGTATTGACTATCACGTCACTACGCAGTGATGATGATATCATAATACTACCAATAGAGAAAGGCAATGCTACAAGAGCAGACTATTCCATGAAATTGGCAGATCTAGTGGGATCAGGTGGTTACTGTTAAGTAAAAAGGAACCCTACTATTAAAACAGAGAGAAAGTTGTCACAGATCCTTAGTAAAAGCTAGGACCTAATTATACCTGCAAAATACAGACAGCTGGTTCAACAGTACAGCAAGCTACCACACCTATACGGGATACCGAGGACTCACAAAGACGGTATTCCCTTAAGGCCCATTATCAGCGCATAAGGTTCAGCATGCCATCAGATGAGCCGAATCCTGGTAGATATAATCACTCCACTTGCAGGCAAATCTCAATCCTATGCCAAGAATTCAGCTTATTTCGTGGAATAAATCAACAATGCCCCCCTTCCATTCCAACCAGATGGTGAGTTTAGATGTAGTGAGACTGTTAACAGAAGTACGCACTGATGAGACCCTGACGGTGGTACAAGATAGGTTGACTTCAGATGCTTCACTGAAGGAAGCCACTTGTATCCCAATTGATACTCTAATGGGGGCGTTGACCTTCTGCATATAAACCGCATAATTCGTGATGGGATCTGATATCTACCGACAGGAAAAAGGTCTAGCTATGGGTTCACTACTGTCCCCAGTACTGGTCAATGTATACAAGGAATACTTCAACAATGTGGCTGCGATATGTAGACGACACATCCATACTCTGGGCTCACCAGGAGGACGTTCAAATATTACTGGATCATGTGAACTATATCCGCCCATTTATATTTCACGATAGAAAAAAACATAACAAAGTATCCTTCCTAGATGTGCTGATTACTCGCACTAACCAACGGTTTAGGTAATCTGTGTATCGAAAGCTGGCTTTCACTGGACAATATCTAAATTTAAACTCCCACTATCCACATAATGTAAAGAAAGGAATTGGCCGGTGCCTACAACATCGATCAAATACCATATGTAGTAACAACGATACATATCAAGAGGAAATGGATAGTTTAAGAGAAACCTTTCACCGAAACAACTATCCAAAAAGCATGACATCAGCTCCAACAAATGTAGACGCAACACCAAATGACACTACCCGAGGACTAACCACAGTTTGTATACCATATATGAGCGGTGTTCGGAAAAAATCCAAAGAATATGTAATCCATATAACATAAGGATAGTATTCAGGATCGACTCAACTCTCCGAAAAATTCCTGTGAGAGTCAAACCCAATACGGAAAAGGTCATGACTAAGAACTGTGTCTATGCGATTCTATGTAAGTGTGGAAAAGTATACAAAGGTGAGACATATCTTCCCCTAACGTTAAGGCTAGAAGAACACCGGAAAGCCATTATACGTGGATAAATAAAAAAAGTCGGCTATGGCTTATTACATATGGAAGGAAAAGGGAAATCATCTACCCTTATTGAATGGAGTAAAAGTATAGATAGAGAAGAACAGTGGAGACTAAGACGACTCAAAGAAGCAGCACACATGTTAGGCGTAAACATTACAAAAAAAGAATAGGTTTAAGTCTCCCAAAATTCATAGTAAAATTGCCAGCAAGGACTCGTCGCGCAATGGATATAGTACTAAGTAAAATTCAATTCTAAGTGACAGTCATTTGAAGGTTCAATCCTCAGTGCGGGCGATACGAAGAATTGTGAATTCCTGAAGACTTCGTCCCAGTCATGGCCGATAGAACGAATGCATTCTACTCCCGTGGATTTAATAAAAAATTATGTTCGAAAATCCGTCCAGATTCGCGAGTTCGACAGAAAGATCATCGAGTTTGCCAAAGGACACCTGAAGAAGGTCGGAGGTTTCATCGGGCGAAACGTTGTGATAAAAACACCCAAGATGCGAACAGTAGTCCAAATATACCAAATTCTACAAATGATCAACCCTCATCCAGAAAATTCCGAAACATTGGTAATGTTTTATTTTAGCGATGTACAGAGGCTTACAACTTACAGAATTGTTGCAATATAAGTTAAAGAAGCAACATCAATGACGAGGGTAATTATAATCGAATATAATATTATAAAATAAAAAGTGTTCTTATTGCATAATTACACACTTTTTACGTGCGTTTCCTTGAATTATTAGTTCCAAACCAACACACAAACGAAAGAACGTTACTATGTTTGATACCATACGTATAACAATCAGTTCCAAATCGAGATTCGTAGAAGTTATAACGATCGTAAATAACCTTTTTATCAGTTTTAACTTTGAATACAATTCTGTCCGTATCTTATTTCATATTCCATTCCTTGCCTCATATTTGTAATGTTCATTTATATAAGCTTGATAAACAAATGTTTTTCCTTCTGATGGTTGGTTCTTTTCCGTATTTTTATTTATTTACCTGCTACCAAAATTAAAGAGGTTCGATATATAATATATACAATCATATCCCCCACATTATCTTAGTAAGACAGATATAGCAATGCATCTGAAAACATTTTATTTGAGTCCGACTTGCAAATGTGTTCTTTTCGAGAAAATAGTTTATTACATTTTATAAACAAAATATTTATTTCGACTAGGAAAATTCTTATGTTAGATGCATTCTCCATTTATGACCTAAAGAGCGTTAATGGCTTACTTGTTTAACAAATAGTAGTTTCACATTTATTTAACTATGTCTGATATTAGACAAACTATACTTTTATTTTAAAAATATGAGCCTATTTATTTTGAAAGTTTCCGGACTGTCATAAAAGTAGGACAACTGATTTCAATTATTGCGACGTATTATAATTCATTATTCCTATTTCTTTTGGAGCTGATTTTTGTGTCAATCGCTTTCTAATAAAATATACTTACTAGATTATTGTTATGTTTACGCAATCACGAACAATATAATTACCGTTGTTTTACAGACCAAACACACGGACGTTACTATCAGTTTTCAAACTCACATTTCACGTTGGCTTACGTAATGCACACAAATTACAAGTTAGTGTAATTTTTACAAAAACATCTAAGTCCACAAATTGTAGTCAAATTATTGTAGCTGCGTGTTCTCACTGTACGCGCTTAGAAATAAACGGGCGTTGGTCATCCTTGGTTAAAGAGTATAAACATAACTATCCTATGCTTTACTAGAATCATGTCAGTCACCACAATACCACATTTACTCACGGGTCCATCTAACTTAAAATGTCCCAAATGTTTCAATTTTTATTTTTTTAATTTTAATTCATGAATAAATTTATTTGCAGAAATTCACGCGTTTTAAATTCGTGGGATCTAATGCCAACGGACCAGGAAATTATAAAAATAAGGTTGTTATGATTAGACATTGATAAATGAACACCCTCTCCACCATAATAACTGATTTAATCTATTATTGTATTACTTATAATGGGAATAAAGTAGTGTAGTATCGCCAATGTAATAAAAAAAAACCTTCCTCTCAGAAAGTATCTCCTACTTTTATACTGAAGCGGGGGTAACCCTCCTAGGTATTACATCCTCCTACGAGGGAGTGTAAAAGTTGTATATGTTCTGTTTCATGCGACCATCTTTCTAGGGAGTGCATTCCCCTTGCTTTTTTTTGGCTTTTTCTTGGTGGGGGGGGGGGGTAGTGCAATATATTTTCTATTACCATAAAGCATACTCGCAAGTATAGCCGTCTTCTTTAATCGGGATATCCTCCGAGGAATTCCCTCTTCTATTTTGGAGGGGTATTTTTAAGATGTTTACCTTGTCATGATACCATATTATCAGGGATTACCTCCCTCTTTGAGGATTGCTGTAGTACATGTTTGTTATATCATTTTTAAGTCATTACCTCATTTTTTTAGGGACTGTATATCTAGTTTTTTCATCATCATTCAATCCGAGCCTAGTAATGTGCGACCGGAGGGAGCATATATTTGCTAGTTATATACAACTATGTATATAGAGAGAGTGAAAGAGAAATAAAATAACATAGATATATATACACAGAGAGGAACTCAGAAATCAGATAATTTACTTAAAATCAATTATGTAAAATGTATTAAGTACTCTCGGTTATCAGTATCCTAAAAAAATGTAAATCAGGCAATTTCAGTTTTATATTGCAGGTTAGAGTTGTATTTGCTCAGTCGGCAATGCACCCGATGTCAACCGCTGCTGTCCCAGTTTATAATCTCGATACAGTGGTGAACTGATAAGACGACGAACCACACACAGACACATAATATATATACATATATATATATGTCTGTGTATATTCATATATATATATATATATATATATATATATATATATATATATATATATACGTATATATATATATATATATGTATATATATATATGATCATTTTTATAATATACCTATATACACACACACACACATATATATATATATATATATATATATATATATATATATATATATATTGTGTGTATTTAGGCAGCATATTTTCATTTAGGCAAACATTATTAAATAACATGGAGTGGTTTTGTTTGATGCGACTTTTTTTCATTTTGTTAATTTTCCGAATTGTCCATCTAATGGGTCGGTCAAATTGATATAAATATGATCCATGGCTTTCTTGTTTCATTCTTTTTTTTTTTTTGCAAGTACTTTCGATTTGAATCGTCAAATCATCTTCAGGCGGTATTAGTTTTAGTGGCTTTACTGTTGTGATCATTTTTTAATTATAACGGCAAGTAGTTTATATTTGAAAACGTGACTGTAAAGTTGAAATGTACTTGAGAGCGTGTTGGCGTTCTACACATACGAGAGATTTAAAGTTTGACTGTTTAAACCGTTAAGAAATTGATGACGTTAAATAAAGTGCATACAATTCAAACGCATAACTACCTAATGGCTAATAATTTGGTAATGCTAATTATTATGCTAGACACTTTAAAATGTTGCGACTAGTATCATAATTGACATTATTAATTGTGGGATGTTTAGTTTTTATGTAGAGGGCTTCGAGTATTTTTAATTTTTTGATATTGGTATCATGATGTATTATTTTGGTATTGTTAACAAGGATGTTTCTATATTGGGAGGGGGTGCAAAAAAAAAAGTCGCATCAAACAAAACCACTCCATGTTATTTAATAATGTTTCCCTATATATATGTATATATATATATGTATATATATATGATTATTTTCATAATTAACATATATACATATATATATATATATATATATATATATATATATATATATATATATATATATATATATATATATGTGTGTGTGTGGGTATATATATATATATATATATATATATATATATATATATATATATACGTGTGAGTGTATACTTTATTTAAGCGTGCGAGTAACGGAATGCCTTATTGTCCCCTATTATTTTCTTTCTACGAGCGCAATTATATAATGAATCTCCATGTGCGTGTGGGTGTATATAAATACATATATATATGCTCATCATCTGTATGATTTTAGTAACAAAAAAAAAACTATAAACAATTGCTTAAATATGTCTTTTTTACTATAATTCTTCTTCCCACATAAGTCCGTGAAGCGGACTTTCAACGTTCGACACTTACCACTCTGTAGAGCGTCTTCTCAGTCGCACTTTCTGCGTTAAAAGGACTACACCACAACTTTATTTTCATCCAGCAGTCTCGTGTGGTTCAACCTCGCTCCAACTTCATCTTGTTCCCAAACCTTTTCACTTCCTGGACAGGCAACTACTTCTACTCATACACAATTGTCAATTCGTCCTGACACTTTCACGTCTGCGTTGTCTATTTTTACCGATTAAATTAATCACCGCAGGTTGTTTTCCCACTTTCCGTCACTCTCTATATCTGTGTTGTTCTTCTTCTCAGCTTGTAACTACACTGACAATAATAACACCAGTTATAACAACGATTCCAATTACATTTACTACAAATACTAATACGTGTTCTACTACTACAATGATTTCGATTTAACTTCCATTTCTCAATCTTACGAACGATATATCTATTTATATGTAATCTTAAGACTGGTTCGGCACTAGAGAGAGCAGGAGCAATTTGTTTTTTTTTAATTACAAACGGACACAAAAAAGATGCATGCATAAAAGTTAAGACACTTTGAGATTTGAAAAAAAAATTCAAAATACATATACACACATATATTAAACATACATATTTCATAGACAGACAATATTTTATTTTTAAACGCACACTCCGTTCAAGTTCTACGCGGGGACCTAATAGTACGTAGTTCGGTTATGTTGACCTAAGGTTGGAAGTGATCATCCGTTAACTACTTTATCAGTATATTATAGAATCATCACTTTTATTGAAGTGCATTTTATTGTTTTCCTATTCAATTCTGTTCCCTTAATCGCAACAATTATACTACATCAATTTTATTTGCCTTACTTCATTTGTATATTCCTTGAACTGTCACACACACACACACCCATACATAACCCCACACCCAATCACAACACAGCCACATACACACACATAAACACAAACAACAACACACAAACACACACACATACCCCCATATATATATATATATATATGTATATATATATATATATATATATATATATATATATATATATATATATATATATATATATAACTTCTTTGTAATATAGCAGGAAACATCCCGACAGAGTTCTCGATTAATTGAGAATTAAAGTCAGAAATTAAAAATTCAGAGGGTAATATTTATTTATTTTGAAACAAAAAAAAATCGTACCGTCGGTGTCAAGCACAGAAGGACTTAGCCATGCGGCTCTCTTCAGACAGATGACAACATAAGCTGTTGTACTATTTTTCTCTAACAAAATAAATAATATATATATATATATATATATATATATATATATATATATATATTGTATGCATTTAGGCAGCATTTTCTCATTCATGCAACCATTGTTAAAAATAACAAAATTCGTCTTTTTAATTATACTTATTTATTTTTTAAATATTTATGATGATCTTTTTTTTGTATTAAAATAAAAAAAAATGTTCCATACGTTTCACAGGTTTCACGAAGTATTCCGATTCTCCGTCTCATCATCCTCAGGTGTTAAACGCAAATTAACAAACACGCTTGAGAAAGAAAGTAATTTTTAACAGAAACGCGCAGAGTACGTTTTCGCACCGTTCTGGGAAGTCGTTGACGATATAAATTCAGCATCGCTGGAGGTCATCACAGAACAAAATCGGATTACGTGAAGCATTTTTAAATGTTACCATCGGTTTCATATGTGATGTTATTAATTTTAGGTGATGTGTTTTTATGTAGATAGTTTCCAGTATTTTTTTTTTTTTACTTGGTTTCGGAATGTATAATTTAAGTGGTATTAACTAGAATTTGTATTCGTTAAACCTATAGAACATTTATTAATTGTTTGTTCATTTTAATACAAAAAAAAACATCAGAAATATTAAAAAAATAAAAAAGGTATAATTACACAGACGAATTATATCATTTCTAAAAATATTTGTATATATATATATATATATAAACGTTGATGTACACATAAAAAACATCCATTTTTTGGTTTTCCTTTTTCATTTTCCCATCACGTCGGATTACCTTCATCCTTCTCTTCCCAAATATATATATATATATATATATATGTATATATATATATATATATATATATATACATATTATCAATGCTACAATGATCTCTTCGAAATTGACTCGAGTAACGAAACACCATGGACTCGTTATACAATTAATATTGTAATGTATGCTCGACAATATATTATACATGTTACGTTTCAGTTTGGTTGACATTCTTGTGTACCAATTGGGAATAAACAAAGAAAACTACAAAATGCAAAATCTGATTCGGAAACGATCCGAACATATTTCTCAAAGCAAATTACCACGTAAGGCACGTTTCGTCTTTGACCGCTGTTTATTAGCATATCAACGTATTGATACGCACCTATTTTCTGCAGTTTAACTTCCAAAGGAAGTTTAGATTACACAGTATCCCACTGAAGTTTATCCGTGTCTTACTGATTAAATACTTCAACTTTGAACTTAACGCTATTTATGTTTTTTTAATGTTTAATTATAAACCTCACACAGTTTAATCTTCTAAGAAGCTAAAATGTCTACAAAAGGAGTAAACACTTTAAATATTGCAGTTGGCATAGGCAGGAACATACAAACTTGAAAGCCAAATAAATCGAGCACTCAAGAAATATTACTTTCTCTCTCTTAATCTGTCGCGATTTCTCTCACTCTCTCACTCTCTTTCTACCACTCTCTAAAATGTATATATATATATATATATATATATATATATATATATATATATATATATATATATATATATATATATATATATATACACTTCCCTCTAAACCAAAAGTGCCTATCAACCCAAGTGGTCTATGAGGCATCTATCTCCTCAACCGAAACCCCATCCCAGACTAACTATTATATTGGTCTGGCAGGTAACAATTTCAAGGAAAGATTCTACAACCATACACTCTCCTTCAACAACCCTGACCATCCTGGCCAAACTGGACTATCACTACACTTCCACAAAAAAACAACAAAAAAAAAAATTCCCATAATAAAGTGAAAAATCATGAACTCACCTATTACAACAGAAATGACAGTTATAATTTTATAATTTTATTCTCATTATTAAATTTATCCCACCCGGCCCTCTGCCCCGGTTGAAATTGAGGTCACGATGGCCCAGACACAAGATATCACTACACCCAACTTTCTAAAATATCACCTGTTGGAGTCTCCATCCCCCCTCAATAAACTTTCAATTGACTTTTCTTTGTGAGAAGTTGGATTTAGAATTCCCATACTATCATTGGATTGGAATGGTAACTTGTGAGCGGTAGCTTGAATGATTTAGTTCTATTGTTTTCTTGTGGGGGGGGGGGATTTATTCATCATTGTACCGGCTAACGTGAAAGTGTATTATCGCACATTGTTCCGGTTTTGTGGTTTTATTGAATGTATTTGGGACCGATTACTTGCTTGTTGGCTTGGTGGAAGAAATAATGCACAAGCTACTTTTCTAAGACTTTTCTAGGACTTTCTTTTCTTATCGTTGTTCTTCCTTGCTTTTTAAGTTTGACTTTTATTTTTATTTTTATTTTTATTTTTTTCCTCTTCTCTTCTTAAGTGACCTCAACTATTACAACGCCACATTGTGTTTTGTCGGCAGTTGAAACCAGTATTCCAGACATTTAATTTCCCTGATGATCTGGCAAGCAAGTAACTGCTTGGTAGTGAAACACGTGTAGGAAAAAAACATTTAATTTGAATAAATAGTATTTGTAAGAAAATATATCTTTAATGGTGATCATTGGTGTCTTGAAAGGAATGCTTTGGTAAGCCTTCATAAAATCACATATAAATGCTCTGTACTCTGTAATCGAGTATCATCGAGCTTGTTTTTTATTGGAACAACCCCGGTCTTCACTGAATGATCTATTTTATAAGTGAAAAATCTAAATCTATATTCTGCTCCCCAAAGTGAGCTGCTATTCAATACCGGAGTGACCAGGATGTTTGCCAAAGAGGAGATAACTTTCTCACCCAAAAACATTTCCATACCAAACCACAAAGCATACATAATGAACATGGTCCAGGCAGTCCATGCATTCTTGAAGAGAGTCCGATGGCGGGTAATTCACCACAACCTGGGATCGACTAGGGAGTTGAGCAACGTGAATCCACCTTCTGGCGTCTCTGAACCCCCTGAGTATGCATCTGACACTGAGGATAATTTACCAACAGCCTCCTATAGAAAATTCTATAAAATAGGAACTCACAAGAACCCACCTCACATCCCTGCATTAGAAAGCTTCGAAGCGGATATGCATAATATGGTTAAAAACATCAAAACCAAAAACAGATCACAATATTGGAATCCTACCATTGAACATATCCATAGGACACAGACACGGATTAGGAATAACTCTAATATCACAGTTCCGGCGGATAAAACTTTAAACACATACTCCATGAATATGGAAACATACAACAACCTAATCCTGAAGGAACTGAATAAAAAATACAAGACCGTAGGGAACGGGGTGTTACAGGATATTAACTTGGCCGCTCTTAAGATCTGCTCTGAGATTGGTATGGAAGGTAATGTTGAGATATATACCCCTAAATGCCCTCGTTTCACTCTTAAGGATCATAAGCCAGATTTTAGTAATAACCCATCCATTAGACTGATCTCGCCGTGTATTTCAGACATGGGTGTAATCAGCAAAAAAATACTAGACAGAATATTGCCAGGAATTAAACGCAGAACTCAATTGAATCTGTGGACCTCATCAGAGGAAGTGCTAAGTTGGTATAAAGAATTACACATTACTAATCAAAGTATATTTATAATGTTTGATATAGATTCATACTATCCCTCCATATCCTCTACTTTACTTGAAAAGGCGCTTACCATGGCTAGAAATGAATCCAACATTACAAACTTAGAAATGGATATAATTAGACTAGCCAGAAGGACGCTAATATCTTACAATGATAAGTTATGGACTAGAAAGGATAGGGAAAACAATTTCGATATTACTATGGGGCACCGGCCTCAGCGCAGGTTACTGACCTGGTAGGGATATATATCCTCAGAGAAATTTGTATGAAAATACCTGAACTGGCGGGCGGTCTATATAGGGACGACGCTTTATTCTTTGTCAACACAAGTATAAGGAATCTTGAAACTAAGAAGAAAAAACTCAATATATTCTTCAGCTCAATACAACTTAGCGTAACTATGGATATAAACTACCGGAGGGTCAATTTTTTGGATATTACGCTTGATCTATGCAACAACACATATGAACCTTATCACAAGCCCAACCACACACTCTACTATATCGACGCTAAATCGAATCACCCACCGATGGTGAAAAGAGCCATTATTCCTGCAATATCGAGTAGGATATCTAAGCTGTCCAAGAATCAACAAATATTCGACAGCAGTAAGCAATTCTACAATGAAGCTTTAAACAGATCAGGATACAAGGAAAAAATTAATTACCTTGTGCCTCCTTCGGTTGGGAATGGGGGACTAAACGGGAGACCGATTGCCTCTCGATCAATGGTTTCATATAATAGGGCAATGGGCAAGGCTAGATATAGGAGACCTGGTGTATCCCACGGTAATGTAAACCAGGTAGGGTGGGAACCGGTTGATGATAATATTCGTGAAGTTGGAAGTAACGAATTGAACTCACATGCTACCCAAACCGGGGGGGAAGGTAGGAAGAAAAATAGGAGAAGGACCACTACATGGTTCAACCCCCCCTATAGCCAGCATATTAAGACTAATATCCCAAAGATTTTTTATAGCATAGTGGAAAAAAACTTTCCAAGGGATAGCACATTGGGGGGAATCATTAACAAAAATACTGTAAAACTGTCTTATTCAACCTGTAGAAATATAGCCACATCCATCATAGGATATAATAATTCTAAGATAACTAAAACAAGGGAAGCCATGTTCTCTTCTGGTGTTGATCCCAGTAACACCAGTTCAGTGAGAACCTCCATTATAAATAACCATAGTAGTAGAACATCCAGCAACGGCCCAGCACACAACTGTAACTGCAGAGCTTCTAACATCTGTCCACTGGGGGGGGGAACTGTAGAGTTTCAAGCATTGTCTACAAATGCGATGTGATAACAGAGAGTAGTAGGAAATCATATATCGGTTCAACCGGGGGTGAGTTCAAAGATAGATTCAGAAACCACATGAGTTCCTTCAGGGGAGGCCAAAGAGAAGACATAGATAGGCCTAACACTTCTGTTGGCCGTTTTGTGAGAAACCTCATTGCTAGGCAAGACCCTTTCGAACTGAAATGGTCAATTTTGGGGAGGGCTAACAAATATAAACCGAACAAAAAGAAGAGATGCAACCTATGTGCATTGGAGTCGTACCACATCATGACATCTAGAGATAACTTACTGAACGCTAGGCAGGAAATACTACAATGCTGTCTGCATAGAAACCGTTACCTGTTATCAAGCCTAAAACCTGGATAGGAGGGGAATTGGGGGAAGTATAAACTTACAGCAGAGATAGGCAGGATGGACACTTCCTGAGGCAATCTGGGGCAATAATTAGTGTATAATAGGGAGGATGAGAATTAGTAACACGTACTTATGCTAAGATATGTCTTGATTCAATTATTAGCGGATACTCGAGACTTAGGTTGGGGGTGATAAGGTAGGAATATTCTATCGGAATAAGGCCCAGTGATAGTCAACTATAGTAAATACTTATTCAGCGGAATAGAGGGGGGAAATTGTGTTACATATAAAAAGATAGTGGAATAATAAATAATAAATCACAATTTATTCTCAGAAATAGATATATTATACGAAATGCATTGGAGATTTCAAGTAATTTTAAGTGAAAAATAAGAAATAGCAACCTGGATGCTATCACTATTTAATTAAATTAGGTTAAATTAAATTAGTTTTTAATTAGATTAAAATAAATAAAACAATTTGGTGGCAGGAATGGGGAAAAGTAATTAAGGAAAAATTAATTTTAAAAACATGCATGCCGACACGGACTTAATTTCTAAAAATAGAAACAATTGGATTTTTTTAAAAAAAGTATTTTGTACGGGATTTTAAATTAGTAATAATAAAGTCTCCTGTCATTTAACGAGTAAGAGTGATATTTTCCCGTAAAGTTGACAAAAAAATAAACCGGTCCTTTAAAAAAAAGTTTGTTTTTTTTCAAAATAGAAAATAGATTTCTGATAACGATATTCCGTTGTAACATTTATTTATGGAATATAGAATAATATTCTCCACAGAGAGTTACAAACAGACACAGCCGTTAAGGAAATATTTTAAATGATTTAAAATAATAACTAGATTTTTGTAGAAGGCCTTTTTATAATAACAGTTTATTTTTGATATATGAATAATTTTTTTAAAACAAATTCTGCGGGATAGGCTTTTTTCGCTTCGTTAAACAACAAAACGATAATAATTCGGCAGTTAATTAAATGAAGGATATTTTCCCAAAATGTAAAATGACGTTCCAGACACTAGATGATTAATTTCTATAAGGAATAGGTTTAATAATAAATATTTTTAGAAACAGTATTTTGAATAAATAGTTTCTATATTAAGATTTTTTCTTGATGGAAGGGAGTTTTCTGCGGGATTGACATTCAACTCGTCGTGTGTTTATTTCGAAGGGTAATAAATCAACAATTGAAATAAGACTCTTTGAACTCGGACGAACATTTGTGTTGACTTTTCTTTGTGAGAAGTTGGATTTAGAATTCCCATACTATCATTGGATTGGAATGGTAACTTGTGAGCGGTATCTTGAATGATTTAGTTCTTTTGTTTTCTTGTGGGGGGGGATTTATTCATCATTGTACCGGCTAACGTGAAAGTGTATTATCGCACATTGTTCCGGTTTTGTGGTTTTATTGAATGTATTTGGGACCGATTACTTGCTTGTTGGCTTGGTGGAAGAAATAATGCACAAGCTACTTTTCTAAGACTTTTCTAGGACTTTCTTTTCTTATCGTTGTTCTTCCTTGCTTTTTAAGTGAGACTTTTATTTTTATTTTTATTTTTATTTTTTTCCTCTTCTCTTCTTTAGTGACCTCAACTATTACAACGCCACATTGTGTTTTGTCGGCAGTTGAAACCAGTATTCCAGACATTTAATTTCCCTGATGATCTGCCAAGCAAGTAACTGCTTGGTAGTGAAACACGTGTAGGAAAAAACATTTAATTTGAATAAATAGTATTTGTAAGAAAATATATCTTTAATGGTGATCATTGGTGTCTTGAAAGGAATGCTTTGGTAAGCCTTCATAAAATCACATATAAATGCTCTGTACTCTGTAATCGAGTATCATCGAGCTTGTTGTTTATTGGAACAACCCCGGTCTTCACTGAATGATCTATTTTATAAGTGAAAAATCTAAATCTATATATATATATATATATATATATATATATATATATATATATATATAGTATAAAGAAGCTTTGAGTCATTTAAAAAAGAAATTAAAAAAAGAAGGAAAATGCAGTTTAAATTCCCAGAGAAACTGACTAAATCCAACATATTGCAGACTTAACATTCGTTGGAAAATCAATGAATAAAAAAATAAGTAAATAAAAAAAGAAAAAGGTGGGGGGGTAAGTATCTAAGAATGAAACAAAAATAGGAGACCTATATATATATATATATATATATATAATTAGTAATGACAATATATGTATTAGCATATACTATCAGTGCCCTTTTACTATGCAGTTTCCTTAAAATATTCAACTCAATAATTGTCAGATAGTAACAACAGAGCAAATATAAGAAAAAATTGACATCTGAAGGCGAATTTATATAACTTTAGAAAATAAAAAAATACTTTCAAGTGAATTCGAATGTTTATAAATAAATTATAGAATTTATTAACTATTTTAAGAAATTTTACTGAATCAAAATTTATAAATGTCTTTTAGGATGCACCAGCGCTGAACTGAAAAAATCAAAATGGCGTATTAGTAGATTCCCTCACGTGTGTGTTTGCTGTTTTCTTTGTTTTTTTGTTTTGTTTCACTTATAAATGAACTGCTTTATAGTGTATGTTCTTTCAAGACACTTCAATCCACGAACTTTTTATCTTTGTGCATTTTTCTGATGATTGTGTAATGTTGCAGAGACGATATTGACATACAAATGTTGTTTGGCTCAGCACAAATGAAACGGACCGTAAAAAATATATCTTAAAAAATCAATTTCTTTTTAAATGTGAAATAATAAAAATAAAAAAAAATAAAATAAAAACACGGTTATTGGAATATAATATGAGCCTGTCCTCTCTCTCTCTCTCTCTCTCTATATATATATATATATATATATGTATATATATATATATATATATATGTATATATATATATATATATATATATATACATATATATATATATATATATATATATACATATATTAGATTTCTTGAATGTGAGATATCTGAGAATGTGAGATATATGTCTGATTGTGGAAATAATTATATATACATATATATATATATATATATATATATATATATATATATATATATATATATACATAATTTGACTTACTTACAAAATATAATCATCGAGTGTATGCGGCCCCTCTGCACAATGGTTTTTAAGGATAACGTGCCATTATTAAACTTCACCCTACAAGTAAACCCTGATAAAAATATTGCAAATAACATAGTATTCGAAGCACAAATAAGATCCCCTCGACACGGCTATACCTTGGCCAAACAAGGAATGCTGCACCTTCTCTAATTAATGTTACTTCAAGTAACCGCACGTAGCTGAGCTAGGCTAGATGATTCATTGTCCTGGAATCTGGTAAGACCAAGAGACCATACGAAAGTTATAACATAACATAATTGACTAACCAATTGCTAACTTTTGAGAGATACTAGAGAACTTTAATTAAACTTTCAGATATCTATGTATCTCATATATAGATCAAGTGTTACCCCAAGGAAACTGTAGTAAAATTAAAGGAGGACCATTAAAAACAAATTGCAAGTATATAACAGTAAACTTGGTTATTTTCACTCTCATATAAACCATAATTATATATATATATATATATAAATATATATATAATATATATATATATATATATATATATATATATATATATGTGTGTGTGTATGGGTGTGGTGTGTGTGTAAATGTATATATATATATATATATATATATATATATATATATATATATATATATATATTATCTGCTCCGTCATCTATATGCGTATATGTACATGTATCTATATCGTTGCATAATATAAATATATATAATTTGTTCATCAACGTTTAGCTTGTTTCTCATATCGTGGCTATTTAGTGCTGCTGTAACCGGCGGAATTCTTCCACTCTATTTCAGCAGTCGATAACAGTGTCAACTGTTCAATCACCACCACTCGGAACACTTGTCAATACAAGCTCTAAAAGCTTCTCTGATAGGCCATTTAAACAGGTATATGGCATTACTAGTTGTTTGTCCTCGACAAAACACGTATATTGGCATGACTAGAACCAGTATTTCACGTCGACTAACTTGCCACCTGACCTCCCCTAAAAGGTCCATTTACAAACACGTCACAGCACATAAGATTTCCAAAGATAATTTTAGAAATATCTTAACCGGTAGTACATCCAGTCTGGCTGTGTCATTTTTCGGTATTCGCCTCCCCATAATGGAAGCATTGTTCATTCAATTAAAAAAGCCCAACATCAACCATGCCCGTTATGAGGGGTGCGAAAGCGTGTTGAAATGCTGTTGAATGTGTTTAATGTTTTAATTACATAGGCACGTCTTCTTAAATAAATTCACAAATTTTAGTTTGCATTGTTCAATCATCCGCCTGAAGACGACCAATGATGGTCGAAAACGTTTGCGTAAAATATGGAGATTTCCTACACTCCTTGGTTAATAGTACGAGATCTATTGTCTGACGAATAGAAAGATTGGATCACAAAAGGAATAAACACAAGTTGACGCACCTGTTCAACCATATATATATATATATATATATATATATATATATATATATATATATATATATATATGTATATATATGTATATATATATACATTGGAATCAAGCAATGCCGACCAAGGAGAGCGGTTGTTGTGGATTGCGCAACCCTTGCAATTACAAATTAACGCGCGGGCAGCCCCTGACGGAGCACTCATACGTCGAAAAAAAAAAGAACGTTTTTTGATGAAAAAAAAAAAATTACTCAATACTGGTCACCCCTGAAGAAGGAATGTTATTCCGTAATCGATAGGATTAATGTAAGAAAAAAAAATTAATCTTGTATTGCTAATTTGGCTTTTATTTCAATTTTATTACCTTTCCATGCAATACTTTAAAACTTTAACGAAAAACACACACATTACTCGACAGCGTGCCATCGCATCCATCGGTCGACACCGGTTTTTGAATTCTACCCGCCATTTCATAACAGCAAGGCGAGGACGTCGTACCATCAAAGACGTTTATCAAATTAACAAAGAAATAAGTGTCTTTATTCTTGTTTTTTGATGTAAAAAAAAAATAACTCAATACTGGTCACCCCTGAAGAAGGAATTTTATTCCGTAATCGATAGGATTAATGTAAGAAAAAAAAAATTAATTAATCTTGTATTGCTAATTTGGCTTTTATTTCAATTTTATTACCTTTCCATGCAATACTTTAAAACTTGAACGAAAAACACACACATTATATATATATATATATATATATATATATATATATATATATATATATATATATTGGAATCAAGCAATGCCGACCCAGGAGAGCGGTTGTTGTAGATTGCGCAACCCTTGCAATTACAAATTCACGCGCGGGCAGCCCCTGGCGGAGCACTCATACGTCGAAAAATCGACGGGAGACTCCATCATATATAATATATATATATATATATATATATATATATATATATATATATATATATATATATATATATATATACATATATATATATAGTCTAAAGAAGCTTTAAGTTATTTTAAACAAAAATACATAAAAAGGGAAAATGCAGTTTAAATTCCCAGAGAAACTAACTAAATCCAAAATAGTGTAGACTTAACATTTGTTGGAAAATTCATAAATAAATAATATATAATAGTAAGTAAATAAAATAAAAAGGGGGATTAAGTATCTAACAGTGAAACAAAAGCAGGAGACCTTAACGTAAGCATCTTATATTAACACGGGGGTCTTAAGCTGTTTACCATGTAACTGTTTCGAAGATTTAAAAACAGGACAGTTATATGCATGGCTCTCCATATATATATATATATATATATATATATATATATATATATATATATATATATATATATATATGAATGCAAAACGCGATAAACTACATTTTAAAAAATACGAAGCTTGCACTATAAACAGTGTTACATTTCAACACTCGACCACGCACTCAAATTATGTTTCACATAATATGATACTGAAATAATTAATGTTTGCTTTAAATTAAAATAAGCTCATATTCGAGGTCTATATTTAATATATTCGTTCTTTTAGTGAGTAAGGTTTCAATTTAAACACATTGGATTTATCGTGGTTTGCATTCAAACTCTTCATATATATATATATATATATATATATATATATATATATATATATATATATATATATATATAAATATATATATATATATATGTATACATACATATATATATATACACATATATATATATATGTATACATATATATACATATATATATATATATATATATATATATATATATATATAATTACATAACTAGATCTATGTGACAACACGTTGTGACGCCATTCAAAAATATGTTACTAAGCTATGCTTTTTTACATTTGTTAACAATTATCGTATTTTTCTTGTTTAAATCTTATTTTGATTTCCTTCTTATTTACTGTGTTTATGAAGCCTGACACGAAAACATGTTTTCCCATGATATTTCACGTTAATCGACTGAATAGTCGGTATTTTTTTCTTAACTGCAAACTTTTGTTTTATTACAATGTTCTATAGACATGTAAATATAAATTAGCGCCACAAAACATTTGATAGCATTCAGGCTGGAATTAAAGTAGCGTATATCGTCGATGAATAAGCAATCCTTTTAGACTGAGGATATTTGAAATTTTTTCCGTAATCCAGAGTTCACCTATTCGTGTGGCTACCCAACTTTTCTGACATTAAAAACTGATCTTGTGTCTCAATCTGCCCTGTGGGGAGGGTACTAAATAGGTACGTTGTGTGTGTATGAGTGTGTTGTGGGTGTGGGTGTGGATGTGTGTATGTATGCGTGTGTGTGTATGTGGGTGTGTAGCGCGCGTGTGTGTGCGTGTGTGTGTAGCGCGTGCGTGTGTAACGCGTGTGTGTGTCTTTGTTATTCATTTTAAATTTTCCAATGGCATGGAAACGTTCACATTTAACTTTCTAGTTAATTTTTGCAAGAATGGATGTTGCCTGTTTTTATTCTAAGTTTTTAACATTTGCTGACATTCACATTGATAACTTTCGGTAACTTTAAAAGTGACTCTCTATACTTTTCCAAACAACAAGTAACGAGACACAAAATAAAAGTAAGTCTGCCTCCAGAGCTCTGGTGTAGTCCCTATTAAGTATTCGCCTGTCGCGGGTTCATGGATGCGTAGCCGTGGAGCTGCTATTAGTTTGCAAGAGATGTCCAGTTAATTTTGTTGCTAAAATAAATCAACTGCACGTGCCTTCGATCTATCAAGATTCCACTTTCTGCGAACATCTAAGAACGAACTTCCACTCGTATATTTCCGTCAACTCTTTCATTTACTGTCTAGCAGACTCATCTGTTTACCTGATAAATCAAAGTTATCTTTCTATTTCTCTCAATAAGATATCGCTTTAGATGTCCTGAAAGAGCGTTCATGCTGCACGTCAATCTCTCTTTCTCCCCTCCCCTCATTCTCTTTATTACTGCTTCCTTTTCCATCACCTCACAACATCTCCTTATATGCATTATCCTTTTTTATCTCCTCTCTCACTCACATTCTCTCATGAAATGTATCTCTCTTTTTCTACCTCCCCTCTTCCTTCTACTTTTACGCCCCCCTCCCTCTGTCGTTCCATCTCATGAATCCCACTTTCACTTTCTCTCGTGCTGAGATAACCTCTTCCTCAAAACCATCGACCACGCGGACGATAAGATATTTGTCTTTGAACTTAGTTTTTTTTTCTCCTGATTTCCAATCAAGCAAAAGCGTTATAGAAATGTCTTAGGAAATAATGAAAAAAAAAAAAAACACGCAAAAGA
>OY744517.1:10952285-11044785 GCA_963556195.1 Sepiola atlantica | reverse complement strand
CTTGGAACTCATTACAAACGGTGACTGTCTATATATGTAAACTATTGTACCTAAAAAATTGTAAATTAGAGCATTTGAAAATATCCATCTCATATGAATATACATTTTGTCCGTATGTCTGTCTGTCTGTCCGTCATTCACACTTTTTAAACCTAATAAATACTTATGAAATTTGTCGTATTTCGAAATATCTGGGATTTAAACTACGTTATAAATGGAAAATAGTGCATCAACAGTAAGAAACGCGGACGCCATGACCTGAAATCGAAATATAAATATAGAGGTATTCAGTCAGAAGTTCTACCAACTGAGTTATTTGCACGATTTTAGTAATAGATCTAAAACCATTCCCTTAACAAAATAATTATAGAGTTGGTGTAACGTCATCGATTCATGATTTACGCTATGTTTCAAAACATGAATTATAACATAAGCGATAATAAAAACGTAACACGTGAATGGGTAAACTTTAACTCGATTATTTGTGTTATTCCACACCAAATTATTAAGCTTCAAATAGGTATCATATTTAGTCTTTTTAAAATTATATAATTATAGACACGTACATAAGAACATCCTCACGCAGACAGTGTGACAAAAGTGAACGGCGCGATAGTTTAGTAAAATAATATACAGCCGGAAGGGGGCATATATTTGGCAGTAGACAAAAAGTACAGAAGATTTGCTGACATGTCCTGAATTCTGCATATGATTTATTTTATATTTAATTACGTCAACAGTTATAGAGGGGGTCGGAGGAAATAAGTATCTCTCACTATCAAGTATATTTTCCTAAAACCTTAATTACCAGTTTCAAATATTTAGTAAGGGATATATTTTTCGCTGCACCGTTTACCCAGGAGTAAAATATATCAAAATGCATGGATATTAAAACTGTGTCTTTATACAAGTGTACGGGAAAAGTAAAACGGCATTCAATATAAACAGTATCAGCCTATTTCTAATGGGTGTGTTTGAAGGAGTATGTACACTAGCTAAAAAGAATTTCACTTCTCTGAATATAGCTATACATGAAATATTTCGTGATAATATACCCATTCAACGTATGCATATTCATCATTAAGGAGTATAGCTTTGCAAACGCCATGTAGTATAGCCATTTGTTATTCTTAAAGACCTCACCATAGTGCGTGATGGGGAGCAATAGATAGTGTTTTAAGTAGATACGATAATAAAGCCAGATACCATCGGCTAATGTTCTTGAAACAATAGCCAGACACACATGATAATGTAGCTGACCATAAGATACAATCAGTTAAAATTAATAATCATTGTTATTTAGCAAAACAATTGAAATATTGATTAATGTGGCACATAGTTTGACTCATTTATCCTATAGAACTCCTAACAATGTGAGTTTCAGCTTAACGAAGTGTGGCTGTTTAATTAAAAAAATATTCTTCTCTAAAAGAAACTGTAACACCTTACATAAAATATAATCAAGCGATAACTACAGGGAACATATCAATATGAATAAGAAATGAATTGGCGGTTTACATAGAACATCACCTGTTATACACATACATACTCATCATATAATGGTTGACACATACAATCTAATGATTAAAAAATGTGTCAACTAAGATATCCTCACTAGCACTAAAATAAAACAGTACTAATACACCACAGACATTACTAATTCAATATTCACAAACAAGTATTACAAAAGTATAGTGTTCTTACCATGGGCAACAAACTCATTGTCCCCTTACCTTGCTTTTTACTTTTTTTCATTTCTAAAATCTAACCCTTAAAATGGGTATACCCAATAAATAAAGATATATCAGATCCCTTGTTATAATACACATTTTACTACCTTAAGAGCTCAAAATTAAAAACATGGCCAGCAATTGCGACATGCCGATTCTTAAATAAATTTACATTAGAGAAATAATGTTACAAGAGTATAACATTCCAGGCCATCGTATAGCAGTACTCAGAACATACTTTAACAGCAAATCTAATTTTAAAAATGACTACATCATTTTCAATCAAAACAAAAGCATTAAGACAGCCTTCACATTAGCCTTTTATCTAGTCCAAAAAATCTAAACTACAAATGTTCAATCCTGATCTCAAAAAATGCCGAAACGTCAACAATCATCTGAAAGAATATAAAAGCTGTCAACATTCACACATCTATGCAACTGAAGAAAAACAACCACTATTTATGTAACTCACAAACAAATTACCCTCCTCTGCAAATATAAAAATCAAAACTATTTACGGTACATTAACTAAATTTAGGCTGTTTATCATAGCCACCATATTAACACCCCTAAAACAATAATTTTAAATGCACACATATCTTACCCATAACTTTATTTCACATATATATATATATTAGTGTCAAGAAATACCCACGCCTCGTGACCGATGGCAGAACGAATTTAGACGCTGACTGTTGTTAAGGTAAGGCGAGTTTCGATCGCAGCTCGAGGCATCCGTCTGTCTAGTCACACAGAAGAGCTGTGATTAAGTGAATCAGTCTGTTTGTAGATAACTACATATCCGCCTTTTTCATATTCAACAATGTGCTAAGTGAAATTGCTAAATGCTATCAGCAGAAAAGTAAAACTTGGCTCGAGCCACTTGCTTTGTCTAGCAACACTAAATACCAACATAGTAGTTCTGCAGATTACTATATATATATATATATATATATATATATATATATATATAAATATAATCAAATATGAATCTAAAAGTGTACCATTAGTAGATAGAACCTATAGTGAAATAATTTAAGCTCATTATACGAGATAGAGCAATTATGCAGGTACATGAAGAAGAGGGATAAACATGTACGAATGACAATTCATTATTGAACTCTTTTCCATGCTGCCTTCACAAAAACCCTCCTTTTCCATCTGTATATCTCCTTTCATTGGACACCTAATCAACGGAGAATTACAAACTGGACTTACCTCATATGTTTTACACGAATTGGTTTTACCTCTCCATTACTTAATATTTTTTTCAAATTTTGAATGTTGGCTTTTCCACCGCCAACTCATCTATCTATGTAATACCTCTGATGATAAGATGTTGATCTTTGAAAAGCTTTGGCGTAAGGAAAGAAAAATAAACATAATTGTATTACCGAGTATACATTGCATTGAGCAATCGAAGTTGAAATATATTTGTCATTCGTGCATGTTTATCCCTCATCTATCATCTCTCCCTCTCTCTCTCTCTCTCTCTCTCTCTCTCTATATATATATATATATATATATATATATATATATATATATATATATCAAATGCTTTTCAGGTTTACCCATACCGAACCTTATTATTGACTTGATTTGACAAATATTTCGTAAAGCACTTCAGCATGTTTATTTAAATAAGTGTTTTCTAAGCGAAATATTTGGGAAAATTCTTAAGACGAAACATTTTTACCTATTATATATTTCTAATCATGGCATTGTTAATTCATCGGTTGTGATTTATAGTCATATGTTACTGATTTTTAATTATTTGTTATGGCTTTGCTATTTTTGGGAGTATCTTTGTTATCTCCAATGCGATAAACTAAAAAAATAATCTTCAACGTTATCTGATGTGGTCTTGCGCGAGATAAAATGGAAACATATATATATATATATATATATATATATATATATATATATATATATATATGTATATATATATATATAGGGTTACCTGTGTCTCATAAATATGGCCATGTCGGGTTTAGAATGGAAACCAGCTAAAATGGCTGACTGACACTTCACCATCTTACAGTATGGGAATACTTCAATAAAAGGAGAAACAACACTACTTACCATGTAATCGCAAGCGGTTCTCACTTTTTTGAATTCCTTCATACAAGATATGCCGTGTTCCTCTAGAACGGCATGCTGTTATTGTTTAATGTTAAACGGCGTTTTTATTAGTGTATTTATTTGTTTAGGTGTATTTTGTTAGAATTATTTTTTATACACATTGACTCTCTTACTCTCGCAGTTCCGATATTGGATAGGTTCGAATGCCTATTGCAAGAAATCGTTGTTTTCTGACAATAGAACATGCCATATTGATCTGAGCTGAGGGTTTAATTTCAGAGAATAGCTCAACAGTGACCTTTTATGTGTATGTAGCTAGTACATCCGAGAATTGGGTATCGTATATGATGGGGAAGCGAAATAATAATGTGGTCAAGTGCCTGATTCAATGTTGTCGTTGCGGTTGTGGGGCTACCCATTTTTGAGTGAGGATGTAGTGAGATATTTTGAAAGGATGGTTGCCTGTCATGGTCTTTTATGTCAGCATGTTTAAGTCTTAATATAAATGTGTGGCTTTTAATTTAGAGTGAAACTGATGCAGTGAGTTTTAGCTAGCTGTTTTTATTCATGTTATTTTATTTTATTTATTTTAATTGTTTTTTTATTGTTTATATATATATGATATATATATATATATATATATATATTATATATGTGTTTTGTTTGGTGGGTTAGAATATAGTGTGTTTTAGGGGTGTGTAAGTGGAAATATATGGTGGTATTAGGGTTGTGTTTTCGAGAATGGTTATAAATATATAGGTTTGTATAGAGGGTATATAACATATGTATGTCATTTAAATAGTTAGGTTAAGATGAGCCTAAAACTTTCATCCGCATGGATATGTCATAGTTCAGTTTGTTGCATTTTGAGGAAGAGAGAATCTGACGCTGGGTGTGGCGTGTTTTTACTTTTTAATTTTTGCCAGGAAAAACGAATACCTGTATTGATATTTTGCACATTTCGGATTTGACAGTTATTCAGTTAACACATGGATTGTTCATACTTAGTAGTAATAACGTGTAACTGCGATGTATAGTTAAGTTTTTTTTATATGAAGTCATAGCGGTGTTGTTGTCCTATATGCATTCATTTAATATGGTATGTTGTGTTGTAGTTTTTAGTGTTCTATATAGCAGAACTGCTTGATATTACTTGGCGATTGCTCTGTATTTAAAGGTTTTATGATGAGCGTAAACTCTGTTTGAAGGTCCTTTACGTCATTTAGATGTCGTCTTTTGTGGTGGCTGTGCCTGCGATTATTTGGCTTCATTCACAATTTATTTTATTACGCACCCTCTCCTAAGATAAAAATTAAACTGAACTATTCGGGTAAGATGAATCGATAAAAAGATGTGTGTTCTAGGTTATCAAAAACCTACAGAACGTCAGCAAATGTTACTAGTTTAAGGGGTTTTTCCTGTTAAGATGTGTATACAGCTTATAGGGTAGCAGGAAGTGTTTGTCTAATAAGTAGAGGGGGTATTTGCCGCTGATAATGTCCGTTCGCTTAATTGATCTATGTTGTCTGGAAAATTCGGTGGGGTATAAGATTCCTTCTTGTAAAACTGATTTCTCAATCGGGCTGGTTGTAATATAGGGGAAGCTTGTTGGAATATCTCGAAGATGGATGAAAAGTAAGAGATGCTTTAGATTATGAAAGGTGTTAGGTTTTTAAAGACAAGGTGAATAGGATGAATTTGTGGTCATATATCTGGGTTGTTCTGTGTGTTCATGGAGGAGCTTTATTGAGTAATTTTCAAGGTCCATGTTTGCATCTATTAAGATTACATTCATGAAGTCGGTGTCGAGGATAATATTAACACCTAGTTATTTTAATATAGATAGGATGAATAAGTTTATGTTTCGAAATTATTCATTTAGATATAGGGTCAGAAAAAAGCTGACACTATTTCTGGTGTCAGCTTTGTTCTGACCCTATATCTCAATGAATAAATGCGAAAGGTAAACATATTCATCCTAAATATATCAACACTAAAACAGTGTATTCTTATTTTATTCTATAATACAATATAATGCTTTCAAATACGATACATATAGTGATATACACGCAAATACAAACGGCTATAGATATCCACTATTATGATATTTATGTTACACCGAGTTTCTACTAAATGTACCTTCTGTAATAAACATTTTCTAATTTTAGTTGGCGTATTTTCCTATGATTCAAAATAGGTTGGTCGAGTGTAATATTATCATAATTATTAATAAAATTAATTAAAGCCATTTAATAAAATAAGATACCGTTTTAATAAAATAATGTACAAGTGAAGTGATTTACATGGGAACTTCCGGTTAAATCTTACAACATATGTTACACTCTGGGATGCTGGGAATAAATACTACCCTTTGATCTTAGTGAGCATGTTAAATAACTGTTATGTTGTATCACAGAATTACATCCGCATGATCCGATTTGACGTTGATATTAAGATAAGTAAAAAATACTGTCAGATGAATTTATGTAACACCACGTTCTATGTATCGATCAGAACCGTTCATAACAGTAAGCACTACTTCATAAATAATATTTTATTTATGATTAAGATATTCGCACTTACCTTAACCATGTTTGGGATATCCAGATCATTTAATGTTGACACAAGTGTCTTATACAGCAATAATCATGCTGACACCGGTTTCTGTAAGATCACTGCAGTTACGCGGCATTGAGCCTGGCAGGTAATTACAGGTGACCATTTAAGAAGACGCGGTGGCGTATGTAACTACATTGTTTTCAGATTCAATATCCTATGCAACAACATGTACTATGTTGGCATAAAATGATGCACCGTAAAACAATAAAACACACCTATGTTATTGAAGAGGATTTATTATACATTAATACGTAAACAAACAAATGCTCCGACAGTATTATACGTTGGTGAATTTTATCTGATTGTCTGCTAACAATAACAGACAATCAAATAAAGTTCACTAATACTGTCATTCGATTAATCATAGTCATGCCATTAGGTTAAATACATTCAATATAATAAAAGTAGACATACGTGAATCCGACTCGCTTACGATATTCACGTACGTTTGTAAATTTATTTTCATGTGTAATGGAAGCTCAATCTTTATTTTAATAATAACTGATAAAATAAGAATTACAATAATAATTAGGTATGCAAGTAGCAAAGGCTTAATCCTTATAACTAGTAATACAAATAATGGAAGTATTTTCTTTCAATGTTAATAGACACATAAATATTCCGTTGTTCATAATATTTTGTGATTATATGAGAAATTACTCTACGGGCATATGTATATTTTATTTAAATATTCAGAAGGAAGAGACACCGGATTAATTTATTTTTGAAATAATCATATATATTCACTTGTAAAAATGTAAGCTGTATTCGTTATTTAAGTACATTTTGAACACGAGTATTTGTTTTATGGAAAGAGGTAAAGTGTGTATGCGATTGTTTTTTGTTTTTGTTGCAGTAAGATTAACGTAATGTGAAAGAAATTCATTGTTTTTTATGGAAATGAATAAAGTACTACATACTGGCAATGTCTAGTAGCCCTGCTAGTTATAGATTACATTTCTAGTTATAAATTATATCACATTAGTCTAAATCTCCAGCATTATGTTGGTGTTTTTTTCAATTGAAATCTCAGTGAATTTTTCACAATTACGTTCAACTGGACATACTTATCGGTTTCACTGTCGCCTTTATTTGTCAAGTACAACATTTTCTTTAATATATCAATAGATCCGCCGGAAGCGCAACTTTGTGATAATACTTTGTCTATGTGCTTTTGTTTGGAACTGTCAGTATCGAGTTGATGTCATACATATAGATATATACATATAAATGTATATATATATATATATATATATATATATGCATATATATATACATGTAATATATATATATACATATAAATGTATATATACATAACTATATATGTAAATATTTAAATATATATATATATATATGCATATATATACATGTAATATATATATATACATATAAATGTATATATACATAAATATATATGTAAATATTTAAATATATATATATATATATATATATATATATATATATATATATATATATATATATATATATATATATATGGCAATATATGTATATTCTTATAATTATATAGGCATGAGTATACATGCATATAAATATAGAAAAATATAAAATAGTTAGTGTTATAAATGAGCGGATAAGCAAACAAACTAACTAATTAAACATATTGACAAAGACACATGTTTCAAGAGTTCATGGCAACTGACATGCCGACTTGAACAAGGAACTCTTAGTTATGGAACGATGACGTTATTAACTTTAAAACAGGCGTTATTAAAGAACGAGGGAGAACAGTAAACGAAAATGATTGAAGAGGAATGGTGAAGCTCATTGCAGTTATGAACATTTTGGGAATACAGGGAAAGGGGTAAAAGGAGATTAAATTATAATGCTGGCTGCTAGGTTTGGGACATCCAGTATCAATTGTGGTTAGCTTTTGCTCGTTAAAATAGTGTAGCTCGATAATACGAGGTATTAAAAAGACACCAGGGTGTTGTAGTTGTTTGTGAAATTATATCGTACTTGAATAGATGTATATGCCCTGTGTCCTGTGCGTATTACACTATAACATACTGATTTGTCTTTAGATAGTGATTGTGTGAGGTATGCACTCACCTGAGTGTATGTCTTTTTTTGCGCTCACATATACATTTTTAGTTAATGTTTTCTATTTTCATTGTTAATTTTGTTGCAGACGGTACAGGGGATTGTATAGATGCCGACATATGTTTATGCGTTGACGCCGTGTATTAGTGTGTGATAGTATATATTCAATTGTAATCGATATTGGATATCGTATAATTTTATTTTTCTAGTTTTATCGATGTTATATGTATTTCGATAATTTGTTTCTGACTGCTTATTTTTACATCATAGAAAGAGTAAGTAACCGCACAGTACACCACCGCCTTCTTTTAGACAATTACACTGTAATGAAATACGGAACACACCTCTTTTGTCTCATTTTTAAGATTTAACTGGGCGTTATCTAACGTCTTGCAATCATATCTATCGATTACCCGACTAATTATTAATTACAAATTAACGTTTTAAACTTATTAATTATTATTAAACGTATAATCTTTTCAACCTATTAAGAGTGAGTGCGGCACTACTTAAGTAATAATGCAAGACATATCACTAATGTTAAGGCCACTGCAGACTAATTCTTACAGCAACGAAGCCGACCCAACTCCAACTACTAAATCAAAGCATTATTGTACCAGCACACTTATAGACATATACCGAATAGCAAGTAATTGTTAGACATTATTATAATATCAGTACATATGTTATAACAAACATATGGTATGCATTGCTTTGTTAATCAAAAATTCATTAAACTACAAAATAAATAAATGTTTTACAGAGTAGTGTAACAGAAAGACACTTCATTGGTTACTGCATGTAAACGTACTCCCTTTTGTACACTCGTACATTGTATTTATTCTATGAACAGGACAAACTACTATTAAGATTTTGATTATACAAAATCTATAAATAAACAAACATATTGATTCATTATGTGGTGAATACTTACTTTGGAGTGGATAACGGTCGCTTCTGTGTTTTGTTGTTAAATAGGAAAATTAAACGAGGTTAATCACGCGAAACCACGTCGGAGTCCACAACGTCGCATGTCTCATCACACAAGATGAGGTTCACGAAGCGTAAGATTTGTTTTTTTCATCAAGAGTTACAGCTAAGAAAACAATTATATAAAGAGAAACTTCTTCCGTTTCACCAGACGTGTTTTTGTAGCCGAGGTGTCATATTGGAGTTAGTAAGATAGTATCCTGATCTATGTGTACTCAACCCCCGGAGAAACACTGTTCAACCATCTGTTTTTAATTCAATATCGTACTTTTTATGGTTTATCGTTTGATATTTCTTCGGAAGTCATGAAGACAACCAATATAAAAACTCTCCTAAATAGATCATCATTACTATACTGTTACACACGATATTATTTGGTCCAACACGAAGAACGCCGAGTAGTTTGCGAGTAAAATATATTGATCGTGAGGTTTGTAAAAAGTTATAGAAATCAAGATATAAGAATGAAGAAAAATAGATTTCCAAGTACCAAAAAAAGTGTAAAGTTGTTTAACAGATGTTCATAATTTTAAAAAATACGTGTAGCAGCGCGCGTTTTCAGTATTAGGAAAATTGTAAACAACACCTGCTCACTTTAACTGAATATGTATAATTATACATTTAGTAATATTATATACCATTAGTTATATCTAAATCATTTCTATTAGGAATGGATAACTATCTGGCTAATCCCGCGCATATATAGGTAATAGCACATGATAAAACCGTAAAAAATATTCCGATACATATACCCACGCCCACTGGAATTAGCTCTTAGCAAATCCAGTCGCTATCTTTCGAGGTCTAAATAGTGAACATTGATCTTTATTTTGGTTTGGTAATTAATTATTCTCGGAATTATATAAACGCATTGTTTTTTATACCATCACATACAACACACAAACACACACATATATATTCGAAATCGCATTAAAAAATTCTCGAAGCGGTTGCTATCAATTTACGGCAGCCGTCTCTGTGCAAACAAAAAGAGTACACCCACAACTTAGAACTAATGGGTGTATGTTAAGAATGTTTCTTCACATTTTTTTTATATAACGTTCTTTTTAATATCCACGATGATTATTTATGGTCTTTAATCGGTTAATTTTCTTTACCTTTTTTTGTCCTCAATACTCGTTTGGAAAAGGAGAAAAAAATCCTCATAGAGAACGAAGAAAAGTTTACGAAGTGATTCATCGTTGTTTCAATTATCATGTGTCTTTTTTCCTCTTTTGTAATATAAATTATATGAAAACATCCTCATAGATAATAATGGCAGTGTGTCCAACATTATTTCACTGTTTATATATATATATATATATATATATATATATATATATATATATATATATATATATATATATATATATATATATATATATATATATATATATATATATATATATATTGATTTTATGCCATTAGTTGCGATAAAACAAGTTTTGTTTCATTGGTGCAAATAGCGACCAACTCATCGGGCTGGCGATGGAATTCAAATGGCATAAGAGGCTCGAATATGTATGTATATGTATATGTATAATAATTACTTATTAAACACTTGAAGCCCCAGTAGCAATTACTACGAAGCCTTATTTTCAATCGCGTGTATGCGCATCCGATATTTTTTCGTTCAAAATCAGCCATTCTCTAAAAAAATCTATCATTTAAATAAAAATGTCAATAGACTAAATTTTTAGAATCACTGAATTTTTGTTTCGAAAATATGTCCGCAATTTGAATATTTTTATATTTGTTAATAAATATGGATTTTGGTTGTGATCCTACACACATTCACAATTATTTTAGAAAATATTTAAATTGCTGACTGAAAAATAATCTAAAGTAGTTTCACAATCATTAACAGATGCTTTCATATTAAGCATCACGATTTCTAATCTATTTATGTCAAAGAATTTCATAAATACCCAAGACAACACATTAGTTACAGTTTCTTATGATTTTTTTGTAAATAAATCGTATAATGAATAAATGTTAAATTATCAATTGTATGGTGAGACTTTTAATAACTTCGTGTTACTCATTTGATTAATTAATGTAATGTTAATTTCGTGTTTACAGGTGAGTTTATACATACCAAAGGTTGTTTAGAAGCAATCACATTATTTAGTACTACTTTAATCTTCTCTACAATGTATGTAATTAGCGATAACAATACACCCTAGTAACTACGCAGGTAAGCCTACGCGATATATATATATATATATATATATATATATATATATATATATATATATATATATGTATATATATTCATATATATGTACATATATATATATGGATATATATATATGCATATATATGTATATATCTTTATATATATATATATATATATGTATATCTATGTATGTACATGTATACATATATATGTATATATATCCATATATATATATATATGTATATATATATGTATATATATATATTTATATATGTGTGTATATATGTATATATATATGTGTATTTGTATGTGTGTAAAGATAGATTACAGACGAGTGATAAACATGTACGACTATCCAAGTTTATTTTAAACTTCAATTGTTCAATGCAAGGTATATTCTGTAATGAGATTATGTTTATTATTCTTTCCTTAATCCAAGGTGTTTTCAAAGACTGGAATCTTATCATCAGAGGAATTATATAGATAGATAAGTTGGCAATGGAAACCCAAATATTCAATATTTGAAAAAATATTAATGAATTGAGAGTAAAAAAGAGAGTGTGTAAAAAAGATATAGGGGTTTGTCCAGTTAGTAATTGTCCTTTGATAGGGTGTTCAATGAAAGGAGATTTAGATGGAGACGAAATGTTTTTCGTGAAAGCAGCATGGAAAAGCGTTCAAAAATGAAGTAACTCCAATAGTGAGATGTTGAGTTCAAATCGTAGGTGGAGCGTACTTAATCGGAATTAATATGAGAAATCGGGTCATTTCAAAAATACTTCCTAGGCCGGAGCTGAATTGTATACAAATGACTTTGGTATTTAAATATTTAAGCAATTCTAAGAAGAACTCCCTTAGTTAACGACGAGGCCAAAATGAGGAAGTGGGCTAACGAAAGGGAAAGTGAAGCATAAAAGGAAGTAGGTGGGAGGGTTAGTTGAATCGGCCATGACTGCTGCTGGAAAGGAAAAGGGATGGAGGAGGAAGGGTTCTAGTGATTAGGTTATTGTTGGCAGGAACTAGACTCGATGCGAGTGGGGATTGGTTATAGGTTAAAACTCAGGTCATTGAAAGTATATATTATTTGGAAAATAGGGGCGTCCGTAATTGAAACTGATTTTGAACGAAAGACAATAATAATTTCGGAAGTTGAAAATGGTTTCCGTTGGGAAAATTAGGGTTTAAATTAATAGGAATCTGTAGTTTAAATATTGAAAATGTTATAAATCGGGCAAAGACAAATGTTTCATAGTTAAATGTTCTAAAGAGTTTAAAGGGGTTCCCAGTTGGTTAAATATATAATTAAATAAGACGAGCCCAAATGTATAAATAAATAAAACAAGCTCAATGTATAGTAATACACTAAGATTGCCCCACTCAATCATATTAAAATATAGGGTTGGGAACAATGTTTGGGATGATGTTAGACTGCTTTTAACACTTAATTTCTGTTATAAGTATTATAGGGTAGGGTTCTGTTGAATTATGTAAACTTAAATGTATTGCTAGTGCGTTGAAGTTATAAATAGCTTTAAAAGGGGAGGCAGCTGGACCAATTGAAGGAATAACCAAGGAGCGTAGTTAAAAGGTGAGATAAATGGAATCTACGAGGAAGATATTGGCAGTAGAGAGAAGCATGTACAGGGGCCATGGAGTGTGTAAAAGGGAGATAAAGATACAAAGCATAAAAAGCAATGGAAGCGTGTATTCGAAGGTTGGCAAATAGAAGAAAAAAAGAAAAAGATTAAAGAAAAAAAGAAACAAATGAAGAAAAAGAAATAGGAATTATAGTGATGAGTAGGAATAATGGTGTTGAAGTTAGAGCGGTTTAGGATCGGAGGGGTGTAGGAAGAGTAATGTTAGTTCTCAATTTACAAGAAGAGCTATTGGTTAATGTAGTTATTAGGTGTACTGGGGAGGATACGTTATGTTATTGGGGTGGTTATTTGTAAGGTTGGAGAAGTAAAGAATTAAAGATTAACAAATTAACAAAATATAGAATCAACAAATGTGTCAGATGCTAGAAAGGGGGTTGTTGGCTGGGAGGAGGGGTGTCAGGGGGAGCAATGAAATTAAGGTATGTACATTTTCGTTAGATTTAAACACATGGTGGAATTAAGATTGTTAAAAATCAGTGAGCAATAATTAATTCGTTAAGGTTAGAAATATATGTTATTTATTTTATCTCGAAAAGACATAGGACGATCGATTTTCTCTACAAATTCAATCGATTAGAATATTTTCTAGCAATCATAGCCAACACAGAAATAACTGAAGAATTCATGTTTTATGTAGTCAAAAAGAATATTGCTAGAATTATGTCAGAAAATGTAATTCTGTTAAATATTTAGTAAATATTTTTTTAATAAAATTCATTCACTCAAACATTACACCTATAGCAATAGGAACACCTTTCATATATATTATATAAACCAAACGACAATAAGCTAGATGAATCAGCAATCACCTACAGATATATAGAGATATACTAAATCTATCGAAAACCCATTTAACTAAGTATATGTAACCTAATTTTGAACGTCTTACTTAATAAAAAATACTATAAACTAAACTGTAATCCAAACAAAAATACTCCATATGTTAACTTTCACATGTAAGGAGTTACTTTCTGCGACTGAACTCAAATAATTAAAAAAAATCTACATTTGCAACAGATACAAACAAGTATATTGAAGAAAAGTATCGTACAACAAAGAAACAAGATTGATGGTACGCCAGGCTTGACTGCCAGTATAGACTGGGGGTGATTCGGGTATTTCGTTTTTCCCCACCGCAGGAACATGTAGCACAATGCTGGAAGGTAGAGGCAGTCAATCCAGTTCCTCTATAAACGAGCACTCTGGCCTCTAATACTATCCATATACAGCTACGTCGGCATACACCGTTTGGGGCGCCTAAGGCAGTAGGCAAAACTTACTCCAGTTCAAAAGTCAGAGGCAAGGACTGAGAGGATAGCCCTCCTAGAACTATTAATGACTAATACATAATCCCGACAGATAAAACGCCCCCAAATAGTCCAGTTCCTATCAAACATAGCTTTATTCAGGTATTTAATTATTTCCAACAACATGGACATGTAGCACCATGTCGGAAGGTGAGGAGAGTCGAGCTATCGCCCCTAAAAATGGCCACTCTGGGCTGTAAAAAATTGCTAGGGCAGCCCTGCTAGCATCCTCCGGTAAGGCGCTTCAGGCAGTAAGCAATTCACTTACTTCACACAAAGGAGGGGAGGAAAGACTTGGGAGGATATACATTCTAGGACCACCTAAAACTAATGTCTCAGCCCGAAATATAAAACCCCACCGAAATGGATCAGTACTTGCTGGGCTGGGGTTGATTCACTACTGAGGAGCGGTTTCTCCCAGCAATTATTATGAATGGAAGAGTCCAATGTCTATTACAAGTAAGGTAGCATAATATACTCCTTCCAAGCCTTACCTGATCAGGAGTCAATAGCAGTGTTTTTTTGGGGGATTTAGGCTCTCTGAAGCTGCTTGAGGTAGCTGTATGTCGAAAGGGTTGTATCTGGTAATCATAACTTCTTTAGAGGTCGTGCTATCGGTGCATTCAGACAGTCATTTCCTCATTGTGGTAAGGTATTTCTTATGAGATGACTGAGCGCTTCTATCACATATAGCTTTGATATCCTCCAGCTCATCTTTAAATTTTGAACAAATTTTTTATTTGGTTCGATATTCATGTTTTATAATATTTAGCTTTTTAAAACATTTTTTAGTTTTAACTTTAGCGATTCAAGCTCTGGAACCATGAATTAACATTCTTTAACCTTTAATTGATTTTCCAAAGAAATGTGACTTAAATTCTTTCAGTTTTTGAATAGCTATTTGCAGCATGAATGTTGTGTCCTTATATGATTTAATTGATGTGGACAATTTATTTTGTGTCCATTTCATGCGATTTGTAATGGTTGAACCAAATTCATTTTCGGTTTTATCCGACTCACTCGACAGATTTTGTTATTTTCTGGCCAAAAATATCGGTAGGGGCCAAATAAATTATTGGTGTTTTGTAGCATGAACATGTGTACTTTCTGTTAAAGGTAATGTCGGTAATTATTTCTGTTTCGAATTTAAATTTTTCACTTCTCTCTATCTGGTTGATTTTGAGCATGATCGATTTTCCTAATCTTCTTCATGTGTGTATGTTTGTAATTGACACATCTGAACCAGAATCCAGTTGTAATTTTACGTTTTTATATAGGACTTTTACCTGAACATATTTTTTATAATTCTGCCCTAATGGTTGCTTGTTTTTGTGAATTTTATTTCCTTTATTCGTTCTGAAATATAAACTCGTATGCCACAAATATTTACAGAGTAGGTAGGTTTTAAAACAGTATAGGCAATTTGTTACGCAATAAAGAACCCTACATAAAAAAACAAGGGCTCGGCGGAAATTTATCCTGTTTTTATAAAGCTGGCTTATTTGTGTACAGGCGTTAAACTGCCTTTTTGTGTTGAATTGTTTTTGAGGAAGAGTTGACTTTCAATTTATTACGTACATTTCTTATGTGTGCAATGCCTAACTTAAAGATATCATTTGAATCCTGTTTAGCACTTATAACTCTCTGACAGTCTACGGCGAATTCATGTGTTAAATTCGGTTTACTCTATAGCATTTTTTAGAAACCTCCTTCTTATCTCCGTATTTTTCCTGGTGCACATCGGTGTACGAAAATTTTGCATATAAGATTAGCAGCACTAATTTCCGCTAATTTGAACTCGTTACAGTGTATACTGTCGATTGATGCGAACGTTTAATAAACTTCGTTCTCTTTATTTGTCTTGAGGCTAAATAATTCGGTTAAAAGATTAAGAAGTTCAGCAAAAGTGAAATCGCTCGTCTTAGTATGTCCTGTGGTAACTCATTTTTGGAGCATTAGGAGCACTTTTTAGAGTCTGCCCCAATTGTCACAAACTATTTTGTATAAATCTTCATATTATTTACAATAAGAAGCATGACCAATATATATATATATATATATATATATATATATATATATATATATATATATATATATATATGTGTGTGTGTGTGTGTGGGTGTGTATGTGTGAGAGAGAATGTGTGTGTGAAATAAGATACACGGAACATAGGTTTTAATACAGAATAAGAACAAAAAACGAGAGATTAGACCGGTTTCGTCCGTATCAACGAACAGCTTTTAGAAAAGTGAAGATTTAACAAATGTTTTTTCGATAGCGGCACATACATAGGAAAGGGAACAAAACGCACAGCGACATGTGATTGCCCAATACGAGACATTATAACAGGTAAGAGAGATCTTTTTAGCAAGTAGGCGATTTTATTCTCTTTTATTTTTAGCACTTACGAGCTAGTATTAGGATTTGTATGGTCATGTGAAAGGGAAAGGCAAGTAAAGACGCTAACAGAGAGACGTTAGAGACGGAGTCAGTCACAATAAAAATCGTACACGACAGTCAAAAATAATAGAGGCGATATACATTAAAAAGAAACAACATCACATAAATATAATAACCTTTTACATTGACAGACACACATATTACACATTTTCCATAAGTAAAAAATTATAGACAAATATTCAAGTGAATGAATAAATGGCAGATTTACTTTATTTAGTCTAAGATAACAAATCTAATATAACATCACATTAATACACACAATAAATATACAAATGTCTAAATTGCATAATAAACAACAGCTTATATCTTCCATAATACATATTTCTTTTTTTGAAATCAACTAATTAATACAACCAGTAAATTCGTGTGTATGTGTGTGTGTATGTAGTAGAGTCAATCAGTCGATACTTCGATATACAAAACATACGTTGAAGTCTAGGAGATCACCACTGATTTGTAGAGGACCCCTTAAAGTACATTTTACCGAATTAAATTATTAAGTTGACCTGTTCTATCAGTCAGGGGGAATCGAAAGACCTTTCTTGTTGCAAAACAAAATTAAAACGTCGCTCACATATTTATTTATTTTAAAAAGTATTAACTCTGGAGGTAGGGAGACGTTTCCGCATTGGATTACGTCGTGCGTTTGGCCAGTTATGTCTTACCCTTAGTGAGTTATGTTTCGGAGTCGTCGGTGTTTCGACTTGTTTCTCCGGTTTTAGACGTGAGCGGCACTCACCTTTGGAGCCTGATTCTTCCGGTTGAGGACGTGAACGGAATTCATCTTCGGAATATTATTCTGATTTTACACCCTCTTTTCCAGAAGAGCTGTCCGGATCTATCCGTTTTAAGAGAGAGTAGTATCGGGTGAGTTTTGGAAATCTCTTCTCTGTGTTGTCACCATGCTACCCTTTATACTAAAGAAAGTCAGTTGTTTTGGGGTTGAATGGTGAGAATAACTTGCTGTGATGTTTCTTCCTCTCGGGTACTTTGTCATCTAGGCAGAAACGTGATATTTTTTTCCTTTTTGTGTCGGCATACGTCTGAATTTTTCTCTTCCCTCGCGCATCATGCTCTGCTACGAGGGTGTAGATCGACTCTGGCATTGGTCTTTCCGAACAGCAGGCATGCCGATTTTCATCTTCCTTCTAGTGAGCGCTTCAAAAGTAGACATTTTTGTTGTACTGTAAGGGTGGTCCTGTACTGTTTTTGGAAGTGAGCCCGTTGGGTTTTCCAGTGTAGGCCCTCCAAAGTGGTTATGCAAATATTCCTGTTTAGGGTTTTCAGTAAGCTTTCAACACTCCATTTTGTCTCAGGCAACAAAGGTGTGATTCTGTGGTGGCGGAATCATTCCTGGGTCGCAACATCCTTGAATTATTGCCCCTGGAAGAAGCCACCATCGTTGTCATAATTGACAATATCGGTGGAGCCTTTTCTGGCAAAGATTACATCGAGGCGAGGAATAACTACTCTTGCTGATATCGAGAGGAGTATTTCTACATCCGGGGCACATAGTCACCAGGGAGTTATGTTGTGCGTATGTGCTCATGATGATGTCGAGTTGGAAGCCTGGCAGGCGCTGCAGTTTCGCACCGCCCTCTCCACTAGCTTCTTGACCCCAGGGAACCGAGCCTTTTCCCTCATAAGCTGCCTACTGTTATTACTGCCTTAGTGTGCGCGGTAGACAATGATTACAATTATTCTCTGCAGGGTGGACGGCATCAGCAAGAGTTGGCCTCGAGCGATGAGACAATCATGTTCGGATAGTTTGTTCTAAAGACTGGATATCTGCGAGCAATCCAGGTTTCGTCTGATAGGTCAGTCATCACTTTCTGTAACAGGAGGCATTCTCCTGTGGCTAGCTTCACGTCTACAAGGCTGATGGATGTGGGGTATGGTATGGTGAGTCACGTATATTATGCGTGTCTCAACCGCATTGTCTCTCTGGGGTTTGTTATAAAGATGTCGGCTTACGAAGTCGGCGGGGTGTTTGTCTTATTTTCCAGGCTGGTACACCAAGCTTTACTTATATTGCATGAGGAGCAGGCGCCAGTGTGAAATGTTGAGCGTGGCTTGCTTGGGGATATGGGCGATACCGAGAAATGTGCTGATGGTAAAGCTCGACGCATACAAATAGAGGTAGACATATTCGGTAGCGTGTACAAGGGCTTGCACCTCTATCAGTCTGCGAGTATAGCTGTCCACATTCTGAATAGCACATTATTTGTCCGTCTTGTGTAAGTATATACCCTGATTCAACGGGACTTTTAACTGAATCACTGTATTTTCTTCTGTCACAGACAACATCCATTCTGTGTATTTTCTCGTGAGTTGTCGAAATGACTCCGTGACAGAAGAATAGTGGGGGATGCATCTGCCAACTTACTGGATTATAACAAGGAATGAACGAACTTCCTTAACGTTCGTTGGCGATTTGCAGTTTGCAATTGCTGAAATTGTCTCTGGGTCTTATGACACCACTATTTTCACTGAAAGAATACGAACAATTTGAGCTGTTTTACTGAGAAATGATATGCTTTCCTATTAAGCCTGGGCCCCGCATTTTACTAGACGCTCCAGCTTTGACCTCAAACTGGCATTTTGTGAAACTTAGTCACGTCCATAGACGATGATGTCGTCTGAGAAGTTTTTGACATCTTGAATGCCTCTAAAAAGATCCGTAATAGCTTTTTGAAATAAAACTTATGCAGCATTTACTCCAAAAAATAGTCTCTTGTATGGGAATAGTTCAGCATGTTTAGCGAACGTGTTGATATATCTGCTGGACTTCCCCAGCCTTAATCGGTAGTACGCACTCGACATGCCCTGTTTGCTGAACACTTTTGAGTGGTTTAAATCCGCAAACAAGTCGTAATGGTCGGCATATACTAGTTGACGCTTTGGATGGCGTTGTTTGCTTTCCGCATATCTATGCATATTCGGACGCCACTCGTTTTTCGTGGGCTACCGCCACGGGATTTAGCAAAGGGGTAGGCCCAGTAACATCCTCAATCACGCCCATTTATTTGAGACGTTTTGGTTCTGACTCGACGTCCTTACTCACATAGAAAGGAAGCTTACGATGTTGCTGTGTTACTAGTGGGGCTAGAAGTATCGATGTATAACTTAACAGTGGATTATGACATTTTTCCTATTTTCTGTCGAATAATGAGGGGAATCGATCAGAAATATATGCTGCATAAGAAACGTGAAATTGAAATGTATCATACCCAGTTCCTTGTGAGAGTCGGCACGGAGTAGATTTTGTAGATCGTGTCTGAACAAAAGGTCTTTATGATCGATGACAACCATCTTAGCTTTGCATCATTCTCCTTTCACTTTCATACAGTGTGGAAATGAATCTAGGAACGGGCATGGAGTTTTTAGACCGATACGCAAATATCTGCGGGACTACGCTATGTATTATCGGTCTGTGCTGAAAACCGTCGTACGTGTGTCCTGAAATTATGTTGACACTGTCACCGGTGTCTAAAACAAAGTTGTTTTGTTTGTTTTTGAATTGTGAGCACGTCACGTAAATCCAACGTCGCAAGTTCGAAAATTGTATTTATTTCTCGTAAATACAATTGAAGACACCAACGGAACAAAGGTAAAGAACCAAAGACAAACTACGTTTATATCGCTTTCATCGTATGGCTTATAAGAACACGTCGGCTTAAACACTTTTTATTCATACAAATATTTTATACAAGAGAAATAACCCCGATCGTTCTGATGGCTGCCATGCAAAAGAGATACTTCTGATCACTTAACACACTACAATACCATCTCATAAGTATTTCGTCAAAGTTATTAAGTGAGTAAATGTATTGATATTAAATCTTCAATTTGGGGTAATACTCTTGTCTGTTTACCATAAATACGTTATTGAATAATAAATAGGCATAATTAGGTCTCGGTGAGCGTCTGCACATAGCTATGGCTGATTCACACATAAAACACTTGTACCATTGACAATGCCATATGACTCATTTATTCAGCTAAACATATTCTATTACATGACGTACATGTATACGCTACATCACCTAGGTTAAGCGACGTTGAGTCTAACCAGTATGAATTTGGTTATAATTCGGAAATACTACGACCTGTATGTATTTTCCCCTGACCGAGATATACCTGCTGACTGACAATCACATGTCCATCTTTATTACTCATAGACTTCATCTTTCAGTGGAAGGCGAAATGCCGGAGACTGGGAGAATACCACAAAAAAGTGGTGTAACCGGTTCTTCGATTACATGAATATAAACGACTTACTTTATTATTTCACAGAGACTATTCTTAATGTTCGTGATTTTCTCTCCCTACAAGCCCGCCGCATGATGGAGACAGTTAGCAGAAATGTCTACATGTCTATACCAAGCAAACATATATTTACATAGGGCAGTGAATTTCAGTAAAAGTCGCCCGGAACGAATCTATATTGTACGCGTTTATTACTTAATCATTTATATTGTCTAATGGGGCGACACACCCGACCATGCTAGTTGAGAATATTTAGAGGAGAACGATACGATGCAACGCTGCCTTGTATTCGCCTTACTGATCAACCAGTGCAGCTTGAAAGATCTTGCAGAGTACAACAACAATGCAAACAACTGTGGAAAAAAGTGGGGAAATGTCGTTTGACTACATGCGTCAAACACATGAACATGAACAAATTATAGGTATATTTTTTTAAGTAAATGAGGCACAGATTCATGAAAAAGAGAACATTTTAGAACTAGCAAGAGCGTAAGCTCAACCCCTATTTATAGTTATTCGATTTTGATCTTGCAAAACCACTTAGATTTGTTATGTGTTTTCTATTAGGAGTAATTCTTCTCACCCTCTCTCTTAATTTTCTCTAATCTATTCAACCCTTCCTGTTCAAATTCATTATTTGTAAGCTCAGTTGTAATGAATAACAGTGGCTATTATTTATCTCTACAAATCTACTACCAGACTATGTATGGAGTACCGTTGTCATATTTGTGCTGGCGAATTCGTGATGGGGTTCAAAAACTTATCTGTATTTTTATTCGCCCCGCCCTTTCTTCTCCTCTGCATCCTCTTTCCCACAACTTTTTATTATATGTACTATTATCATGTGTTATTTTAAATTGTGTGATCTATTCTATGCTTCTTTTGTTTCAGCTCGTTTGACTCATCTGTCTTGTGGTCTCCATAAATTCGTTGTTTAGATATCTCATTGTTATAAGCTTACTATTCCAGTAACTTCTTTCCAATAACTTCAGGATTGTGGAACACTCTTCCTGCTGACTGTTTTCCTCCTACTTATAGCTTTGCTCTTTTCAAGACTAATGACAATAGGCATCTCTTGTATTTGCGATACTCTTATTTCGCTCTGTTTTACCTCTTTACATTAACTGGCTTCATGGGGTGTATGGAACGTTTTCCATGAAACAATAGTCAATAATAATAAAAACGGAACGAGAAACTTTTGTAAAATTCTCATTTTTCATGGATTTCTGGCATATTGCATCGTGGAAAGGGGAACAAGATTGATGTAAATCACAATGAAAACATTTACGCTAGGTTGAAACAACAGTAAAGTTAGACTATTGTTTCAACCTAGCGTAAATGTTTTCATTGTCATAAACATCAATCGTGTTCCCTCTTCTACGATACAATGTGCCAGAAATCCATGAAAAATGAGCATTTTACAAAAGTTTCTCGTTCCGTTTTTATTATTATTTTGCCGCACGAGTTACCCTATTGCAAGATAAAAATACAACTGAATCTCTTAAATTTATTTCGAAAAGTATTTTAAATATGAATTAAGACAGGATATTTAATGCTTTAGTTTATCCACCGAATATCGTCAGTTTTCAAAGTACGAAAACAAATGAGTGAAATATTGGACACATCAATACCAAAATATATATTTCTATCTTCCGAAATTATTGTTCATAGTCTTATTAGACACAACATGAAGCAACATACTTAATTATAGGAATGCAGCACTTACGCTACAACGCAAAACTAGTTGCAATGCAGTGATAACTTACATTTTAGTACTCTAAATCAGAGTCAGATATTTTTGTACGAAGGTTACAGACAATATTCGGCAATTAAACTACATCTGGAAACCTGTCTCCTAAGAATGCAGGCGTTATTCTATCGAATCATTTACACCGTGTATTTAAGAAAAAGAATCCAGAGATATGAAATAATGGAATAAAGGAAATCCTTTTTGACATAACACAACTAAGTAACATATTCTGAAGAAAGTATCTACGGATGTTTACCGACTACTAACACCATGAACATCAATGTTTATATTACAGTTGGATGACTAGATGTTACCATTGTATAGAGGAGATAGTCGAAATATTGCTAAATCAAATATGTATAGTACCGTGGATCTCAGAAGCGTGTAAAGAAATGTAGTTAAAGTTACACACTACTAGTATTACACTGAATTCATACATGTTAGGCCGTGTCACCAACTTCAACCAACTCTATTCGTAATTATGTATTGTGTGACCTGCTTCAGAAAAGGGGGGAATACCATAATCACTAAAGAAAGGCTGTTATTTACACATATACATTAACGATCACATAGTATGCGATCATAACGAACCCAGCACGATAGCAACCTTAAGCGGGTAATGTCTGCCGTTCGTAAAATATATTACTCGGATCAATGAGCATGTTTCTTATGAATAAAACACTATTGACCTACACATACACATTTTTAAGGGAACGATCCATAACGTCGGATCCTGCACGCCTGAAGATATTCCACTGACTATCGATCGTTCATATTATTTCAGCCTTCGAATTTATCATTGTAATGTGTGTACATTATTCCTCTGGGTAGTCTTATTGTTATAACAATGAATCGTTTTATTTAAATAAAAGGTGCAATTCAACCCTTTATGTGGGTAATGATATATGTAATTCATAAAGTGAATATCACCAGTTCTGCTATCGCAATAGCATATACTTCCGGTCGCTCCTGTATAGGCGCCTTACACTTTACTATTTTAGCTGAACTGAGACTATATGTTCGCTGCATGGCATTAACATGTTTGCCATCAGAATAAAGAAAGTGTGCGCGAGAGAAAGAGTCGTATGTCATTTTGAAACCTATAATGAAATGTCGACATGAATTGATCGATTTCCTCTACAGACGAGTTACCGGAAACTCTATATTCTATTTGTAGAATACCATTGGACGATTATCTTGATAAAGAATAAAAATATAGCCATATAAAAATTGTGTCACGTCTTCTATCGTCATGGACAAACAACGCAGTTACTGACTTTTTTCTGGGGTGATTGGACCAATAAAGTGAGACAAACCATCTAATAAAACTACACAAATATACGGTTTACTCATATCTCAATAGAATAATAACTGTGGTCTGTAGTCGTAACCTTATGTTCTGAGTAAGAGCGTTGTGGATAAGGCATATCGTAACAGTTCTGAATTACTCGAACCTGTCTAACTATTATACATTTATGTTAACGCAGAAACATTGTGGCATATACACAATCAACATTTAAAAAGTTCGACCCATGAAAATAATTTAAATATGAACACTCTAAGATCTTATAATAGTGTTAAATACTAAAAAACATATACACTAATTATTTCCCATACTTTACGTTCATTTATTAAATCTATGTACCGGCTAAATCGTTTTGTTTGAATACTCGCCCAGAACCATCCAATTTGAACGGTTTAGTTCCTAAAAATCATCTTTCTGATCGTGTTCAAGTGCATTAGTCTGACATGGATCATGCTGATTAGTCCTTTTGATTTGACTGCATAGAACAGCAGAATTTGACACAACGTCTGTTTGTATGTGGTGGATATCCAGCTCGCAATAGTACACAAATAAAAATTGCCCCAGTCAAGAATAATTTCTCCTATTAGCACACATCACAGATACTACACTTTGGCTTCGGCCTGAAGGTAAGGAAAAGTAGTATGTAAAAATGGGTGTCTTCAATGTTGGTTGTATTAGTTGCAATCAAAGTGTAGGTAAAATACATTGATGAATGATCAACTGATTTCTGTATTAATTAGATATGAAACAACTATTTTAGTGGATCAAATAATAAGGCCATGTAGTGTAGCAATATGAACATTGACTTTCTGAAAGAATGAATAGATTCGCGAATGTATGTGAATATAACATTAAAATAGAATCCATAATAATTCACATGTTGTAATGTTCCAATACAAACAACGAACACACGTTGGGCGAGGGCAGTACCAGAGAGGTAATTAATGAACCAGATATATAGAAACACGAAGGGAGCACAGGACGGTAATGGAAGCATTACAGTCTCATATTTCGTTTTCGTTTTTGTAAAAAAAGTGTTTATTATTTTCACTATCTAACATAAGTGTATTCTTTTTTTGTATGAACAATGTTGCTATACTATTTCGAAAGCTTGGATATAAAATAATAAAACGTCAAATGCATACACTACTCCAGCTATTCTTTACGTAACCTCCCATTGTAGTTGGCAATCCTATTTTGGGGAATCCTAAACTGATCCTTTTCAAACTGCTGTAGTCTCTAATTCTATAAATGTCGCACACAAAATTAAGCGTATATCCGGAATTAAAGTGATCAAACCCATACTATAATCTATATGATAGAGGCAATCTAACCATTTACACGCAGACGTCCAGCAGCGTCTCTCATTTAACACTCATCATACACGTCACTTAAGATTCATATGCGGTACCTATATACATACATTGTATAAAAATATATGTACAAATAATTTGAGGAGTTGTACGTCTTTGCTTATTTTATAAAGGAACTAGCTCTACAGATTAACATGATCAAGGTTGACATTATAATAAGTAATGTAAACCATATGAAAAACGAGGAGTCCACATCGAATATTGTTAATAAGATAGCTTGGAACTTTTACCTTTTAGCTAGTTATTAACTATGGGGAGAGGCCTATTTTTGATGGAAACACATTCTCACTATCTAATTTTATTAAATCGTGAGTTGTGTCTTCGGCTAAATTTTTTTCAGAACGTCACTATATTTCTCGGCCAGATCTTTCGGACGCCATACCGCGTGTTGTCCGAAAATTTATTGTGTTCTCCTTTTTTATACTTATATTCGTAATGTTTTCGTTTATGTAAACTAAACTGAATCTTTTCTTGGAAGATATTGTTTTGTATAGCTGGCTAAACGTATTTCCGTGGCTGTCAGTGTGGTTGTGTATAGCCAGTAATAAAGAGGTAAGTGCTTTCAATCGGTCAAATAACAGAGTGGGTTCATAGACCTCTGTAAAAGTAGTTGAATGCGTCCTATTGTATTGTCAAATTAGAGCGTAGTGTGTTTTAGGTATCTCACTAAGCAGCGACTCGCGTCATACTTGCCCTGATTGGCTTGATTTTTTCGAAAAAAGTTGATATTTCCCGACTGTCATAAGCACGAAGTAATACTCATTCTGATTTTGTTTTATGTAGGGTTAGTAATGAATCTGACCTCGCATTCGTTCCAGTGAGAAATACAGTTTTGAAAACTTACATAACTGCTTTCACAATTTATAATTGGTACTTTGTTATCCGTTTCCATATATATATGTAATTATTCGTATGCTTATTGTATTAATCGCATACATACTTGACCTGATTGGTGTATGACGTTGTTCCACTTACAAGCCTGTTTATATGAATCAGGTACTGTTTTATTCTCCCAGACATGAAAACAAATCGGCGACCAATATTGATGTCCAGTCGTACAACCAACATTACTAATCAAGAGTTATTGTATTGTATTTTCGTTTCTGCTGAAACTACTTGTACAAAAATGTAATTAACCCAATTGTGTCAGTCGATTATCGTTATAATATTTATCATATGATAGTGGCGTATCCTTAACATTTTAGTCGAGTTTGGTTCGTATTTACATTTATTTTCGTTAGGGTTTATAGTACCATAGTGTAATTGTCGAGTCATTTGTTTGGAGTAGATAACAATGTTCTATTTTAACATACTAAGATATAAAAAGTACTGGTTATTAAGAAAGAAGAAAGGTCGACATAAAATTAATAAATGAACAAGACACGAACCAATACTGAGATAACATCAGAGATTATTACTAAGCAAATAATGTGGGCGCAATGTGACCCACTCAGGCACGTCATATTATTTCTTCATCCAATATACGTCAAATAACAAATAATTTAGCGAGACCAGAGTAATTACTCAGTATATTTATTAATTAGAGTTTTAGTCTAATTACTTTGAAATACAAGAATGGCCCATTTTTGTGATTGGCCACCTTTTGCCTCACAAGACAATTGGTGCGTACTGCAATTATGGTTGCACATGATATAGATAAATAAAGGTTGGTGCATTGATAAAGTTCAATAACGATAAAGTATCCGAGACAGCGCGAACAAATAATGGTGTAAGCAGATGCTATTTCATTGATGTTATACATGTATTCAGTAATTTCTCAACATAATAAATATAGTTCCTACGTGTCGAAATTTTATCTTTGGATTTTCCAGTTAATATTGTATGTGTATATAACAGTTATATAACATGTTGTCTCTATAAATATTTATTATATAAGAACACACTAAGTGCGTTTCTTAACTCTTCCGATTCAGCATAGTAGTTGAAAATGAAAATGAAAATGAAAATGAAAATGTAATAGAGAATCACAAAATATGATATTTTTCCAATAAATATCTCTTTGGATGTGTATGACTTTATTTACTAGAGAACATACGTTGACTATAATTTTTAGTTAGTTGGTTTATGTGATATACATGTGGTATACTCATAAATCACTTTTGCAATACAATACACATTGACACTGTTAATACAATTAATAATTACAATTTCAAAACCTGGCCCGTGAGCTTACACTCAATACTACTATTGATTCAGTTTTTATTCTTCTCGAAATATAACGAAAAATAATAAGTATATTTCCTTCTATACTATATTTCATGATAATAATAACACTAATAATAATGATAATAATAATAATAACAATAATAATGATAATAATAATAATAATAATAATAATAATAATAATAGGTATATCAGTATTTTGCTCACATATAGTTATTACTATTCCTTAGTAAGCAAAACATGTATGTCATTTTGCCATCTAATTTACATACGTGTATGTAGTGAAAAAAGAGAGACACACTTTCTGTAAATGTGTAGAGATAAATTAACAACTATCAGTAATCTGTTGCATGAGCCTGTAGTGAAAAAAGGGCGAGGAAAATATATAGCTAGCAGAGAGTAAAATAGGGGGTTCGTTCAGTTGATTATTTATTACGGCTATTTAAAAAAAAAAATCTAATTTCTGTTCAGATATACTTTAATCACAGAAATAAATGATATCTTAGCATGTATTTTCTATTATTACAGTATATAGAGAAATAACCTACACACGTTAATGATTTCAGCTTTAGTGTTACAATAGATGCGACTAGTGTCCTTTGACCGTCAAAGTAAACCGCATATTTATCTTATTGCTTTCTAACTTAAGCCAACACAGTACTAGACGGTCGATTAGTTAAGAATCTCAGTATTTGGATGGACAATAACACCTCATTGCAAAAACTAAAAACTCTATATGTGACGGCAAAACACTTGTGAATATCAACATCGCGAGAAACACCAGAGATACAACGTGAAATATTACATAACACATTATATAAATACATTCAGTTATGTTTAATATTTAAGTGTGCGGGTCCACAATGAGTTGAATAAACATCCATGGGATTTTATAGTTAAACACCTCTGAAGCACTGGTTATTTGATAGTCAAATGAGAGTCTGCACATTAAACCATGAACATGATCTTTTTTCTCGTTTACTTTACTTTTTCAAATGAATACGCCCATACCGTCAGTAATGTTAAACTTTGGGGTTTTGCTTAAAATAAAATTTATTTTAAGAGCAAGGCTTTATTTGACTGCCAAGAATAGAAATATTATTTGAAACTTAGAATTTGCCGTTTTGATGTAGCATAACATCTAACCCTAGATCTTTTTATATAAATATATGCATATGAATAAATATTTAAATAAATAAATTTCGAAGAAAATTGTTGCTTCTAGTAATATGTACAGACAAATAGGCATTAAAGAGTGTGTATATATATATTTAATATGTGTATTATTAAAAGTGTTTTTCTTTCTCGTGCATTTGCTTGTGACACCTGAGGATGGTTCGATGTCAAATTGAAAATCTAGAGAACATTTATTATAATTGTTTTATTTTTATACAAGAAAGACCATAAGACACATTGAAAGAAAAATAATTAAACGAACAAATCCTGTTATGTTTAACAATGTTTGCATAAATGAGAAACTGCTGGCTAAATACACACACTATGTAATATAGTATACGTTGGTATGTGTTCCGACTTCAGACCAAAGTTTATTTTAGATTATCCATCGCATTGATGTGGTGTGTTTGCGTGTGCTAATACTGATATATATATATATATATATATATATATATATATATATATATATATATATATATATTTGTATATATTTACATTATATATTATTAAATAATAAAACTATATCATATAAAATATTATATATATATATATATATATATATATATATATATATATATATATGCTTAACGCCTTTTCCGTTGATTTTATATCGCAGACATTGGTTTCGGCTAACACTAAAGTATTTGCAAAAGACTCCTATGCATTTATTTCTTACTTGTTGTGTCTATCTTCAGTGCAAATTGTACAAATCTGTAATTCGTGCTATAATCATCAAATTGTTGCGTGTTGTTTAAGATTTTTGTTAATTTGTTTTCTAAAATTTGCACTTAAGATAGCCACAAAAGGAAATAAATAAATGCATAGGAGCAACTTTCAAATATATTGATGCTAGCCGAAGCAATTGTCTGCGAAATGAAGAAAAAAAGTTTTTTAAAAATTAGGTGAATCTGTCCTCTGTGGCATTGACGTGGTATTGAACTACATTAAATGCTGAATATATATATATATATATATATATATATATATATATATATATATATATATATATATATATATATATATATATATATGTATATATATATATATTTATATATATATATATATATATATATATATATCAATTTACATATATGTATATATTTATATATATTGATATATATATATACATATATATATATATATATATATATATATATATATATATATATATATATATATATATATATATATGTATATGGAAAATTAAAAAGGAAAAAAAACAAGAGATATTGTTTCATATATATTCATCAACGTTTCGTCTTTATTGTAAAACATCCTAAGGATGATCATTTTAAGAAAAATGTCATGCAATTACATCGAAAGGTGGAGTTGCCGTGATTGAGAAATAATGGAAAGTTGTAGCCGTGGCTACTGTGAGCGCTGTCCAAAAGTCCAGACTGTGAGATCTCAGTTGTGGCGAGGAATGGAATGAATATGAAAAGCTTTGAGAGGTTACCATTAAGGCAGTAGTCAAATAGAAAAAGGTGAGCATATTAGTGAATTTGCCTGGGGGGGGGGGGGAGATGAAAAGTGTGGGGGCGAGATGTTTGCCGTGGTGAGATGTGGCATGGATTTTGATAGGCTGTTAAAGAGGAGGGAAGGGGGGCACACTATGTGTTTAGCATGTAGGTGGTATCATAGTTTTAGGAAAAAGTTTTGAAGAAAGGAAAATAACTTGAAAATGGGCACGGTGTAAGAGTGTGAAGGAAATAGTAACACATGTGGGAAAGGTGAAAGGGGAGCAGTGAGATGTGTATTGTGGTCAGGTGTGATTTTATCTAAGGAAAATTTATTAATATTCTAATCCTTTCACATTTCACTGTTGCCTTAATTGTACCCACTCAAAGCTTTCCATATTCATTTCATTCTTCGCCACACGTACTTTTAACAGCCTGGGCTCTCCCCCAGCGCTCGCAGTAGCTACATCTACTACTTTCCTTTATATCTCCATCATATCAACCCAACATTTCGATGTACTTGCATGACAGTTTTCTTCAAATTATCATCCTGATGAAGTCTTACAATAACGACGAAGCGTTGATGGATATAATATAATATATTTCTTGTTTTTTTTGTTTTTTTCTTCCCATTACGTCGGATTACTATCATCTTTCCTTCATCATATATATATATATATATATATATATATATATATATATATATATATATATATATATAGATATATATATATAGATATATAGATATATAGATATACATGTATATATATATGCATATATATCTATCTATCTATCTATATATATATATATATATATATATATATATATATATATACATATATATGTATATATATATATATATATATATATATATATATATATATATATATATAATAATGTGAACAACTATTCATGTCAAGTCAATTACACATAAACGCCAATTATTCGTTTTTGAAAATCATCAGGCTAAATACATTCAGCCTAATTATAATGTTGTAGAATGGAATATGAAGCTTAATGTGTAGATTACTTACCATGATAATATGTTCATACTACTACTAAGCATATTTCGTACCGTTTATGTATATACTGAAAAATACATACGCAAGCGAAGCTCTAATTTTTTAAACCTGCTGTTAGTCATATCGCCAACTTATACTATTATTAGTGTAATGCGAAAATATTTTTTGATAAATGATAGTGCTCATCGGCGGCACATGTTTATAACAAAATTGAGATATCACTTATCGACAGCGCCCGCTTCATAATTAAGTAGTTAGCATCGTTGTCTATGAACTAAACGGTTGTCGGTTCTATCACAGCTTGTGGCAGATGTTTGTTTAACCGCACTGAACATATGTGATGCAGCGAAGCATACTCTCTATGGATGATTATATGCGTGTGTACGCCTGTGGCTGTGTGTATGGGTTTGCCCGCCTCAATGACTTTCTGTATGAATATACAATGCCTGGAAGAACCTGACAAAAGATCGTTCTTATTATAGACAAACACTGAGCAACTCCCTGAGGAAATTACAAACACACATATGCCGCATGGCGCAACGGGTATGCAAATGCAGGAACAACGAAGAGAAACAGAACGGACAAATTCATTGCCAACGCTGCAATTGTGAATGTCATTCAAGAATTGGTCTCCTCAGTCACAAGTGATGCTGTAACACAAATTCAGTTTGATTTGCAAATCCCCGAAAAAAAAACATATACAGAAATAGTAGAGAGTGTATGCTATACATAGGATCGGGGATGAACGATACAAGTTATGTAACGCGATGAACTATCTTCTTATAACATGTGATTTGATGCATAATACGTACGCTTTTAGTCAACACAATTCAGACTGATCCCCATAAGTAACTGTATTGACGAATAAATTGATTAGTGTTAATTCTCCGATATTATTTAGGCTGGTACCAAAAGAGCTGTTACGACCATTCGGTGGTGTGCGGAGGCATAGTTATAAGACGTGTAGTATTTTTTCTTTTTACATTTCTCTTTCTCTAATTTACTCGTCAGCTTCCTACACTAGATGTCTTCATCGGTCTGTTCCTCCTACTTATAGTAGGTTTCTTTCTGTCGCTATCTCTCTTGCAACTAGCTCAATATATTAGTACACACACACAAAGAAAGAAAGCTAGACCGCTGACTGTCTAACCTAGTTTAAGATGATAAAGACAACCAAGAATAGGAAAATAGTTTTGTGTATTCCTCTCAACTAATATACTCTTTGGTGACCTCAAAACAATATCTGTTAGAGTATTTTGGTTTAACCGTTACCAGCCATGGCCCCATGCATCGAATGATGTAAGGTGTTTGCGAGTGTACTCGGCAGTTATGACTGTTTCCGTTAAGGCACGCACACGCAGATTCGTGTAAATAATAGATTATAAACACTGTACGCCGAATAATTCGCAGTCCACATAATCATGAGGACTTCATCTACTTAGAGAGGATGGCATCGTTCAGTTCTGGGTGCTTGACTGATTTCCTTAAATTAAAGTTGTTTTCAGTTGAAGCTACATCAGATTTAACACTTATACATGCTTATTTAGTAGATACTTTCCGAATGTTGAGTCTATGTTTTAATTAATGAGATCTGTTATATATCTATATAAATAAATGGTACTTTCTGTTTATATATGATGTATCTGTGGGTTAGCTATTATAATACTTACATCAGCGTAATTTTTTATTGAATATACACCAAATTGAGTTAACAATATCTGTGTCACTTATTGGATAAAAAAATGGAATAACTTGCCAAAGGTAAAAGAAAAGAGAAAATGGTGGACACATCTATTTTTACATATAGATTATTTTCAGAAAACACATGAGAATTAAGCTATGTTCAAGACAAAGAATAACTCACTTAAGAAACTGACTAATTAGAATTAGACAATGGATGATTTTTCTCAAATAAGATTTACTACCGTCACACACACATATATATATATAAATATATATATATATATATATATATATATATATATATATATATATATATATATATATATATGAATTTCGTTGACAGAATGTGTTAAGTTATAGCTTAATAGTTTACGGCTAGAGATCTTAATTTAATACTATATTAAACCTTATTCAATTAAAGTAAATTTTGTTATATATTATTTAAATAAAACTTTGACTTACAAACAATAGTTTCTGCCGTTCTCAATAACACCTATTTTCGTGATATACAAAATACATTCTTGAAGACTTCATCGATGGATAAACGTTCACTCGTGAGAGAGAGAGAGAGAGAGATAGAGAGAGAGAGAGAGACTACTCAAGTCCATATAATAATCATTAACTTTTTATATATTTTCTTTTTCTTGAAAATATTTTTCAAAGCGATGTTTTATCCCGATTTTGCATTTGAATGTTCATGGCATGATATGTTGATACTATGTGGGGTTCTCTTTTTTATCGTGTTTGTATTTACTCGCTAATAATTGATTCAAAACAAATGTCAAAAGTTTTACTTACAAGTGATGAATATGTTCACCAACCATAATTGTTTAGATGAACATCTTGTTTACTTTGATTTAAATGTGACGTTTGCCATATATTTTGCCGTCAGCTGCCAGATTTTCTGTGAATATATTCAGAAAAATTCAAAAAATGTGTACTTGTATTACGAAGCTATTATCGGTGGTCAGTGTGTATTGTGAGCATATTAGATGCTTTATCAAAGCAGTGTAATAGATATTGAGGCTATTTTTGAGATAAGCTATGTCTAGTTGGATTTATTACGTGCATTAACACTATAATAACAGTGCGAAAAATGAACATTCTTATGTATGTGAATATATAAGTATCGGTTAGTTTCAATTATGTATCGTTTTTCGGGTCTAAAACACTCTCAGATTATTGAGAATTGTTAAAACATAGAGAGCAAAGAAAACTATTATATTTACTTTATTGTATATCTACCTTCTAAAACCATATAAAAATAATACAATAGAACATATATATTTGCATTATTAAGATTAAAAAACTATGTAAACATAGATATCTTTATTTTTACATATTACTTTCCTGAAACTATTGAAAAGGTTACCTATTGTTAGAGACTTATTTGTGACGCCCTTTTGTTAAGGACAAGGTATTCAGTAACACGTAATTGCCCTCGGGAAAGGCATTGCATTTAATCTTCAAAAATGTATTAGTAATATCTATTAAGCTTTTAAACATTTGAATGATGTCTTGCCTTTTGTCTTCTTTATATTAAAAAAAATATGTGTGAATATTCGTGGAAGCAATCAAATAATTTTTGAATACATATCGCAATATTTATTTTTAATTGCGCCAATGATTTTACACGATGACATCTGTCAGTTAAATGGTTGGTCAGTAGTGATAGATAAACTTTAATTAAACCAATTTCCAGATATTGATGCATGACCTTTAATTAAACCAATTTACAAATCGTGTGCATATAGATATTATAAAAATGTAACGAGCATGCTCATGACATTTACATCGATCATATTTTAACGGATACTATCGTTTATAAAACATTATCTTAAAATTATGTGATTCTCTTTTATTTATCACCACAGTATCGCGGGGGGCGAGGTAACACTAAACAACGTGTAAGAATATTATTAATATTGGGGCACATTTTTTTCACAGTGTGAGTAATGCGGGTTAGAATTTTGGAGAAAAAATTAAAATGATACATATATTATCAACAATGTAATAATAAATATTTCAAGCAATAATTGCTACCCACATGTAAAATAAGGATAATATATTAATATGTATATATTTATATATCAATATACAGGGTGACTAAAAGAACGGTTCACAAATTTCGATGAGCATCATCTCTAAATTTACTTCAAATATTAAATGAGTATCATGTGATAACTGACTAATTGTGTTTAAAACATCATATCAAAACATGCGATTCTTCAGATTTTTTTCCTTATTCGTGATCATTTTATCTTGATGCCTTTCATATTTTGAGAGGTAACACTTAATTGTCTATGTACTATGTTTAAAGTAACCGGCGTATTGTTCTGGACTGCTTTCTGATGGTTTTCGTCAGTTCCGTGATAGTTCTAAATATTAGTGTATAGATCCGAGCAATTTAGCCCAAAGATAAAAATATAAAGAGGCCTATAGTCTATGCTATTAAGTATCCACTAAAATTTAAATTTAAAAACGATCCCGCACCGTATAATGTACTATTTAGTTAATTATAGAGCAGGTTTCATATGGGGAGATTGTTATATCTTGTAGTAACTATGCATGGATTTTAAATAAGTCACTTGTACAGGTGCTGCAGCTTACTCACAAATATCCGGAATCTTTTCAAATAATTATCTAACGCAATCCGTCATCTTAGATGTACACACTTAAGGGCATCTGGAATGGCATGGACAACTGTCTCTAGCTGATGGGAGGTTCTCGAATGTTTTATAGTTCTCAACGTGGTCCACGAAGTCCTGAATGCTTCGTTTGAAGCGGGCTTATAAGATTAGAACTGTTGCACGAACGTACCCCCTATTTTCTTGAACGAGCCTACGTTTAATGCAGTAAATACATTGACGGAAGCTTCCGTTATATTCTTAAACATTAGAGATATTGATTACATAGTAGAATATATATGACGAAACGTGCGAGCGTCCCTCATTTTTATGGGGTCGTATAGATGTCTATTTGTATTAGTAACATTGTATATCATTAAATGTGTTCGTATCTACATAATATTAAATATTTACAAAATCTAACTCATTGATAAATCAGAATATGTGCGTATAATTTTATACATATACCGCTACTCATCTATCATTAGATATCCCCATGTATATATATATATATATATATATATTGCTTCTCTAACATGTTGATGCCTTTTTCTGTAGGACGAATTGTATTTGACTTAAAAATACGACACCACTTCTTTATTTTGAGCTTTATCTCTTTCGTTGGAACATTTTAACGTCTGTAAACAGCCAGTAGTCTTTGGGGGCATATCTTTAGAATATAGTGAGCGTGGAACCAATTAAAAAGGCAATTCAGGTAGATTTGAGATCGGCTTGTGACAAATTGCATTGTCTTAGTTAAATTGCACTATTTTTTTTTCAGTTGTGTATTCTTGCGATTCTCCCCTTTAAACACATCAAAAACACTACATAATATTTGCTATTTATAGTGCTTATTCTTCTTTTGGTGATGGTGTAACAAATGATGGTTCGCCTCTAACGCTAACTCCGTGTCTGCGGAGATGTGCGCCTTAGTTCACGTTGGGTATCTGCCATCTACTCTGTCAATTGATATGATTGCGAATTTTTCCCAGGAGTTCAAAGATGCATCCATGTTTCATCTATAATTACTTATTGAGGCAATGAAAACATAGCGGTTGTGTTATAACAGTTGTAAGTAGCACTCTGATTCGTCGACATCTTGTTGTGTTCGATTCACTGAAAGCAAATGCGGCACTCACTTTAAACACAGCGTTTGCATTTACAGATATTCATGCAGAATGCTCTATATACATACTTTTGATACGTCCAACTTCTCTGCAATCGTATGCAACTAAAATTTGTTTGTCAAAACGAGTCTTTGGACGTTTTTGATTTACTTGTACCGCTGCTGAATTTGGGTTACCTTCGCGTTCAGTATGATTTCAGTCTGCAAGATAGCCTTTAAAGACAGTATACCCCTTATTAACCGTGTGTTTCTGATGGAGCAGGGTTCGAATAAACTTATCACCCCATTTCTCGGTTTAAATATTATCCTATCAGAAAGCAATGATTTATCAACACACAGCATTCAAATGTATCCCTTGTTTTTTAAAAAGTGTAAGGGTAGCTTTACTTAAATGAATGTAATTTGTAAATTAATACTCCGACTAGGCTGATATTCTCAGACGTGTCATTTAAGGTTATGACATTATAAGAAGCATATAGCTGTTTTAATTATAGCGTTAGGCATAGCACTTTTTGAGTGATGTGTTTTCATTTTTAGAAAGCTGATACGTTTTTGTAATCAAACAATTAAGTTGTGTCACAATACATCGATGATGAATACGCACCATTTATATGTGTTACATTGGCCAATATTTGTATACAACTAAATATACTGTATTTATACCATTTAATGTATAGAATTATCTCGTGAGATTTATAAGTTTTACCTGAATCTCTTTTGAACTGAAATATCAAACGTTTATTCTGGTGATATTTTGAATTAAAGGATACTCTATTTCTATGGTGTTTTTGCGATAGCCAATTCGTTTACTCCACATACCCTCTTTGAATTCGAGAATACACAAGTAAATGACGGGAATGAAGCCAATTTCTACTTTTTATTGTTTCACAATGTTATACGTGTTGTCCGTACAATCAGAACATATAGTTATTTTTCTGTATGAGTGAAATAAATAAAAACGCTACAATAGCATGACTACATTTCCACCAACGGCGGCTACACACACCTGTTAATTATTTAACACAGGTTCATGCGCAGTCTTGGTTATTTTTCTATTATACCATAACATCACGCCGAGAAGGTTTGGAACATAGTTCTGTAATATTCTCAATGTTTGTCGAAACCATATAAACTTATAAGCGTTGATAAGTTGTCGTTTTATGCGCCACGTTTTCTCTATTATTGGTTGTTGTTGTTGTTGTTGGTGCTGTTGTTGCTGTTGTGGTTACTGTTGCTTGATTGTTACTGTCGTGTGCCATATACAAGCCACGCATCGATAGCTCATACATGTTTGTGCAGTAAGACTTCTATTTCAATCTCTGTTTATAATTGTGTGTGCACAGGTGACCGTATCATCCAGCATTATACTAATTAAGTGGCAGCAAGTGCATGTGGAGTGGACCTATTTTAGCAGATTGATTTCCCACTATTGACGCCCAAATCAAATCAACACACTGCACATTAAGATCCACCTTGTTGTACATAATACGCACGTAATAGAAATTGAAAAAAAGGGAAAACCACAAAAAATGTATTTATGCATTTATCAACGTTCCGTTGTTTTTATAAGACTTCATAAGAATTATTGTCTGAAGAAAAAAACAAATACAAGTACCAAATGTTTGACCCAATTGTAATCTTACACGCGCTACCATCTCGTGTATCAAAATGTGGTACTTGTATGTGTCTGTGTGTGTACTCGAAGCAAACACGATACAAGATCGGAGAAACTATATCTCATAGCATAAAATATTTGTACTACTTTTCTATCTCATTATAAGGATTAACATAAACAAATAATGATGCTGAACCTTACGTTTAGAATGTTTAGTTTAATAATAATTAAATGATTGTGATTCTTGAATGTGGGTAAAATGTAAGGCTTTAGATGTTTTATGAATGAATTTGAATTGATGGAGTTATGCTCATTTGGTTTCTAATGGCGATTGATCAAATGTTATGCAAATCTGAAATACTTGCGTTTTCCAATTGAAGGTTGTTCATATGCAACTCCTTAAAAGCTTGATAGAAACCGACATTTTGGAATTATATATATCTAAGACCACCTTGTTCAAATTTCGCAAAATCAGATATATCTGTATTTTAACAAAGAGTTACTATTCTCTATTTTACCGCTTTGCTTAAAACTTAACTTAAACAAATATTACCCACAATACACATACTGGCACCTGACAGCTGTGTTCAAACAGTGATCAATATCATTAAATTAGTTCATTGGTAGATCTCGTTAATATTAATAATATATACAAATATACACTCTATACACATAGTTATATACTGTTTTGACTTATCTAGCTGAATATATCCATAGTAATTCTCACACACACTATACAAACACACGCACACACACACACACATACACACACACATATATATATATATATATATATATATATATATATATATATATATATATATATATATAAAGAAAGATAGGAGGGGGATAGAGGAAGAAGGAACGGTAGGGCGATAGTAAAGAATGTGAGTCTAACAGTACACCATTGCTATTGTCTATTGTTAGCTTGTTTGTTTCGATTGCAGTGATGATCACTATTACTACGTCACATCATAGCCAGATTGTGTATTAATACATTTGCCCATCAACAGTGTCTACGTAAAATAAGTCTTTCAAATGCTTGCCGTAGTGTTTTTATCATGACATCATTGCAACATTCCATTCCCGCTCCAGCTGCTCTTTTTCACCATGTACTAATTTAGACAAATACTTATCTCCATTTTGTGTTGATATTTTTTTAAGAAATAGAGATACATAGAACCCATGCACATATTTGCCCACGTATGCGCACTATAAATATGTGAACCTATCTAGACTGTTAAACTTTTAAAAACGCACGCTCAATATATAATGAGTTCGATTGAAATTTTAATAATTTTAAAAAACAAACATGTTGTATAAGCACCTTGGAACTATTTTCTAAAAACACATTTGTTTTATCAGTTTCTTAGTATATGAAAAAAAGAATACTCTCGCTTATACCTGAACATATTTGTATACATACACATTCGTATAGCACAATCGAATAATTGCTTAACAAACGCACACAACATATACGTATGTAATATATGCATTGTGTATTTAGTTAGTGTTGATTACCTAACATTGCCTAGTCCGCCTGTATTCGGAACGTTCAAGGATAGAGATGTTTAGCGGGTTTGGATGTGGAAACCAGACTTGTGTGAGAACTCTATATAGAGCCATGGTTCCAGTAAAAGAATTACGTCGTAGAAAGGGAAACCGATTAGTGATCAGCGAGGGGCGATGCTAATGTGACATTTCTAATATGGGTTCGGGAATATAAATTGTAAGGATTTTTTTTTGTTTTTACAACGGAAGATAACACAGGCACGATGAGAGGATTAATCAAGTATGAACACCTGAAATGATTCGAACTGATGTATGTAGCTATTGACCCCGACAACAACAACAAAAAAGAAAATAAAACAAAAGGGGGAAATAAGAAAATAAATCTCGGAGAAAATTGGAAAAACGAGTTAAAAAGCGTAATAATAAAAGAAAAAGAAAAAGACGCGATAAACGTCCGTCGTAGATAGATAGATAGAGAGAGAGAGAGAGAGAGAGAGAGAGAGAGAGAGAGAGAGAGAGAGAAAGAGAGAGCGAGAGAGAGAGAGATAGAGAGGGAGAGAGAAAGAGGTCAACAGAGAGGGGGTAAGAATAAAGTTATGTGAGAACAGAAACTGTAAATAAAATGTTGATTTTAGTAATGTTATTACGTTCGAAAAACCGTATGTAAAAAGTTAAAGACACACAACTTAAGATACATATACAGGAAATAAGAAAACAAGAAAATAAGACATTACAATGAGAAAAAAAGTTATCTACCGAGTATGGAGTGAAAAAGAATGAAAGAAATGATAATGAATAAAAATTGATGAAAAACAGTGAATGCGCGTGTTTATATTGCACTTAAACACAGCAACAAAAACGCATATCAAAAAAAGAAAAGGAAATAAGTATCACTTTCATGAACACACACGCGCACGTCATTTGTAAAATAAAGCTAAAAAAATAATTAAAACATTAAGTAAAGAAAATTAAGGCAATACATTTAAAGAAATAAAAAAGCGGGAAACTAAGACTTTTAAAATGGAAAAAAATAATTTTGTGATGAAGTTAAAAAAAAGGAATGTGAAATCAAGTCATTAGTAAAATGTACAATGAAGGTAAATAGATAATCAGAGAAAGAGAGAGAGAGGGTAAAAGATAGAGACACACACACAGTACATCAATAGGTTTGCAGTAAGGTTAAGTTAAAAGAAAACCGAAACTAGTATTACGTAAATTATAGATAATATAGTGGGAAGAGTTTGCACCGAAAAGAAAAGGTAAGATTGTTTCGGACGAATTTAACGCGAAAACAAAAAAAAATTAAAAATATAACGGACGTATAATTAAAAAAAGAGGGGGAAAAATTAACTAAAAAGTTTGCACAGAAAAAAAAAATCAAGAGAAATTGCCATGTCATTTTATTTTTCAGTGCGTATCATATTTTTGGTCAGTTGTCACGTGATAGTAATACTACGGGTATGCATGGCTGTTGTAAGTTAGTTTAAACATGGAAACGAGAAATGATTCTTTATTACTCGTTTCAATTTGTTAAACTACCTTACTTTAAGGAGTGTATAGTTATATTCTAGAGTAAAGAAGAGTTCAATACTTTTCATAAATCACGACAAGATAAAAGATCGATAATTTATTACAGCAACCAGGGATGAATTAGTATGTTTGGGTTCAAACGATCAATATTATTAAATAAAAGGATAAAAATGTTTACCCAATGTATTCCTTAAGTGTTGAGTCAATAAGTTTGTTTGATGATGTCTAATCAAGAACGAATTGAAAGGGAGATGTAGAGCCGGATACGGAAGCGCCAAAATGAAAAGAGGCCGGGATAACGTAAGAGAGAGAGAGAGAGAGAGAGAGAGAGAGGGGGGGAGATAGATAGATAGAGAGGTAGAGAGAGAGAGAGATTACTATATATAGTGTGCATGTGTGTGCTAAATAATTATTCGTTGGATAACGTTTTATTTAAGTCTAGGGTATGAGTAAATATCGCTGACTTTTTAGGCGTAAATATTCTCATTTGTCAAACCACAATTTAAGTAAGAATAGTATGCCAGTGGCAAGTGTTCAAACACAACAAGCCATTATATGTTTAGCCGGTCAACAGTTTTCTAAACATTGAATTGATTCTGAAATTTGCATCAACTAACAATGTTTACTATTTCTGTGTCTGACAGAACAAAAATAACTTTAACATGCAAATTATCGAAATAACAAAAGTACATCATTCTTGAAATAACGTCAAACTTCTCTAAAAAATGTTGAATTTTTAAAAGAGAGTCTATTTAGCAGCATTTACAGCTTTTAAACACATCGATTAAATATTGATTAACTTGCTTTACTTTAAAATAACTTTGTACTCGGGTACGCAAGAAAAGGAGAAACAAACACGATACATCTTAATTGCTTATGTTGTTACTGTATTGAAACTGTTAATTATTTCATTTTCGAGTGTAAACAGTGATATTTTACACGTCCAGTTGTGGAAGAAAAGATATAACGCATATCTTGTATAGCCACGTGGTATCCTGAAACCGCGCTACTCATTGTTAAAATGCGCCAAGGTGTGGAGTATCGGAGAGTTCTACTCGGCGAACAAGCCGAAACATAGTGATTTGTTTTTTGTTGAAAGCCTCAACGTCCCATGTCGCCTTTAAATAGCTCAACATATTGCTTCGATTGCGATTGCGTTAACCAACACTAAATTAAAATATCTTTTTGAGATTAGGATTGTATTATCAAGTGTTTATCTTTTTTAACAATTTGAGAAGCTTAATGTGCAATCGGAATTTAGTAAATCGATGTATCGAATGTAATTTGTAAACTTTAAATGCGATGAAATTGAAACTAAAAATATATAGCGATGAAAATGAAGTGAGTGTAATTCTTGTACATTACTGTATCCGTTGAAAAATAAGACCCATAGAAACATAAAAATCTAAGATTCGAATCAATTCCTAAAATACGATCCTTTTTTAAGGAAAAGGTTGAAACAAATAAACTCTAACACGTATGGAACTTTCAGAGTTGCTTAAAGTTCTTATCATACTGTTTAAGAAATATGAGGGGCAATTAGTTTAATGCGATTGAATTTGCATTATTTCTATCCATTAATATTTTCTTGTGCTTGTGTGGCCTTCTAAGCGAGCAGATTTCTTTCGCTTCTCTTGGCTTCATTAAACCACGCATCACTGTTTCTCAACAACGACAGCCTAGATCCGTGATCACGCAATTCTGTTGTTATTTTTATCCAAGTGAGCTTCCGATGAAGAAAGACCATGAGTCCGAACTCCAATACGGCTTCAGGTTTTTATTTGAACGTTGAGATACATATCCTTCAAAATGTCTATGAATATCTGTAGACCCATCATAATTCTCACGTTTTTAGATAAAGGCGAGAAATAAACTGTTAACTTTACGATAAACTACTTTATTAAGCATATTAATGAACGACGAATCAATTTAAACACATCAACTTTCTAAGTAACGTTTACAATGGTGAATATTTCTTAACGACTTTTCGTTCAGTGAATAAAACAGACAAGCAAGTTTGAAGAGCTGAATCGATATAGCAGTTGCTATTCTTATACTAAAGTAATATATAGTTGCCATACGTTGATGAGCCAGATAATGATTAGCAATAATGTAGGATATTGAGATGGAAGTGAATGAATTTAGAAATAATTTTAGGAAAAAGATTAATAAAACAAACAGTAGTATCAATGAGTTTAGGATTTCGCAAGGACGTGTAGCACTCGTACGAAGTAATAATCAATTCTAAGTTGTAGTCTTCTGGTGACTGAATGTTCAATCTTATGTACGGACGATATTTAGAATACAATTACGAATTACTGAATACTACTACTTGTTGAAAGCACGAGAACATTTTCCGACCGCAGATTAAATAAAATAAAAGTTTCTGTTCGAAATTCCGGACACATTCTCGATTGCGACATTAAGATTTACGAGTTTGACAAAACGTATTTTAATAAGATCGGAGGTTACATCGGCCGAAACGTTGTGAGAATAACATCGAAGATGAGAACAATAGTCCAAATAATCCGAACAATACGAAGTATACCATTATCTGTTAACATAATTATATGTTCATAATATTGAGTAATCTAAAAAATGCCATCAATAGAATCGTTTATAAAATTCAAAACGCATTCTGGAATCAAGTTATATTTTGGACAACTAGCCATCGTGGTATACGTGACGCATCCAAAAAGGTTAAGTCATGATATGCGGTGACACTCTAGTGATAATATCATCATTGGGAAGGGGCCATCTTGAATTGGCTTCACTATTTTCGGGCCAAGACCTCAATATGTTTATGTATGGAGTTATCTATGAAATAATGTCGATTGAAACAATCTCTTACGTATTACTGAATTAAACAAGGGTCATCAAATACAAAATACTGGCAATGCAAAGAGATCAGTGTGTTCATGTGATTTAAAACTTAGCAAGTTGTATCGAGATCTACTTATGACTGATATACTGTTAGACTTTCATAACTGAAAATGGGTGGACAAGTCAAGAAATATGTGAAGTTTATTTGTACCAATTATGCATTTTCCTTTGTTTAGTAACGAGGCACTGCTAATCAAGGCTTTAGATTAATCTAGGTTAATGGTTGATGGTGTTGTTGTGAGACTACTGCATGGAGGATTTCAGACGATATATGGTTTTGAGCAGAATTAAATTATTTTAGATGCCGGTTCAACAATAATTTGTTTACATTAGACTTTAAAACAACTATGTTCTAGTAAGCTGGGAAGCAATGTTCATCAGACGGAGAGTCTTTGGAATAGAACTCTGTTTACAGGGTGTTTCGCTTTGCTCCAGATACACAGAAGAAGGCAGTAGGTGTAGTGAGACAAGCTTCTTGTTAATGGTTTACAGAGAAACCAAAGATTGGTACCCGCCCAGACAGCTGCCCTGAAAATAATGATAATAATAGACAAATAACATTAATGTTTCTTCTCTTATGAAAGCAGGCGTGTGAATTTTATTAACGTTTCCATAAGTGTCATTTGGCGTGTTACTCTGTACTATCTTAGAAATAGTGTGCATTTTCAATATAATGAATTTATATTATTATTCTTTTTAAATGATGAATTGTGTTGATGGTTTTAAGTTGATGCGGTCAAATACACAAATAACATAAATGGTAATAACTTTTGAATGAGAGAACTGTAATTATTTTAATTCTAAATGTACCCTTGCTCTTGTTTTTCGGTACATTAACTCGATAAATAAGACTAATACTTTACTTCAGTGCGGTATACTTAAACTAAACTTGTTAGAATAAAGAAGCATTTATAAAACAAGTATACCTCACAATAACCTGTTTTTTTAACAATGTCTTCCTTGACCGATAATGAATTTGTGTTCCTTCATAAATTATCAATTCATTTTGATAAACGTTCCAGTAGTTATTTTTGAAATCCCAGAACACACATTAATTGGTTTTAGAGAGAGAGAAAAACAGTCGTACATTGAAACCAAATAAATATTAAATATCTGCTTCGATTTTTATGATTTTCTCTACTGCAAATGTCTAAAAGCACATTAATTATCGGCTTTCAAGTTTCTCTTTTTGATGAAATACATTTTCTTTTAATTTGTTTCTCTAATTTTGTACTCATTTTCTTTCACATTTAAAATATTTCTAAACTAAAACCATCATTTTAACGATTGCTGATGGGGTGGGTGCTTTCTGTAAAATATCGTATGGTCTTGTGTGATATTATGCAGGTTTAGATAGCTGATGGTGTAAAGGAAATGAAACAGTTTCGCCTGTTTGTTTTTTTAAAGAGCAGCTGGGATTATAACAGAAATCATGCGATTAATTCGTTTCAGGTTAGGGTCGTGATTTCCCTTGCAGAAATAAGAAAGTGGAGCATGCCAGTGCGAGATAGAATAACTACATGTAAAACTATCCAAATCAGTGGGGAATCGCATACAAGCCTTAGAGAAAACGATGCTAAAAATCGCCAACTTACTTAAACTTAAGGCATTTAATGACAATATAATCTACAAAATGACTTTACGCTGTATAGAGACAAGTATTGTTTTAAGATAAACATGACTTGAAAGTCACTTAAACGCTAGAGATGTAACTATAAAAAATATGCTTCAATGTACAGAATGAGAGTTGTTTGTATGTATGTGTGTATGTCTGTCTCTGTATCAAGCCATATTTGTGCATTCACAGCAAATTTATATATGTGTTCACATGGTTTTAAAATAATGAAAATATTATGTAGGTTCATTTATATGAAATCTCCGGCTTCATCGGAAAATGTGTTTTAGAAAATAAATAGGTGCTGTCCGCGCATACGCATTTGGCCGACATTTGTGAGGTTTGTATAAACGCGCTCCGGGTGATGGATTATTGTTCAAATCAGAGTAAAGGATAAGGTTAAAGGAGTTAGATATGTCTGTACAAAATGCAGAGTACACGCTATCGTGGCACGCATCGCGTAATTGTAGGCAACTATATGTGTGAATTTATGTGAAGTAAGGAATAAAAAGTTAACTGGATACAAAATGTCAGTAATTGATTCCATTCATCTGACTAAAAAATACAACGTTGTTTTCCTTTCGTTATTTTTTTTGGATAGCCGGTTTATTTTATTTAGCTTATCCGTCACTAAAAGGTTCCTTACTTTTACTATATATATATATATATATATATATATATATATATATATGTTTTTTTCTTTTTATCACTTGAAATATATCTCTATCTCGACATATCTGTCTCTCTCCTTCCAGGAATATAATTGAAAACAAATCCCTCTAATAACGTCAACCATCGTATTTTTAAAGGATAATACTAGTAATATTTATTTTGTATCAGAGTGTTTTACAATAATATCTTCTGGTAGATTTACACGACCATTTTTGAAAATCAGCCAAAATTGAATGAAATTAAAAAAAATTCTGAAATAATTACAATGAAAATTTTAAAAATTCTATTTTTTTTAAAAAATAATATAGCCTGAAAATATCTTTAATGCAAATATCGTGTAGTTTAATCTCTCTAGTAGCAATCATCCGGTGTTCTCAGATTTCATTTCTTTCTTCTAATCTCTTTAACCAAGGCAATTTTAAATTGGAGGTGCACGTGGGCGCTACTTAGCGCTAAATACTGTTTGGCGTTAACTAAATTGAACCATTTCTGCAATTATCTTTCCGACAGTGGCCCATCAATTGACATAGCGTTGCCCTCCTGTAATGCTCTACTATTACGAATCACTTGTGTCTTCTTACTTCTAAATCATTTAAAAATTGCTCAATTCACTCATAATTGTGACGTAATATTAATGCACTCCCCCTGGCAGAAATATATTCAGCGCAAGACTTAATCAAAATAATGTTATATCATTAAATGTGTCTATTAGTATACTAAATCTGAATGAATAAAAGTTTATTTCCCTAAGTTGTTTCTATATATTCTAGTGACACACACACATGCAAACATGCTCCTTTGTCATGAGATTAAGACGGGCGTGAACACCTTTTTCCTAATCGTTTTAGTGTGTAATAGTTCTCAAATAGTTCCAAATCACCCGTTTCTTAATAGGTGTCTGCTCACCCTTCATCACTGCAGTTTGTTAGATACAACGCTGTTAATTTTTACAATATCTATTAGTGTCGTGCCCGTCTATACTCCCCTCTCTCCCCCCTTCCTTTGTCCCATATTCTTTCGTGCTGTATGTAAGCAGCTAAATGTAATACAACTTACTATAACACAGAACATTGGAATAACCTATTAAAAATGTAAGGTAAATCACAATAGTCATATTACTTAGCCCATAGCATCAAAGTTAAAACAAAGTGAACAGATAAAGTAAAATATAGAGGGGTGCAACGAACAGGAAACGTTCGTTGATCTTAACTAAACCGCATACATCTCTCGTTTGACTTTTTTTCTTCATGTGTTTAATTGATATTCCTTTGTGTATTTCATATATGTATATTCATATATATATTAAAGTTTGTATTTTTTCTCTCAGGCTATATATAATGCAAAGGAATATGCTTATGGTTTAATACATAATTAAAACGTTCAAATTATCGTGTTATTCTGTATTAAACTTCTTCGCAATAATCTTATTTTATTGACCTTTCCAAAACATATCAGAGGTTGTATCCCTTTATTTACTCAATTATCGCTTTCTATTTAATAGAATGAATTTGGTTATATTTTTACTAAAATTATCAATATTCTAGAACGTATAAGGGTTTCAAATCTAACCTGCTATCATCCCGAGTATTACCCAAGCATTGGACATTAAATACACACATACAAATGTGATCTCTCACTTTGGACGGCCATTTGCTGGTCGTAATCGTCAGGAAGCAATCGTCGTTTGGACGAAAGACAGTGCCAGGGAGTGCTACTTCGTGTGTCGGATATTTGATGATTTTTTTGGAAGGGATCTTTTGTCCAAAGAAACGGGGAACTTGTGCTTCTAGAAACAATAAGGACATGCCCTTTTAACATAAAGGGTTTCTACACAGCTAGATATTTTGTCGGCATGCATGTTGCGTAGATCCACGTCAGTAATTCTCTTCAGAGAATTAATTATCTGCTGACTGGGACCGTAGGCTTGTAACAATTAAACAAGGCATATTTACTTCAAAATATAAAAATATATTATAATATTTCGAATAAAATTGAGTTCGTCGAGCGTGTTAAAAGAACTTTAAATTTAGTGCGGGTCGATGTTGTTTCCTGGGGATCAAAACATGACAAGTGACGAGACAGTGGATGACCCCTAGTTAAAAAAAGTCATCCCGCACCTGTGTGCTGAACACGAGATATTGACGTCACAGTTTTCATGTGGTAGAAGATTGGAGTTTTTTAAATTAGTTCGGACGAAAGAAATACCGATGTGGCCAAGTCAGAACGGAACATGTTGTTCCCTAAAAAAGAATACTGACGTACGAGATGTCCTTCTTCCCCCTGTCTCCTCAAATAAAAAAGGACTGATAAGACAATAAACTAGCTAAGAATTAACCACACTATTCGTAAGTCTCTCTTTCTCTCTCTCTCTCTCTCTCTCTATCTTTCTTTCTCTGTCTCTCTCTCTCTATCTCTCTCTCTATCTCAACGATGAGCAAAACTCTCCACGGGCAATAGAAACTGACGCCGAATAAAAAGTAATTAAAATGAAAAGATTGTTGTCTTATGAAGCGAGTAAAGTCTTTTGTTACAGACAACTCACGGACATGCCCACTACAGAGGCAAAGAACGAACTCAACCACTAGACGACAGATCAAACCGAGAAGAAACGAAGGTATGAATTATTAAAGGGCTATGCGACAGACCAAGTGATTGAGAAAGATAGATAGAATAAGGAGAGGGGGAGAGAAAGAGAAAACCCGCAGAATACAGCGACATCGTCCTGAGTTTCCACAAATATTTTGTTATGATGTAATATCCGCGTGGTGATGTCAGCAAACCTTGGTTAAACCATTAACACTTAGCTTGCACCTGTCATTGAATTGGTTCGCATTTGTCAACTTCAGGAATTTACCCAAAATTTCCTGATAACATTTTGCGAGTTGTCGCATTTTCTATTCTATGTTTTTAAATTGTAGTCTGGCACGATTGCAACTTGTAACGGGGAGCCCCAGCAACCCCAAAACGGTTCACGTGTTGTGCCACATACGTCTCCCCCTAATCGTGACATTTGGTCAGTCAAGTATGAAAGGTAAACATATATTCATGGCAGAACGAGACTATGTGCAGTTATTATTTTTTTCATAATTAATTTGCGTTTTTAACGATTCATTTTATCATATTTCTGTTTTCCCCTCTTTTTTTAAAAGGAAGGTACTTTATATTCCTTTCACTATCTGTTTTTTTTTGTAATAACCATTTCACCCTCACTTTATAAAATCCCTTACTTTTAAATCATTTACTTGACTTTTTAAAATGTCGTTGATTTTTCGACAGTATTTTATTTTTTAATTTTAGTACATTCATTTTTTCTCGGGGGATAACACTTTTTTCGCCGCCCCTCAATAACTCTACAACGAATTCCGTGGTCGTGTCAAGAAGCCTTTTTATTTTCTGTCGGCTACTGGTTTTAATTTATTGTTGGCGAGTGATTCCGGGAACTTTTTCTCCATAGAGTTTTTTCCAGCGATGTCATCCAGGTCTTGTTGTTGTAGGCCTTCTGTTCCTCTTAGGTCTTATTTCGGCCAAATCCAGTAAAAAAAATGAGATTGGTGTTTCTTTCTTTCTTTTTTTTTGGGGGGGGGGGTCTTACGGCCCACACTCATCGGCAGGTGAGGGGACACCGGTTTCACTTTTAGGACTGGGGTTTTGCGGCCACGGTGTGAATTCTTTATTGTCTGTTTTTTTTTCTCAACAGATCGAACAGTGGGGATTCATGGTGGTAACTTTACTTATTCTCGTGAGTAATGGTCGATCTTACCACTAGTATTACTTCCAAGTGGTATATTGATCCCTTAAACTTTCAATCAGTAAGGGTGAAAGGTTATTTTGGGTCAGTTTCTTTTCAACCAGTTTGCGCCTCATATTAACTCCCGATCCAAGTTTGGAGTGATATACAACTTTGACGAACACTTTAGCTTTCTCACTTTAACGGGTAAGTTAGCCATGTAATCGAGGAAGCTATTTTGTCACTGTGCAAGTGTAACTGACAGATTAGAATTCCTAAGCTCCCTTTTTGCGATTTTTATTTTTTTTAAACTGATGTATTTAAAGCGAGACATTTGATAGAGTGTAGATTAGTGACTTTATTTGTCTTATTTTTACCATAAATCTTATTCCCGAGTCTTAGTGGAGGGGGGGGGTTGTGTCGCTGTGATCGTCTAAATCTTCGAATTTCTTTAACTGGTTTGTTTGCTTTTCGGGGGGCTTGTAACAGACCGCTTTTACCACCTCCCTGACATCTATGTCTTCTGATGTTTATATTTTACCGGGGTCTTTCTTTCTTCGAATACTTGCTATGGTTATACAGCCGTATCCACGGCGTCCGATTATGCCGGGAGCAATGTGTGGTTTTCGAGCGTACCCTGGTCTTTCCTTTTCCTGTGTGTAATTTATTTCTTTCTGTCTTAGGTGAAAATTGGCAGTCCCGTTCTAGCCTCTTACGGCTGAAATCCTCTATCCGTGTTCTCCTACATTTAGCTGAAGCGTTCACAAGACTTTCTCTTTACAGCGAGAATCTCTGAAAAAATCAATCTAAGTGTACTTACACAGCTGAACTTTCCATTAGTTGTCCATCTATGTATGCTAACTTAGCAAGTCGGTTCATCATATTTGCTGAGTTTGCAAGTGCCTCGCATCGATTTAGCCTTATTTTTATTTTGGGCCTAGTGGCATTGGGGGTTTTAATAACCACTCCATACTGTGCCACTGACTGATCGAGCAGGTCTTTATAGGTGATATTCGAATGATCCTTCAGATATTCTCCGATCGCTTCCGATCCGAGCTCGCCTGATAAGTCATACGCCAGCTTTACTAGCTCTGGGTCTGTTAGGTTGTAGAACAGCTCTTTCTTTTTCACAGCAGCTTGCAATGAGCTTAAATCAGACAGTTTCCCAGGAAATATTGGAATCTCTAATCCACCTGTGAGCACTATATTTAAGGAGGCTGCGTATTTGTTAGTCATTTTGTCTATTTTATATAGTATACGTTAACAAAAAGCTCTATTCAGAAAGTTTTTTTAAAATTATTTCCCAAAAAATTCACAAAATAAATGAGAGCAGAAGAAAATTGTCCCATGCCTTACTTTCTGGGGGGTAACGGTGTGTTCTGTGTTTGTCTGTTGCTAATTTCGGTGATCGTTTCCGGTCGAATTGGCTGGTTTTGTGTTGTGACTGAAGATTTTTCTTTACTTGTGATCGTCGATTTGTTGGTCTTATTATTTGTCACTCGATAATTGTTTTTTACACCCAAACACGTGATGCTACAGTTTGTTGGGATGTGTGTGTGTGAGCTTTGGATAGCTCGGTGGAAGTGTATTTTGTCGGCTAGATGGCTGCGTTAATCGGAGTAAGTAATTCTCTTCAGAAAAGTAATTATCTGCGGGCTGGGACCGTAAGCTTGCAATAATAAAACAAGCCATTTTTTTTGCTTTTAAATATCAAAATATCACTAATTATATTTCGAAAAGCAACATATTTATACACCCTTATTTGAGTTGAGTGTGGCGAGCATGTTAAAAACTATTGCGTCTCGTCCCGGGCCTGATTGAAAAGCCGACTGTGGTATTTCGTTTGTCATTCACCAAGCGACGTGGAAATGATATGGATAGAGAGATAGAGTAGGGAAAGAGAGAAAGAGAGAGAGAGAGGGAAATAAAGACTCACACAGAATACAGCGACATCGTCGTAAGTTTCGACAAATGTTTTACTATGATTTAATATTCGCGTGGCAATGTCAGACAGCCTTCAGTTTATCCTTTACTCAACCTTGCACTAGTCATTGAATTAGTTTGCACTAGTCATTGAATTAGTTTGCACTAGTCATTGAATTAGTTTGCACTAGTTATTGAATTAGCTTGCACTAGTCATTGAATTAGTTTGCACTAGTCATTGAATTAGTTTGCACTAGTCATTGAATTAGTTTGCACTAGTAATTGAATTAGCTTGCACTAGTCATTGAATTAGTTTGCACTAGTCATTGAATTAGTTTGCACTAGTCATTGAATTAGTTTGCACTAGTCATTGAATTAGCTTGCACTAGTCATTGAATTAGTTTGCACTAGTCATTGAATTAGTTTGCACTAGTCATTGAATTAGTTTGCACTAGTCATTGAATTAGCTTGCACTAGTCATTGAATTAGTTTGCACTAGTCATTGAATTAGCTTGCACTAGTCATTGAATTAGTTTGCACTAGTCATTGAATTAGTTTGCACTAGTCATTGAATTAGCTTGCACTAGTCATTGAATTAGTTTGCACTAGTCATTGAATTAGTTTGCACTAGTCATTGAATTAGTTTGCACTAGTCATTTAATTAGTTTGCACTAGTCATTGAATTAGTGTGCACTAGTCATTGAATTAGTTTGCACTAGTCATTGAATTAGTTTGCACTAGTCATTGAATTAGTTTGCACTAGTCATTGAATTAGCTTGCACTAGTCATTGAATTAGTTTGCACTAGTCATTGAATTAGTTTGCACTAGTCATTGAATTAGTTTGCACTAGTCATTTAATTAGTTTGCACTAGTCATTGAATTAGTGTGCACTAGTCATTGAATTAGCTTGCACTAGTCATTGGATTAGTTTGCACTAGTCATTGAATTAGTTTGCACTAGTCATTGAATTAGCTTGCACTAGTCATTGAATTAGTTTGCACTAGTCATTGAATTAGTTTGCACTAGTCATTGAATTAGTTTGCACTAGTCATTGAATTAGCTTGCACTAGTCATTGAATTAGTTTGCACTAGTCATTGAATTAGTTTGCACTAGTCATTGAATTAGTTTGCACTAGTCATTGAATTAGTTTGCACTAGTCATTGAATTAGTTTGCACTAGTCATTGAATTAGCTTGCACTAGTCATTGAATTAGTTTGCACTAGTCATTGAATTAGTTTGCACTAGTCATTGAATTAGTTTGCACTAGTCATTGAATTAGTTTGCACTAGTCATTGAATTAGTTTGCACTAGTCATTGAATTAGTTTGTACTAGTCATTGAATTAGCTTGCACTAGTCATTGAATTAGTGTGCACTAGTCATTGAATTAGTTAGCACAAGTCATTGAATTAGTTAGCACAAGTCATTGAATTAGTTACCACAAGTCAATCACGGGAATTTATAAACAGTTTTCGTGGTGATATTTATCGAATTATCGAATGTTCTATTCTATTTTATTAAAATTACAGCGTAAAGTCTGACACGATTGTAAAATGTAACGGTGATCAACAGCTCCCTATAAAGGGTGCACGCGCTGTGTGACACACACATTGAAAATGTCACTATGTTGCAGTCTTGAAATTAATGTTTATTATAAAAACATATTTGTACGTTGTTTCTGGCTTTTTTAAACGTACACATTTATTAAGATTAACTCGGCGCTTCTAAGTAAGAACACATTTCGATTCATATATAACGCGCGCCAAAACGTAACGCCCCCTGTTGACCGTTTTCAGATATTCGCCGTTAAGATCACACGGACGTTAACACCTCTCCCACACAATGTAGAGAACACATAATAACTACAGAGAGCAGAAAAGAAGTAACCACTTTAAAACATCAAAGTGTTTCTATGTCTGAAAGCATTGCTTTGCAATCGAAAATTAACTATTCATAAATATGTTTAAATAAATAAATATTTTTGGAAAACATATATATATATATATATATATATATATATATATATATATATATATATATTTCTGCGTTTTTTCTTGCTTTTCGAAATTTCAAAGTTATTCAGATCTGCACGACGCTTCTAAGTAGAACCAATCTCTATTCATATATATATATATACATATATATACATATATATATATATATATATATATATATATATATATAACGCCTAATTAATGGATGCAGATGAAAGTTGTAAAAAAATATAAAATCTATTACATCTTCAGATGTTTAAAACAAGTGATTTAATTTTTTCTGAAAACAAGGTTTCTTTAAAGTATTGGATGTGTATCATCAAAACAATACAGATTGATAAGTTGGTAAGAGAATTACCATCGTCGGAGTTTTAAAAGATTAAAAGATACTTTTTTTTATTGAGCTTTACATTTTTTCATGATATGGTGTGTTTTAATAATATACATTATACGTTTATTTACTTATATATATATATATATATATATATATATATATATATATATATATATATATATATATACTTCGGCAGCAAGTCGTTTATTAGACATATGGTCAGTTTCTCGACTCTGCGAGCGATTCGTCGGGTTTCTGGTATTGATTGATGGATGATGGCGCCTAATGTTGTGTCTTGGGCCACTTATCGAGCGCTTTCGGTCTCGCGACCGTCTTCAGGAGTTTGTGTTCAGTTGTATTTTGTAAAGAGCCGTATTTATGGTGTTATTTTTTGTATATCTAATTATTTGCATATGTATATATATATATATATATATATATATATATATCTTTATTCTTTTATTTACTTATTTATTTATTTACTTATTAATTTATTTATTTATTTATTTGTTTTATTTATTTTATTTTTTATCTATTATTATTGTTATTATTATTATCATTATTATTATTATTATTATTATTATTAGTAGTAGTAGTAGTAGTAGTAGTAGTAGTAGTAGTAGTAGTATCATTATTATTATAATTATTATTGTGTATTAATTGTTGAAGACTGATAAGGCGTTAGTACCGGTGGTGAATGCTATTTTATTAATTGTGGGTTGTAATTTTTTATGTATAGGGCTTCAAATATTTAAAATCTGTTGGTGCAGTTGTTTTTATGTATGATCTTAGTGTTAGTTGTTAATATTTGTCTACGTTCAGTTGATGTTATGCTTTTTTATGTGCGTTAATGTCTCGCGGGATGGCACTAGTGTCATTTAAGTTATACGTAAGGGGTCGGGAGAGGGTAGTAGTGGGATGGCCAATATAAGTACTATGTGTGTCTGTTTTGGTCTTGGAGAAACATTACTCGAATGGGCATTTGAACAAATATAGTACGTTTGTTTGGTTTAGGGGGAGTTAGAGTGTTATTATTTTTGATTATTAAGTTAGAAGTTTTGAATTTAGTGTAGTAAATTATTAGTTTTATTTTTAGTTGTTGGCCGGTGGGTTATGTGTGTCGTTTATCATGTGGATTACAGCTTTTTTGTCGTGTTTGTAATTAGAGTGCATTTGGTTGTTATAGTACAAGGGAAGAGTCACTTTTTTGTTGCACTTTTTTGTCTGATTCTTTTGGCGAAGGGAGCTTAAATATAGTTTTATTTGTTGGGGAAATTGTTATTTACTAGGGTTTGTTTGATGTTGGTTAGTTCTTTGTAGAATATTTTAGTTGATGAAGATATCGTGTATGCGCGGTAGACGAGGTTTTTCATTAGGGCAGTGTTATATTGTTGGGCGCATTCGCTATGGTAGTTGAGTAAATTAGGGTTATTGTTTGTAGGTATTTTATATGTGGATCTTGTGTATTGGGCAGGGTTGTTACAGTCGGTAATTACGTCGAGGTAGAGGATGTTGTTGTTAGTATTTTGTTCATGTGTGAAAATGAGAACTGAGTGTGTTTCTAGGGTATGTTTGAGTGTGTCTATATTGTCTAAGGATTCGGTTGCGATTAAGATGTCGTCAACGTAGCGGGTGTATATAGGGGGGGTTATGAAGTTGGGGAAGATTTTGTTTTCTATGTGTGTCATGTAATCTTCGCCGTCTATTTGGATATATATTTTGCCGGACAGGTCGGTAAATGGTAGTTGTGTTGTGCATTTTAGGAGGAGTTTTTCTAGCGTTTTAGGTTTTATTGCTGGGTGTGGAAGGGTGCTGTGTTTATATACTTGTTGAAGGATGATTCTTATTGTGTCGTGTATTCGGGGTTTGTGAATTAGTTTTATACGTCGAGGGTGTTATGTGATTGGGGGGGGGCGTTTGCTTTTAGTAAGTGTATGAAGTCGGTTGTGGATTTTATACTGTATTTGTTCGGTTTATGGTTGGATAATGTTGTTAATTATTTTAGCGATGTTGTATACTGTGTAAAGATTTGGGAGAGCATGGGTCTGAGGGGGTATTCATTTTTGTGTGTTTTTATTTTGCCGTAGATATAACTTGGTTTGTAGTCACCTATAATTTTACTGAGTTACATTGTTCCTATTTCTGCATTGTTCGCGGTTATTATTTGATTAACTTCTTTTTTTAATACATAAACAATTACAATCTACAATTAATAAAATAGCATTCACTACCGGTACTAACGCCTTATCAGTCTTCAAAAATTAATACACAATAATAATAACCATAATAATAACCATAATAATAACCATAATAATAATAATAATAATAATAATAATAATAATAATAATAATAATAATAATAATAATAACAGATAAAAATAAAATAAATAAAACAAATTAATAAATAAATTAATTCATAAGTAAATAAAATATTATATGCAAATAATTAGATATACGAAAAATAAAACCATAACTACGGCTTTTTACCAACAACAACAACAACACACAAACTCCTGAAGACGGGCGCGAGACCGAAAGCGCTCGAGAAATGGCCCAAGACACAACATTAGGCGTCATGATCAATCAATTGATACCAGAAACCCGACGAATCGCTTGCAAAGTCGAGAAACGGACCAGAAAGATCATAACGAGGGAGAACTCCGTGGTCTTCAACGACATATGTCTAATATATATATATATATATATATATATATATATATATATATATATATATATATATATGATTTTATGAAGGCTTACCAAAGCATTCCTTTCAGGACACCAATGATCACCATTAAAGATATTTTTTCTTATAAATATTATTTATTCAAATAAAATGTTTTTTCCTACACGTGTTTCACTACCAAGCAGTTACTTGCTTGGCAGATGATCACGGAAATTAAATGTCTGGAATACTGGTCTCAACTGCCGACAATACACAATGTGGCGTTGCAATAGTTGAGGTCACTTAAGAAGAGAAGAGGAAAAAAATAAAAAATAAAAATAAAAGTCAAAATTAAAAAACAAGGAAGAACAACGATAAAAAAAGAAAGTCCTAGAAAAGTCTTAGAAAAGTAGCTCGTTCATTATTTCTTCCACCAAGCCAACAAGCAAATAATCGGTCCCAAATACATTCAAAAAAACAAAAAAAACGGAACAATGTGCGAGAATACACTTTCACGTCGGCCGGCACAATGATGAATAAATCCCCCCCCCCCACAAAAAACAAAAGAACTAAATCATTCAACATACCGCTCACAAGTTACCATTCCAATCTAATGATAGTATGGGAATTCTAAATCCAACTTCTCACAAAGTGTGTTTGTTTCGAAATGTAAAAAATCAGCCATTGAAATAAGGCTCTTTGAACTCGGACGAACATTTGTGTTGATTTTCTTTGTGAGAAGTTGGATTTAGAATTCCCATTGGATTGGAATGGTAACTTGTGAGCGAAATCTTGAATGATTTAGTTCTTTTGTTTTTTGTGGGCGGGGGGGTTATTCATCATTGTGCCGGCCGACGTGAAAGTGTATTATCACACATTGTTCCGTTTTTTTTGTTTTTTTTAATGTATTTGGGACCGATTATTTGCTTGTTGGCTTGGCGGAAGAAATAATGAACGAGCTACTTTTCTAAGACTTTTCTATGACTTTCTTTTTTATCGTTGTTCTTCCTTGTTTTTTAATTTTGACTTTTATTTTTATTTTTTTCCTCTTCTCTTCTTAAGTGACCTCAACTATTGCAACGCCACATTGTGTATTGTCTGCAGTTGAAACCAGTATTCCAGACATTTAATTTCCCTGATGATCTGCCAAGCAAGTAACTGCTTGGTAGTGAAACACGTGTAGGAAAACACATTTAATTTGAATAAATAATATTTGTAAGAAAAAATATCTTTAATGGTGATTATTGGTGTTCTGAAAGGAATGCTTTGGTAAGCCTTCATAAAATCACATATAAATGCTCTGTACTCTGTAATCGAGTATCATCGAGCTTGTTTTTATTGGAACAACCCCGGTCTTCACTGAATGATCTATTTTATAAGTGAAAAATCTAAATATATATATATATATATATATATATATATATATATATATATATATATATATATATATATATATATATATATACAGACTTGAAGGGTGAAATAACAAATTCAATTTTATTGTATTTATTGATAATTATGCCCAAAAAGATGTCATTTATTTTTCTCACAGCATTGAATATTTGATTTGAAAAAACTTATCTTTATCACAGTATATGTGTTAATTTTTTTATTTTGAATTCAATGCATGCATACATAAGTGAAATACATATTATTTTGTTATTTTAAAATAGTAACTAAAACACACAACAATTGCTAAAATAAACTTGTCACTTATATTTAGAAATTAGCTTAAGAAAAACTTCACGACATTTATCACACTGCAAAATCAATAAAAGTTCTCGAGAACTATAGAAAACGTAAAGTCTTTGACCAAACGAGGTGTCTATGGCCAATTTCAGTGATAGAAAGCGAATACTTGGGATTGTTAATAATGTTCAGAATGACTATCCCGTGAATACTCAGGATATTCAAGGAAGAAATTAAAATAATGACTGTATATTACGTTACTTTCAAATTAAATATGTATTTGTAGATCCATTGTAATTAGGAGAGATACGTGATTGTAGTAAATGATAAAACGATTGATAATACGATCGTATGTATCGAGTTAAAATTATGCATGATGTGATATACTAAATAAATCACATGCTGTTAGGAAATATAAAACAGACTGTTCGATTAATGATATCACAATACTTGGTTATCTGACATTCACTAATGCAATAATTGTAGATTTTCCGTTTTTAAAACGAAGTAAACATTCGAGTCCTGTTAGCTGAATTGGCTTAATGGGTTATTCTCTTTACATTTGATGGTGCCGCGTTCACTATGTGCGCGTTGAGTTTCCTTCCACCAACGGAGGATTTTACTCAATAATTTAAATTCATAAGAGATTTTAAGTCTATCCTGGTCAGGGGCATTGCTTTCGAGGATTTGCATGCTCTTTACAGTATTTTATTTAAAGAGAGATATCCGCGCTTTTCCACATATTCCCCAAACGTCATTCATCTGGTGACGACCATGCTCAACATAACATCGTCGATGTTTAGCGTGTTTTATTTTGACACATTATATCAATTATCTATTATATAAAAGGGCAGTTGTCTGTTTTTGTGTAGGTGATTATGTGTGTATGTTTGTTTGTATGAATGTTTCTAAGATAAAAAATACAACATTTTATTTTACTTCGATTCACCCAAAAAAAGAGGGCACGTTGCAACTAAAACTTAAGAGACTTCTCCGGAGTAAGAGCATACCTAAATGACCATTCTCAGTTGGATATTGTGCAGCAAGATGCTTGTTCACATTACATTGCAATTTTCGCATGCTGGTTCATGAGTGTTTATACTATTTAATGTAATGCGGGCAAATACACATGGATATGGTAAAAATGACAACGTGCATTCAATGAATCCTATACAGTGAATTATTTAGAATCTTTGAAATACACAAATGGATTGGAGCAGAATTATTTCTTGATTCATATTAATCTTTTCTTCGCTAACAAAAATATCAATATATTCAGGAAAACGGTTTTTCATTTCGGATAGACAGTTGATATCGTATTTTGCATGTTGTCCTCGTTCGATGAAGCAATTGTAGATTATCGGGTGTCACAAACATCGGTTAATAACTGGTGATACTATTGTCAGTATATTTCGATCGAAATCACGCACACATATTCTCTCCTTGTCTCTCTCTGTCTCTCTCTCTTTGTCTCTCTCTTCCTTTCTATCTCTTTCTGCCCCTCTCTCTCTCTCTCCTTCTTATTCTCTTGTTTCCCATAGTAATTCATGGTGGCCTAGACGTTTAATATGCACAACGAGAGGTGACTTTTTGAGTAGGTTCGAATCGATCGATCGCCAGTAATTATCTAATTCTTCACTGAATATTGCGTAAGAATGAAACACAAGAATGTGTAAGTAAAAAATAAAAACATATTTATTTAAAAATATTGTTTAGCTTACTTTCAACAATGACGCGGTTTCTTTAAGAGAATGAATAATAAGATATCAATCTAAGCGTAATGCAAAGTTCCGGCTCCGCCATGCAGACAGTCCTTACTTGCTTACTGTGTATGTCTGCCGATTCGACATCATATAGAATATAATTATTTTATTTCCCATGCTAATTCATGGTGGCCGATCGGTTGAATAGCAAGCGTCAAAGCTAAAAGTGATTTTGTAACTGGGTTCGAATCCTTCGACCGGCAGTAATTATCATCCCCATCACTGACAATTGTTTGTATTTAAGTAAAAATAACAATGCTTATATAAAACCATATATATATATATATATATATATATATATATATATATATATATATATATATATATATATATATATATTTAAATCCATATACATGCTTGTTGACATTGGAAAACTCATCAGTCTGGCTTTTATCAAACAAGCGCTCTACCCCTGACTGCGATAGTGAAAGGTCGTAGCAGTCTGTACCGGCTTTCCAATCATTATGATGTAAGAAAGGAGTGTTCATATTTAATTACACCAAACGTTTTCAATAGAAGAGCCAATTGCGTTTCAGGAAAAGTCTCGCAAAGGAGCCTTAGGTTTACGCCGTTTTTACATTACATCAGAGTTCTCTCCAGCACTGGTGTAAATATATATATATATATATATATATATATATATATATATATATATATACTTATTAAATAAATATACACCTACAAAATAAAGGGTTTCGTCTTTTAAAACTGATCAGTGTAGTGTTCATCCGATCAACGCATCAGAAACTTAGACCACGACCTTTCCCTGAATTCTGACTGCTTAAGTAAATCGTCGTAGCTGTTTCGGTTCGTTAGCAAACCAATATAATGTAGACTGTATTTTAATATCTGTTAGTAGAAGAGTTGCTCCGGTGTAGGGCAGATCACGCATATAAGCTTTAAGTGTAAAGGTTCTTGTACTTTCCGACCACGTGACACACAGCCATATCAACATTTTTCTTTCTTCGTCAAAACACCTAGACGGATTTTCAACTTGACCACGAGAATGTCTCAACCAAGAGGAAAAAAGAAAAAAAAGAAAAAGAAGAAATATTCTTCTGAAGATGGTAGATTTACCGAAAGTACTCAAGTTTATAAAAAAAAAAAAAAATTGTTTTTAAGATGAATAAATAATTTATTTTTAAAAACAAATAATCTGCGTTGTGCAAGGTTTTCTAAATATTTTATAAAAAAATATCTTCGTTATTATTGCCACCCACCCAACGCTTCAAAATGTGTTACTTTTCAATATACTCTTCCACGCCGACCACCTGACACACAGCCATATCAACATTTTTCTTTCTTCGTCAAAACACCTAGACGGATTTTCAACTTGACCACGAGAATGTCTCAACCAAGAGGAAAAAAGAAAAAAAAGAAAAAGAAGAAATATTCTTCTGAAGATGGTAGATTTACCGAAAGTACTCAAGTTTATAAAAAAAAAAAAAATTGTTTTTAAGATGAATAAATAATTTATTTTTAAAAACAAATAATCTGCGTTGTGCAAGGTTTTCTAAATATTTTATAAAAAAATATCTTCGTTATTATTGCCACCCACCCAACGCTTCAAAATGTGTGACTTTTCAATATACTCTTCCACGCCGACCACGTGACACACAGCCATATCAACATTTTTCTTTCTTCGTCAAAACACCTAGACGGATTTTCAACTTGACCACGAGAATGTCTCAACCAAGAGGAAAAAAGAAAAAAAAGAAAAAGAAGAAATATTCTTCTGAAGATGGTAGATTTACCGAAAGTACTCAAGTTTATAAAAAAAAAAAAAATTGTTTTTAAGATGAATAAATAATTTATTTTTAAAAACAAATAATCTGCGTTGTGCAAGGTTTTCTAAATATTTTATAAAAAAATATCTTCGTTATTATTGCCACCCACCCAACGCTTCAAAATGTGTGACTTTTCAATATATTTATATATATATATATATATATATATATATATATATATATATATATATATATATATATGTGTGTGTGTGTAAGCCAGTTGTAATTTATATGAAAATACCAATGTGTTTTTATGTTTCAAATTTCATAAACATAACATTCCTGTTAGATGTATATTTACAATCCATTTCTTTTGAGATGAGCCAAACACTATCTTTGTATTAATATCGTCTCTTTAACACAACCAAATAATCAGAAAACTCAAAAACATAGGAAAGTTACTCAATTAAAATGTCTAAAAAAACTAGACTACACTTTTGGTCATTGGTGGTTACAACAACGAGAAAACAAAGAAAAGAGCAACCCTCACACGTGTTGAAAAAATCGCGAGAACGCCGATATAAATGTTAATGTATTTATTTTCGTATCTAATTACGTCAATCTCGTTAAGTAGGAGAGCTGATGTCGTTCAGGAAAGGAAAAAGTATATATATATATATATATATATATATATATATATATATATATATATATATAGAGAGAGAGAGAGAGAGAGAGAGAGAGAGAGAGAGAGAGAAAGGGAAATAAAGAGAGAAAGAGTGATAGACTTTATATATATATATATATATATATATATATATATATATATATATATATATATATATGTGTGTGTGTAAACATAAAAATGGAATAAAGGATAAGCAAATCAACAACTAGCAAAAATAAACTTTAAAACACACATTGAAAAGTTCTACCGAAATATTTCGATCGTTAAAATACAATCATCATCACTTTAATTTTCACGATCGAAATATTTCGGTAGAACTTTTCAATATGTGTTTTTGAGTTTATTTTTGCTAGTTGTTGATTTGCTTATCCTTTATTCCATTTTTATTTTTACATTTTGTCTGAAACATTGTTTCGTTTATTTCTCATATATATATATATATATATATATATATATATATATATATATATATATATATATATATATATATATATATATATTAATCCAGGTAAAGTAGACATTTACGTGATAAAAATGCACAGAATATCAACCGGGCTTAAAAAAGTGTTCAATATTAAATAGAGCTATTTATATAATTGTGTTTATTTACACAGACATGTACACAAAGCTGCTACACTGGCATGTCGATATTATCGAGCAATAGTAATTAGAACATCAGATATCACCAGGCAAAAAACTATCTGATCTTTCAATCGGGCATTCATATTCTGAAAGAATAGTAAAGAAATTGCTTTTTCTTATTCCTTGATTTTAATTATTTCCCAATATGAAAATTCGAGTGGAAGATTATATTTTTTAAACTATTATTCGATTACATTGACATACCAGTGTAACAGTTCTTCCACACGTCTATATGAATAAAAATAAGTATAATATATGTGTATATATACATATATATATATATATATATATATATATATATATATATATATATATATATATATATATATATATATGTATATAATTTTTCGTTACATTAGGGAAAAAGAAATCTAATAGACTGCTAGATTATTTAATAAGAGTGTAAAATCTAATTATATATAATATTATAGAATTTCAGATCAGTATGATATCTAAGGTACCACGCTCAAGACGGCAGGCTATAGGTGAAGAAATCTTTGGTTATTTTTAGTTTCAATTGTAAGCCGGATAAGCGCTGTCGTCAGACAACATTTTTACAATATGAACCGATATTATATTACATATAAATGGCTCAACATCTTTTCTGCAAAGAGATGTATGTTAATAAAGACTCTTGTGTGACATTGAATAGATGTTACGTCATCCAAGGCCAACTGAAATAAAGTATTGATTTAGCTAGGTTGGAGGTTCCAGATGTTACAACCTCAAAGCGTGAAGAAATGTATTTTACTCAAGTTGACTGCTGCTGATACGAGTAAACGAATTGTACAAAAAGAGCAACCCGGTGTGAAAGAACTGAACATAACGAACGCTTACACTGTGAATAACCAACTTATTGTCTTTTAAGAACACTCGTTTTTCGAGTTTCAACAAAGTTAACAAAGTTAGATTGAGAAGAAAGTCTTAATAAGCTATTAGTTTACCAGAAAATATATCTGCTACAAGGCTCTGTTAAATATAAAAATTCTTGCTGACAACCTGACTATGAATAATGTATATATGTGTCATATCTTATAACAAGATTAAAAAAACACTGATTATAATTTACTAAAGTGTTCATTTCCTAATTATGAGGAAGATAAATATTACAGTTTCGAAGACAAAAGTCAAGCATCGAATAATAATCAATATTGTTATATTACAATAACATATGTTTAAATCTAATATGTAAATTTACATTGTTTTTTCTCATATATTGTTTACTATCATTTGATTTTGGATGTTTTGTCGAAAGAAAAAATTGTACTGCACTGTAAAGTAATTGAACAGTACGATTCCTTTGTTGACGATAGTTTTTCGATTGAGTTTTTGTTACATTTTGTAAAATTTCACTGATGCTACATCATTGATGGTAATTTTTCAATGGACACTTACGGGCAATGATCGTGGCTCAGTGGTAGACAACCAGACATACGGAATTGGCGTTCCAGTTTCGAATCTCACCAAGTCTATTTACACTGAAAAGTTGTAAACCAGAGAAACACGTGGCTGAGTATTATAATATAATATATATATATATATATATATATATATATATATATATATATATATGTATATGTATATATATATATATACATATATATATATATATATATATATATATATATATATATATATATATATATGTGTATATAATGTTATTTTAGATCAATATGATTTGAAAATTGTTATAGGAATTCATAAAAAAACAAGCATTAGGTGTACGATCCTTTCCAAGACTTTTTTGGAAAAATGTTATTGCTATTTTTTTTGTTATTTTTAATGATACTCAGAGTTCATTCGTCAGCGCGTTTTATACCATCACGTAAAATTGTTTGTAAAAAATTCCTTCAACTTACCGTTATTTGGAACAGCAGTCCGACAGAAAATCATTATTTTACTACAGTGAATTAGTGTACGGCTAACGCACCTCTGTTTCTGAAATACACTCTTAAAAATGAGCTCTTCTAAATAAGTTTCCAATGAATATGGAAACTATGAGTAAATAATACGTTCCGTTAGAAACTCTGTATAGTTTCCCGAGTTAATGATGCTCGAGTTAACAAAACGGACATGAAAAAGATCAAAGCTTACACAAGCCGGAACAAGGTATACCCACATCTAAGATGAGAACAGTAGCAGAATACTTCAAATTTTATAAATGTGGTTATTATGTAATTGTTTCTTCTCAAATGTAATCACTGTTATTATCTTTTGTTCTAGAGATGTGAGGAATATGAAAAGTTAAAGCCCTTTAAATAATTTATATTAAGTCACTTTTCAGTTTTGCATATGTTCAAGACTCGGCTATTGTATAGTTTTGACACGTGCCAAATGAATAACCGATCCCCAAAATGTAAACACATTTTTACCATTTCCTTTACTTAACAAAAATCACCAACACTCAGAAGATATATCAATTTTAATGAGAGTGTCATTATGTATTAACAACTGATCACGGAATATAATGAATCTTTTATTTTCTTTTAATCTAAGTGAAAACCCATTATCATGTAAAAACAAAATAAACCGTTATTAAAATTACATTTCAAAGTACTAATAAATAACGCATGAATCAAAACAAACAATAGGACAATGAAGCACCGTAGATGTAAACAATTTCAACATTTTGTTTTGTTTTTCATATTACGAAAAAAAGACCATCAATTCCCAGTTAATGGGAAAATTAAATTTCTCGAATTAACGATTTTATTATTTTATCAAGAATTGTTTATTCCAGATCCTCACAGACAAAATGCTACAATTGCAAACATGGTTGATGTAATTAAAATGATAACAGTTTCCGGGAAATTTTAAATGCGTAATAACAAAATTGAAAAAATAAATACACTTGGCTTTTCTGAATTCATACTAACGATAAACTTTAAAATGTATAGGTGCCAGTATTGTTATAAACTGACAGTATTTGTACTGCCACCACCGTCATAAAACTAATTTAAAGAAACAACGTGTCTTTATATGACAAGGAAATGTAAACAACCTCGTTTTCATTTCATCTGTTTTGTCTAAATGTTAAATAAAAGTAATTATTGGTTTTAATTACATTTCTTGCTTTAAAATATAGATCTGATTTACCTTTTAAAGTTTTGAGAATTGGAGTGTAATTCAATGTTTTAATCGCTAACACGCAGATTGTTTTTCCATGCAGTAAAATAATTGTAGCTGTAAGAAGTCTTATTACATAAAAAAAACAAAGTTTTGATGTAAAATACACTTTGAAAATGTTATACATCAAAACTAATTTAAAATAAAATGAAATGTTTGAATCTAAAATATATTGGTTCATATTTAAAAAAAAATTAATATCACATTGAGAAACAAAATCTCATTGACTTCAATAAAATATTAAATTACAAAATGAGAATAATGAAAATATTGTAGTTTGATGTGATACTAAATAAAATATATTAATTAAAGCGAATTAAAAAATACGACGAAACGTGCTAACAGTGTGCCCTTATTTTTATATTACAAGGGATTGGATCACTGCGCTGAATTTCTAATGTGTTTTGAATGAAAGTAAGTAGAGTCTAGTACTATTGTTTCTAATTCTATATGGACCTGTTAGAATCGTCTTAGGTATAGGTTCAGTATTTATCTAGAAATGTGTATCTAAATGTCATGTTAAATGTGACTTATTCGTCGTTTTAATTGCCGTTACTTTTTTCGAGCTCATCTCACTTTCTTTTTATTGTTTTTAAATATTGTGCTTGTTATTTTATAGGGAATTCGCCGAATCAAAAATAAATAAATAAATGAATGGTATGGTTGTGGGATGATTTATTATTGGTCATTAGAATGCAAAGACACAAGATATAGGCTCTGTAGACGGACGCATAACTTCATTGAGCTTGTAATCTGAAAGAATTTGGATGATATCAAGAGGAATACATACATACATACATGATTGTATATATGAACTGAGAAATATATATATATATATATATATATATATATATATATATATATATATACGATGACAAAAAATATGTCACACAAAATCGGCATTCTTTATAATGACATTTAGGAATGCTAGTGATAGTATACCGTCACATAAAAACTGTAATTGAAAACAAAAAGACGAAGTAAACTTTTAGCGTGAAAAACTTGAGGCAGTTTAATGTAAAATCTAAAATCTGTGGAGACTAGAGTGAACAGAAAATAAAATAAAAAGCAAACCCATCGCCTTGCATTTGAATATATTTTACGCGATAATATTCTTATCAATAAATAAGCCTCTGTCGATGTACGCATGTGAACCGCATAAGAGGCTATTGTCACAACTACCGTTTGCTTTTACATTTTGACTTTGTAACATACACATATATACTAATCTATATACTTATACATATATATATATATATATATACATATATATATATATATATATATATATACATGTATTTATATAGAGATATGTGTTATAGCATTATATATTTTCTGTGTTTTTGTAAGTAACGGATACATTTTATTAGACAGACGAACTACACAGGTAAGGGGGACTTTTTTTTTGATAACTAATATAAGTTAGCAAAACATTTATACGGAACAACACTTAGATTTTGTATACGGAACGTTTATGTTTTTGTCTTTTAAGAGAAGTGGGTTTGATCAACTCTGCTGGGAAGCCATGAAATTAAATACTGTCTTGTTTTTAAATTCCCGAAAGAGTTTTTCATAGAAAATAACTGATGATCCCTTAAATAATGTTAGAAGCAAACTAATATAATAACTGTAAACATTTAATTGACTTACATGAGTGATTTTCCACTGAACGACATCGGACTTAAGGTGTTTTTTTTGGTGTTTTTCCTTATATAGTTTTAATGGTTGAGATACTTCCGAGACCATATATATATATATATATATATATATATATATATATATATATATATATATATATATATAGTATTTCATGTATTCACATACAATGTTATAAGGAGAAATAATCGGTTGTGTATCAATTTTAAGTATTTACTTAAACAGACATCAAAGGTGAATGGAGCAAGATAGTTACTTATAAAAATACATTGATGGCAATTACGCTACACAGAGGCTTTCGCGTTTCATACTCGTAGGAAATCAACAGTCTTGAATACATGGAGTTAGTATTGCACGGTGTTTATATATATATATATATATATATATATATATATATATATATATGTATATATGAATATATATATATATATATATATATATATATATATATATATATATATATATATATATATATATATATATACACGTGGTGTTTAGTCTACCTAATTAACCAATCATATTTTTTTATTCTCTTAGACAATCGCTGAGTTGCTCACAAACAAAGGTTTGGTTGAGTTTACTACCTATTTCCTATTATATTGTTTGTTTTGTATGAGGTGGCCATCACTGTGTCTTTGTTTTGTCGAAATAATGTGTGAATTACTTTAAACCGTGCTCGCTTGTATTTCTATTTTAGCTTTTAGTTAAGATTTGTTTTTTAAATGTATTTATTCGTTCATTTATTTATTTATTTATTAGGTATTCTTTACCAAAGGTTAATTTCCTTCAGTGTAAGCAGTTGTTTGCTATTTCACTCTTATAGTTTAATAGGTTTAGGGTATCTGTAAAGGTTAGGATTTTTAATTTCTCATTCAGATAAAATCTACACGAGTCGTCTAAATGTCCACATGTACTGTATTATTTTCGATTCGATTATCGGTGTGCGTCTGCTTTCATTGAACTCAGTTAAAAATCAATACAACAACAAAATGCAAATCCAGGAGAGACGTTAATAATTTAAATTTCGGGGAACTATATTCTCATTTACCCATTTAATAAACTGTGCACATATGTTATCACACTCATGTTCTAGCAGATTTGGTAATCTTTGATCTATAATACCTTCAGGTACTTCTGCAAGACTGATTATATATGTATATGAATATCGATCTCTGGAGAATAGCTATAGTAAATAAGTTGCTCTCGAGAATAGCGATACATAAATGAGATACGATTACATGTATGAATATATATATATATATATATATATATACACACGTATGTGCTTATACATACGTATATGTATGTGTGTATGTTATTTGTATTAATTGCGCATGCCTATGTGTGTGTTTGAGTATTAAGTATTAAGTACTGTAAATGAATAATAGGAAATATATAGCCATCACTGTATGGGCATACGAGTGTATAGGTGGGTGAGTATGTTTTTAATTTTTCTTGCTCATTTTATTTTCTGTGTTTATTTATTCATTAAATATTTTATATTTATTTTATATTCTATATATCTGTCTTCCTTTTTTATTTATCTATTCACCTTTGCTAATGTTTACAGTATATATATATATATATATATATATATATATATATATATATATATATATATATATATATATGTATAGTTTATGTTATATAGTATATAAATGTATATTTTATGTATTCGTATATATATGTATATATGTATATATATATATATATATATATGTACAAATGTATAGACTTTAAACTATTCTCTGTTGATATAGTTTCTACACTTAGTAACTCTTAACACCCTCTTACCCCTCCTACAAAATCTTTACACCATCATAACATTCATTCGTCTTTTCAGAATCTTCTCTCCCAGTAGAATGGTAGTGCTAGACATTGAATAACGTCGTGGTTAAATCATGTATTGACATAGGTACCAACTATGTTTGTATAAACAGAACACAAATACATTTGGTTAAGATATTTACATTTTATGAAGATCCCTGTAGATTTAATCGGCGCGATAAGCAACTCCTATTACAGTTTAAAGAAAGAAAAACTAACATGAAGACAATAAACTTATATTAAACATTACTTTCGAATATAACGGCTGTATATCATTTTGTTTAAAGGTGATGTACACAGTCTGACGAACCTAATTATGAGTCAGACATATACAATGCCAATGTATGTAAGTTGAAATTTAAATTATTTAGGAATGATATATGAATTATTTACACTAGAAACAAAAATAACTTTTAAATTAGAAAATTACGAGTTCTAATAGGTTGTGAGAGAATGAAGTGTTTTCAGTAAGCCACAGCAATCAAACAATTCAAGCAAGACACCAGATGTATAGAGATATTAGTTCATAAGAGAGATATTAGAATACCAAATTTCGCTGTTAAATTGATTATATTTTTCGATTAATGGAAACTGAAACATTTTTGAGTAGCTCATATACCATAAGTGTAATGGATTCTACTATATATATATATATATATATATATATATATATATATATATATATATATATATATATATATATATATATATATATGTATATATATATATATATATATATAAATATACATATATATTATTAATATTCATTTCATACATTATGATAGATGCCCCTCGTACTCCGTATCTGATAAGGTGTATATATATATAATATATATATATATATATATATATATATATATATATATATATATATATATATATATATATATATATATATATAATCAATAACCGTGTTATAACAGAAGAGTGTGAGCTAATACGAACAATTAATTTAAAAACTATACGTTACATATTTCAGAATCGTACCGCCGCTTCATCCAGATAGGCTTACTTGGTAAAAAGGTTTATACCCCAAGGTGAATCGTCAGCACATCTGGATGAAACCCCGGTACGATTCTGAAATATATAATGTATAGTTTTTAAATAAATCATTTATATATATATATATATATATATATATATATATATATATATATATATATATACAGAGAGAGAGAGAGAGAGGGGGGAGGAGAGAGAGAGTAACAGAAGGGGAACGAAAAATAGCAGAATATTGCACGTATGCTTCATGGAGTATTTCAACGTTATGGTTGGTAACTTAAGGATCAATTGTATACACACTTTTATACTTGATTTGTTTTTATTTTTATGAATTGAATATTTCTGACGCCCTGCGGTTTTTTTTCGGGAATGTTGAATAATATTTCATCAAAACTGGCGGTATTAAAACTGAAAATAAAACCAGCTTTGTGTGCGGTAGTTATATGCTTAGTGTTTCTTAAATGTGTATACTTAAAATACCATTACTTTTAAAATAGCGCGTTATTTTTAAACACGATATGGCTAGTATTTATCTGTGGGTATTTGATGTGTGTGGTCTCACGAGAAAGCTATTTATTTGTTTATTTATTCAATTCAGTGCACCGGGACTATTTATCAAAATCCAAAAACATGCTTATTTTGAGTTTTTTTTATTATTCAGTTCTGGTTAATTTTTCTTCAATCGAAGTTCTTAGAAATCAAGTTACCCAGTCCCGCAGCTAACACCTGATCTCTATATGATATACATATATATTCGAATATTCCATTTAAGTTATCCTTTACCTCTCAAACGTCCAATTTAAACAAGTTAGGAACATTTATTTTCCTCTTCCCAATTTACCTTTTTACGATATTATAGTATATTTTTTCTTGTGGTAATTTTAGTCTTACAGGATTTCACAACAATAATTCATCTAGTCTGGTTGATATCTCGCTTAGTGCTGTTATTAGACAAACACATCAGTTTGAAAAGGTGCACCATTCCTCGATTAATTCAGTGTTGGTTAACCATATCGAGAGGATCTTATTTGAACTTCGAATACTATGTATTTTGAATAGTTATAGATATTTATTTGTAGGAGGAAGTATAAACATGTAAGGTTGTCTTGAGCCATCCTCCTGCACGGAAATGTCTCAGCCACTCGGGGTAAGTCTCTAGTAGACATTCAAGTTATTTCCAGTAGTTATTCAAATTCTCTCATTGATGCGAAATGAATATGTGTTCGATTATTAGAAACGGCTATCTATACAGGGGTGTAGTGAAAACATGTTGCGCTCCGATCGTATTGTATATGTTTGAATTTTTTTACTATCTTCTCACTTACATGTTTGAGTATAGAATCTGGCTCTGTAGGTAGATTAAATTTGCATACTTTTGAATATTTTATTTATTATTTATTTTTTAAACTTTTTGTATATGGTTTTGTTTTATGTATGTGTTCTGCGTTTGCGAATACCATTAGATATTACCGGTGTGTATATAGGTCGAAATAAGTTCATTATTCACATGTTATTATGTTGTTTATGCCTGTATGTATATAATATTACACTAAACAGCTTTCTAAAAATGAATAGAAGTAGTAAAATAACATAACGTTGATTTTAGAGCAACTGCGGAAACAAAAGATAAGGTAAGATGTTGGTTTGTATTCATGTGGTTTCACTGCTCTCTATACTTACTTAATTTAGACTAACTATATATAATATATATCAGAATAAAGCTTTATATATGATAAAATATATGATGTAAATAAAATTATCATATATATATATATATATATATATATATATATATACATATACTTATCTATTTTAAATTTTGAAAAACAAATACTTAATCATATTAATTAATAGTTGATCGCTGCTTATAAATTTTGTTTATCTAGATATTTACAATGTAACATTTACTTTTAAATAAATGAATATATATAATCTCAATTAGATAAGCCTCCTAATTATTTTAATATATATTTTTATACTCCTTAAAGATAGTTTATACGTAGTTATGGCTAATATCAAACTATCTTTACTTTTTGATTCTTAATATTTATGTGTAGCACTTTACAAGTCCTTGCGTGTTCGTTAAATTATATTTGGAAAAATATCATTTTAACCTCAAATAGAATTGTATGTCTAATCTATAATTTATTTATATATTTATAAAACATGTTTCTGGCAGTTTACCTGATCAATATTATGCGTATTTTTCATGGTTCTGTTAGGAAAAATGGCTGCCTAAATAGGACGGGCATGTCTATGTTCTCTATGCAGGTACTGGATTCAATGTAAGTTGCTTATTTTGTATATTTGTTCTTTATGCTGCTTTATAATATATTTTTATGTTAGCAAACTTTGGATTTCTGTAGAGCAGAATAGATTTAATATCCTAAATGTTCATATATATGTTTGCTTGTTTATCTACTAGCAAAACGATCAGTCCAAATGCATTGAAGTGTTTGGATTTAAGAACCATTGTTCTGAATACATTTAAAATTGGTCACTTGAATCTAGCGTAATATTGTTGTTAATTTATTTATATATGCATTAATGTATCTATCTATCTATCTATCTATCTATCTATCTATCTATCTATCTATCTATCTATCTATCTATCTATCTATCTGTATATCTATCTATATATATATCTCTCTCTCTCTCTATATATATATATATATTTATATATATATATATATATATATATATAAATATATATACATATATATATTATATATATGTTATATATATATATAGAGAGAGAGATAGGATCTAGAGAGAGATGTGTAGATAAATGTATATATATATATACACACACACATATATATATGCATATATATGTATATATATATATATGTATATATATATATATGTATATATATATATATATATATACGAGTGTGCGTGTACATGCATGTATGAATACGGATTAGTTAACTTCTATATTGGACACAGTCTACTTAACTTCTTGTCTAGATATTTTTCAATCTATTTATAATCGTCTGGGAACTCATTAAGCAGTAGTGAATACATTCAGCAGTTATTTTTTTTCCGAAAAAATAGCGAAGAGTCATGCTCGAGAAGTGATCGGATTACTTTTCATTTCCGCAAGTTATATCTATTAGTTGAGTACATGTTTACTCTTGTTTTATGTTCGCGTTTGTTTTTAATACCAAAGTTGGTAAGAGTGCACATTGAATACTCGGAAATATATATATATATATATATATATATATATATATATATATATATATATATATATATATATATATATATATATATAATAGAGCTTTTCGGTATCCTCTGATGAGAAGAAGTTATCTCTGAAAATCCATAGATTAAGGATATGAAGCTCTTTGCAGTGAACGTTTGTATCTTCACAATTTTTTGTTCTCATCGTTCATCTCAAGAATAAATTGTTCTATTCAATATATTGAGCTTTATATTATCACGATATATATATATATATATATATATATATATATATATATATATATATATAAGTAAATCGATGGAACAACTAAAAATAGTCAGTGTTCAGCGATATACCAAAAGCGTGTGCGTTGTCTCACACAGAATGTATCTCCCATAGTTTTAAAAACATATATATATATTCATAATGACCCGGAATTAGGATTATGTTGCGTTATATTTTCATGCGAAACTGTTCCCCTATTTACAACTCTTAAATACTTGTGTTTTTACCTTTTTACAGCAACGAGTGTTAAGTTTGTTACGCGTAATAGTTTAAAACAGGTGTAATCCCATGTTTGTCGTAGGGCAAAATAAGTGCGGTGTTTATCTACAATAACACCAACAATAATAAATAGAGACAATATTATAAAAAGTAACTTGCCACTTTTAAACTAATTACATTTGTTAGTTTTTGAAGTGTTGGAATGGAAATGGTGAACATGATAATACTATAAGCGTTTTAATTTCTTTGTTTTACGTGTACCATGAAACTGGCAATTACTTACTGTGTTCTAATTTTACTTTTTATCGAACTACAACATATTCAATATACAAATAGTAGTTTTGGATAGCATTTGAGATTCATCAGAAGTTAAATAGTTACACTGACTGAAATGGAATCGAGCAAATATTTGAATCAGTTATGTAACACAAAATGATGTTATTATAAAAAATGAGTCACAGCTCATCAAAGGCAAAGGTCAGTCGATTGATAAGATTGTCAGTTGGCGATGAACAACACATTGAGAGGATTGAAAACATCGCCAACCTAAAAAAATTAGCGCTCCCCACACACAAACACATCCACTTTATTTACAATTTACAGATGGGATAAGTTTCAGATGTACCTTTTACGAAACAAGTCGTCGTTGTTACTAACGAAGGATTCAAGAATATATATTTATATTGACACTACTCGTACTTCGCTGCCTAATCATATTTAACGTGTGTTCCTCTATTTTTTTACAAATTATAAAATATCTCCCATCAATGTTGTGACGCAAAATATCTTGATTAAATATACTTTTACTGGTGAATGCCTGGAATCGAGTCCCGCTTGTAATATATACATTGCCACTTCATAAAATGGGTGCATACGTACACGACCATATCTACAAGATGTGTGGTGCCGTCACTGTAGACGTAAAGGTTTACTGAGAATTGCAGTGTGGGTTTTTGTGGGAGTAGTTAAGCGAGATGTCTACTTACATTAGTTTTAAACCTCTCCATATCGGTACTGTCAGGGAAACAGATAATACGGAGAGAGTTCCAGAGGCCAGCAGCACTAGGAAATAATCAATTTGAGTAGAAGGTACTCCGGCATATGGGAACCTCCACAGTGAATTGATGGGATGTAGCTGATTGGCGAGTTGGTCTAGTTATTTTTTGTTGAAGAAGCACCATAGTAGCCAGTTCATCGGAGAATATTGAAGTATGTTTAAAACAAACACAAGGATGCAACATTGCGGCGATGGGACAGCGGTTGCAGCTTGGTTGACAGTGAGGAACCTATTAGCCTTGCCACTTTTTAGGACCTTGTCTAGGAGGGAGAGACTAGTGGATGATGCACCAGCCCAGATGTGGCAACAATACGCCATGCATGGGCGGATGGTGGCTTTGTAAAGATACAGGATAATGTCAGCTTTGAGGAGTTTACTAGAACGGTAGAGGGATCACACCTTATTTTATGCAGCCTTCGCAATGTCTAATTGTTCTAATTCATGTTACCTGTGACGGTTAGGCCGCGGAGCTTGAATGTTGAACTCTCAAATAGAGTGTTATTCGCCATGACAATCGGTGGGTTGAGAGGTTACTTGTAGATATTTAAGAAAAGGAGCGTTGTCTTTGTGGCATTAAACGTTACCAACTGGAGGTCATTTTCTAAGGTGTCAGCCATTGCCTCAGATATGATCGTGTTTGTTTTTCCCACATGACGAGAGTAAAATGCGGTGGCGTCAGCTAATATACTAATCTCAGACACAATGTCATCAAGGAGATCGTTTCTGAAAATTAGGAACAATAAAGGGCCAAGGATATATCCGTGAGATTCACCAGCATTTATGTTATGTTGCTTTGATGAACGGCCATCGAGGACAATCTGGATCTTTATTTTGGTTAGGGAGGCTCTAATTATGTTAAGTAATTGCCCAGCAATATCTCATGAGTGTATTTTTAAGAGAAGCTCTTTATGCCATACCTTGTCAAACGCCTTGGATATATCAAGCGCTACTGCCATAGCTTCACCTGCCCGGTTGAGTGTATGATACATGCGTTCAGAATGACCGTTAGAATGTCTGCAGAAGATCGTGCTCGTCTAAATCGATACTGGCGGTGAGAAAGAAGTTTAGCATTAACTAAATGCCAGATTATCGCTATGTATATAAATATATATATATATATATATATATATATACAGAGAGAGAGAGAGAGAGTTAGAGAGAGAAAGAGAGAGAGATAGAAGTAGAGAGAAGAAGAGAGAGATAGTGAGAGAGATGGATAGGGAGAGGGGGATATAGAATAAGAATAAGAGTACAATACCGTTTTTCCATTATAACTAAAAATCTTCTTTTTTTTCAAAATATTCTTGTATCTTAATTTGAAAATGAGTATCAAAATGGTCATCTATGTTGCTTTCCCGAGATGTGAATGACTTTTCTTTTCATGAATTGCACCTTTTTCTTCTTGATCGTCTGTGGCTTTTTATTATGTTTTTAGATTAGATGTACATTTCTTTCGTATGTTTCGAAGAGCTAGACAGAAAGAGATATATATATATTTCGGTTTGTCTTGTAAAATCACACATGGTGTAGATCTTGTGATTTATACACATATGTTGTCGGCCATATAACGATATAAAATAATGTTTACTGAATTAATTTCTCGGCTTAAATACCTTGATTTTGTAACGAATTAATGAAACGGCTGTTAAACTTGAATCTTTTATTTCAAAATTAATATACCGTAGTTATATTCTGATTTCTATTTTGTCTATTTATATTTTCCTTGGGATTATGACTTAATATTTATTGAGCGTTCACACTGAAGTTTAGATTGGAATATATATATATATATATATATATATATATATATATATATATATATATATATATATATATATATATATATATGCGAATATGATAACAAGTGAGATCCAGTGAGAGTTTTCTTTCATTCCGGAAGGCAATTTTTTACGATGAATGCATTTTATTTAACAATTTACTTTTGTAAATGAAGCACAAGCATTTCCCCAAAAGTGTGTTTCATTCTACTAACAAACACTACACGTTTGCAAGTATTATATTCCTTTCATAATATAAGTTAGTATATGAATATGCAATACATAATAATAATAATAATAATAATAATAATAATAATAATAATAATAATAATAATAATAATAATACTAATAATAATAATACTAATAATAATAATAATAATAAGATTGGAATATATATATATATATATATATAAATATTTATATGTGTATATATATATATATGTATATATATATATATATATATATATATATATATATATATATATATATATATATATATATATATTGAGACTCATAATTTCTGCTTTTTATAAACATTCTAGTTTATAATTTATGAACTAGGAAACTACATACCGTACATGCAGACTATAATACTACAATTGCTAAGATTTTGAATTTCGAGTGATTTAGTGAGTTATACAAATATTTTATTGAAAACATTAAAATATTTATGACAACATTTGTCTTACAAAAGTGGATAGTAAGATATGTGAGATGTTTAAATGTGACACGAACCTGTATTAAGACTAATATGTTTTCAGTGTTTTATAAATAAACTTCTGTTGCGAAAAGACAAGTATTATGTTTTCAAACTAATACTTCTATTTATACATATTTTACTTGCAAACTTTTTTTATATAAGTAACTAACCTACTTTACTTATTTCAAGCAAACGTTATCTTAGAAAACATGTCGTTATCTAAGTAAAAGGCGATAACACTAGTATATTAGACGGGTGTCGTCTTGTCCTTCGGGACTTGATTCCACCTGTCTGTGGGTTTGTCCTGTGAAGTTCTAGGAGGTCCACCCTCCCAGGCTTCGCCTCCCCTCTTTGGGGAGGAGTAAGTTTATTGCTTACTGCCTGAGGCGCCCCTACCGGGGAATGCCGACGGGGCTGCCCAGGCAATTTTTAAATGGCCAGAGTGCTCACCTCTCGAGCGCTGGCTTTTAACCCCACTTACTCGACCCAAGCTGTGGTCACATCTTACTTGTGGGAGTAAGATAAAACTGGCCTTGTGCCTAACTCCTATACACATACACACCCATATATATATATATATATATATATATATATATATATATATATATATATATTTCTATAAGAACCCAATGCTCTTATTGTAAGAATACAAGATTAATGCTAACATTTTTAATTATCTTAAATTTGTACTCGTATAGGGCCTTGTATCTTCGTGCAGGGAGTACACAACATATAATGACATACGCCACACCTATAGTAGTCATATATAACACAGAGACATGTTAGTGTAGTTAAAGTAAATTTAATTTGTATTCATCAGCATAGTATGACTATTTTGACCAGTAGGATTCGATTGTTCGCCATCTTTTTCCTGATTTTAAAAAAAAATAAGGTACTTACCGGGACAACGTGTAGGTTGCCAACACTTAAATTCGAAAGCGTGGTCATGCAATTGGTAGGTTTTTAATTTGAGGCACCTACACCGTCAGACTGCGCCGTTAGCTGATGTAATACGGCCATTCATCGGAAGTTGTATTCATTAATATTGATATGTATATAAAATAGCTACCAGAATAATGTATATAATCATTAGTGAGTTAGTTATTTAATTATATGTTGAATGTTACAATATTTATATGCAATAATATCCTTCATGAAGTGGTATTATCATTATTTACATAGAATATATCTCTAACTACAATATAAAAATCGAACGCCTGAATTGTTAAATGTTCTAAGTGACTCTGGACTTTCGATTGGTATACTTTCTAGTCAATATAAATAATCGATTAATTTTAATTCAGTAACACCCATTTAGACAATTCATCTTTGTTGTAATATACAAGTTTCATAGGATATCACCATTTAGCGTGCAGATAAATATATAATATAATGACTTTGATGGCTTTACTTATAATTCATTCACTATAAACACGATATGTTATTGTCGTGTGATACTCCAGGATGCAGCGAACTATGCTCCATTCTGGGTATCACCCTTTTAAACTCTTCTTACGACAGTGATAAATATATGTTGGGAATATCAAGACACTTTACTTCAGATAATCACTGATAATAAGAACTAAATAGATATAACTGTACTCCCTCTGGATGCAAATATTTATTTTTAAATGCAAGACAATTGAGTTAATATTTGTACACATTCTAACATATATGCAATAGCTACTGATTTTAAATAGAGCTCCGTAGATTCAGACTGTGTTAGCTTTAGGTCACAACGATAGTAAAAAAATGAAGATTTATTCGACTGAATTATATTTTGTATCGCATTTTAATTCAATCAATAAGAATTATCTCATTAAAACATGAACACTTATAAAATTATAAATTAAGCTAACTATTACAATATAATCCAATATTCAAATAGGTTTGCGATATAAAATGAAATTAATAAAAAATAAAAATGAGTGTACGCATGATTTCAACATGAATTATTGTTGTATGCAATAAAATATGTTAAATGTATTTACTTCCAATATCTTCGAGATTACTATATGAAATACCCTCCTGTGATGTCTATGATTTTTTTTTCTTTTTAATTATTCTAATATTTTTTTGCAAAACACAGTAAATTTGCATGTGTAGTTTTTCAATCTTTAGCGTTAAATACTGATCGACATCTCGTGAATAAAACTACCTCTGTAATTCCCTTTTTCACTACTTACTACGAAAATGGAACTGTTTCTCACCCCTTCGATGCTCGATCTTTCTGAATCACACCTTTCTACTTGAAATATATCATCATATGGAAAACATTTTTGTGTTATAGTAAATTTCAACAGCTCATTATATTTTTAAAAAATACATCCCACTAAATCGTATGGGTTGAACTTCTTTTTTATTAACTCAATTAGTTTCAATTTATGAGATAATGTTAATCCACTTCTATTTCTAATTTCCAAAAGAGTCACATTTTACGCGGAAACTATTTTGATAAATATTAATGTTATCTGGAGGAAAGTGAATAGAAATTATTATAATTAGCATAGAATAACGCAAAATTTGAAACAAATATGAACAATCTGGATGTCTTGTATTCAATATAATTAGGACCAAGTTTAGATGGATATAATTTTAACCCTTACAAAAAAATAAGGTTTAAAAAACTTTTTAAAAGTAATTGAAAAGATGTAGAAAGGAATGGGTGCGATGCACTTCAGAGTGGTGGAATTGAAGTTAGTTAACTGACAAATTAATGGTTCACGGGAGCACCCTATGCCATTGATATATTTCGAATCTTACTGACGTACTGAGAATTTGTAAAGACAACAAGGCACGTGTCTCAAGATACATCTATTTTCAGCTCATAATTTTTCTTTTAATAACATGTCTTTTGAGCTTTTCTCCTCCTACTGCTAGTGTTTAAAATATTTGTACTTGTGTGTGATATGTTCGGACCAATCATCCCGAGCAAGTATTGTAATTAAGACGAAACGGTGATAACTACGTAAATAATATTTTTGTTTTACTTTTTTTTTATTTTCCGTGTGTATATATATATATATATATATATATATATATATATATATATATATATATATATATATATATATATATATATATATATGGGAAAATGAAAAGGAAAACCAAAAAGGGATGTTTTTTATATGTACATCAACGTTTCGTCTTTATTCATAAGACTTACTCAGGATGATAATATAAAGAAGAATGTCATGCAAGTAAACACACATATAGGGTTGACATATTGGGAAGAAGGAAAGAAAATAGTAGTCACTACTGGAGAACACAGTAGGGTTGACGTCCGTGCTTGGTAGAGTCACTATTGACTCCACCAAGCCGAGCGTGATATTTAATGAATGTGATTTATCTAAGAATTGAGAACGCGCACATAGGAAATTTGAAAAGTCGGCGAAATGCTCGTCGGAAAGCGAGAAAGAAAATAGAATAAATACAAGCGCTTTTTATTATACATTCACCACCATTAACTCTTAAAAAAACTTACGCTCTCCCGAGTGGTTTGTGTTATGGCATACCAGCGTTGCATCATGAATTCCTCCCATAGGGTCACATGATGATTTACTTGGAATATAAACTCAATAAAAAGGTTGCCTAAAATGTTCTAATTTCATAGTAGAGTGACTTTATCCTTGAAAAAAATGTTATTCATTATTTAATAGTATTCTTGGTTATTTAATTCCTTATGATGTGATTTCAGTAAAAGTGTTTTATTTTGTATGTCTCTAATTATATAAAGTCTAACAAAACCCATGGATACTCTAGAGATGTATAATCCATCAAGTTGTTACTGTACTTTGAAACATTTCCATTCTAAAGACACCCAGGACTAACGCTGAACAACTTTATTTCAAAGTTCTATTGCTACAGTAGTTTCATAATATATGTGGTCATTTGAGTGCATCTCAATAAACCCTTGTAGTTGGTTGTGCCATATTTCAATAGTAGCCCGGGAGTAATGCCGTTGAGGGGACAATATTCTACGAAAATGAAAGGAGTGATGTGAACAAGAGACACCCATATAAGCTAACTCAGTGCGTTCATTTTACATGCCCGCACTACATGGAAATCTGTACCTAACGAAAGAGCAGATTTGATTTTAACGTCGTTTTTCCATGTTATTTCGAATAGCCTGGAATAATTTTAAATTTATTAATAGAAAGTAGTAGACCGATGCGTATTTCACACGTAAACCACAAGTGTGCTGGTAATAGGGCATAGAAGATCCCCTCCAATATTGCACAGATGATCCTTACAAAAAATATTGGTAATTTATGTATTTTACCTAATTTTCTGAGTCCAGTCTTGATAAACACCGTGTAAGAGGTAGTGGTAAGCTCAGCGGATGTACGTTCAGATAGATGAGCTTAACATTTCTTACAGTACAGAATTTAGAATGTATGTACTTTATAACGCATTACCTAATTACGGATAAGTAACACACCGGTTCTTACCACAATCCGCATTTTGTATAGTGTTGGGGTAGCGGGGATATTCTTATTAGTAGGACTCTTCTAGAAAAAAAAATGATAATTAAATTCTGCGAAAACTCCTAAAAATATGCATTACTGCGTACTCATATAAGTTATTTAAACATACTATTTACATAACTGTAACAAAGGTATGCGTTTAACAGAACCCAACGACATTATCTTTATTCCAGGCATGATGGCGTCATGAGATGTATTCTAACGTAGATGGGTAAAGTAGAGCTATTTATTTGCAAATATGCCTTATTATAATCTCAACGATTTGGTAGATTACATTTTAATACACCGTGGTTAATCTGGCGCAATAAAAATGTTTTTCTACGTATGTGTTGTACATGTGTCAATTGTCATTACCACCATCTCCATTATTCATGCATATCGAAAACATAGTATCGCATAAAAATATAAAAGAAAATGTTCATCTGGGAATTGTTCTTACGCTTTAGTGTATAACACACATAAGAGTAAATATGAAATAAAATAGTAAATAGCCTTGAATAGATCCATTTCATTTGAATACATTTTGGTAGTCCATTCAAAACAATCCGGGAATTCATATACAACTAGTGAGCTAACGTTATTAAATATCAGAAATTATCATGTAAAGTAAGTGGTGAAAGCCTGTTAATATACCTTTATTACTGACAGAACGTATATACTAAACGAAATTTTATTTACTATATTCGAATCACGTACAACAAATTCATCTTCTTTTTCATTCATCGTGATAAAGAACAGCTATCATAAATATGTGGCCATTTGAATTGCGCTTTCATCGATGAAAAAACTTGTTTGAAGTTTAGCGTGGCAAGCAAAAATGTAACTTGACAGAGCAACGAATCAATAGAGTCACTGATATAGATGCGAGGACGAGTAAAAAAAACAGTATTCGTTGTTTTATCCTTTAAATTAATACGGCATCTATATAGAACTTTAAATACTCAATCTCTTACATGAGCATTAATAGTAAAATATTTTGTTTTACAAATGATTAATTGTGTTAATATAATATACAAGAGGATCACAGCAACATCGTAAAACATGTATATTCACATCAAAAACACATCATAGTTTCAACTTTAACAGAACTGTGTCTATTAGTGTAGAATGAATATGGAAAGTATTAGGACATAAAATGAAACAACAGTTACACGTGTTATTGATAAACTATTTGAACGAATATGCGTTGATTTTTGTTGAATGTCTCTCAATGGAAAGAGAGTAGGGTTTATTTTTAATTGTATCAGTTGATTAGTACTTTGGCGCGGCGGAATATGTGTGTGAGTAAGATTTACCCAACTATGTGGCCTATCTGTTTGGCGTGGGTATATTTGTAAAGCTTATTGTGTTTAGGAGATCAATTTAGAACGGATGTAAAATCTAATCTGTTTCAATTGAGTTTCGCTTTTATGATGATTAAAGTGGCTAAGAAAGTATCACTATATCTCTCTCGAACGTTTATACCGCAATTCTTACACATATTATAGATGCTCGAAAAATAAAGTAAATTATTGAATCCGGAGAATTCCTTAACACACGAATAAATACTGTGATTCTTTTTAAAGAAATATAGTGATTTCCTTATGTTCTCTGTGATGTTTAGATTCAAATGAATCCATTAGTCTGGTTTTATCATGAATATTTAATTATGAAATATTAAATTTCATAGAAGCATGTAAGTTTATAACGCATATTCAATTCTAGTAATACGTTAATTGTACATTCTTTTATACAATTAGCTTAAATTTGTTTAGATAAATTTTATTTGGCTGTCATCACTATGTTTTATCAGACTTCTTTGCTACAAAAACTCCATTAATTTTATAAAATAATCATCATATTTATGAGGTGAACGCTTTTCTAACCGAAACATAGTAAATTCACTAACATTGTAAGCTATATGAAATTACACGAATACTAATCTGTATATCTAACACGCTAAGTTGTACCTACCTACATATGTCACGCTCCAAATGTAATAAACACAATTAAATTGGACGCTGTAACTCAGAATTGAAACCGCGACGTTGAGGTCTGCAGTCCAGCCGCTTTACCACCGAGCTAACTAAATAAATCGTTAAGCTATTTATATTAACTAAATAATAACACTAACTGACCCCGCTTGCTACTGTCGCTTCAGTGTGGAGAATACTACATTGTGTGATGGGGAACGGGTCGAGGTATCGTCATCATTTATTTACATTTGAACTCGCGAACTGCAAACAATCAAAGAATTGCAGAAAATTTGCTCTCAGAATAGTATAGATAGAAACTAAAAAAATCAGGGTTGATTTCAATCTCCAAATTGTTGGAAATCAAGATATTTTCAACGAATATAATTAAATGTCATATCTAGGCCAGGCTATATTAAAATAAATGATGGAAACATGAAAAGACAATATCACCTTATAAGTCGACGTAAAATTGGTACTATTTGCTACATAAAGGGGACTCCAGTTTCCTAGATTCCAAAACTGAGGCCTCATTACTATGTAGCTATGTCCCATACCTGAGACAGCGTTGTACTAGGAGCAGTAGTAGCAGTTGTAGCAGTAGTAGTAGTAGTAGCAGTAGTTGGAGGAGGAGTACAGCGGCGAGGAAGAAATACGTTGTCCCTTCATTTCCATAAATCTTTCCTGAGATTGTGATAATCATCTCGGCATCTTTTTTTTTATTGAATGTTTATTACGTGTGAACATTCACAGATCTGTACGAGGTGTTATATTTAAATCAAATAACGTACATCTGGGGAACACACTTTTATTGGAAATGTTATTCCGTTCTCATTTTCCACCAAAGAACATTTTCAAATGCTTCATCTTCTGAGAGTTGCTCGTAATATAAACATCAGGCATGTTTTATTAAAAAGACAAGACGTTTATAACACTCAAGGAGAAATAGTTTGTTGACGCTTTCCTAACATTTCGAGAAATCATATTTCATACATGAACGTATTCAGCCCATCTCTTATCATGAGGCAATCATGTTTTTTTGAGAAAAAAAGAGAGACAATCCAATTAATGCATTTCGTTTGAGTACACTAGCTTCAAGTCAAGAAACATAGCTAACATTTCCCGCCAATAAATCCTTATGAAAATACTTACGATAAAAAATTAATCTAAATGAATTGAACAGATTATATAAAAAGTGTTGTCTATTATTACATTGACTACACTTTATTCTGTGTTAAAGTTTTAGATGCAGAACTCGTAATTCTATTACTATATTACTATCCAGCGGGCGCTCTCTTCTCATGTAAAATTTGACCTGACTTTAAAAGTCGAGGAGGTTGTTTAAGTTCTGCTTGTTTGGATATTTTAACTCATAGATGAAATTTAATTCGTGATACTGAGTCAAGTAATCTGTCTGAGTAAGCAGTTACTTAGTAATAACTGTAAGATGTGCATGTCATTTAATATTTATTTTATCTTCGAAATAAGTAAGGACTATACCAATTTATTTATTTGTAGGTTAGAAATTGTGAACATTTTGTAGATTTCCAGTATAGCTTAAATCCAGAAAGTAATATTGTACACAACTGTTAATTCCGTTTGATTGGTACATATATATATATATATATATATATATATATATATATATATATATATATATATGACATGCGACATGGACTCCGTTCAGTCTAGATAGACTATAGACACCCCTGTAAGGGGGTGGCTGTGCGTGTAGTATTGAAACAAGGGTTGCACAATTCTAACAACACTTCTCCTGAGTCGGCACTGCTTGATTCCAATGGCAAGCAATTCAAGACGACTGGAAATAATGCCGATATATATATATATATATATATATATATATATATATATATATATATATATATATATATAATGTTGGGGATTGTTTTTGTAGATATTGTCATTGAAGCTACGCCACAGAAAATAATCGAGCGTTAAGATCTCTTGAGTGTAAAGAGCATTGCCTCTCACACCGACTACTGAGAAGACAATAACAAAAGTGTGTTGGATATCAGTATACAACGGTAACACACACCCAAGTCCACATTACAGACTAATCCTTAATGGAGGTGCCAGGCATAAACTGAAGTAATTTTTTTTAAAATATTTTTGGATTGCAGAAAATATTGTGAATTTTATTAAGGATTCCTTGGTAAGCATGAGCTTTTAGGTTACTCTGTATATGCTTGCATGTATGTATTATGGCTAAGATAAACCAGCTGTTAGCGCATATGCATGGATCTTTTATCTGGCATCGAAGAAAAAAATAATGCTTCATCGTAATCATTTGACGTTTTCAAAATCCGTTCGCAACTGTGTTTGTGTACTCTGCTACATGTATCCACATTATTTTTTTTCCGTTTGCACCTACACTCGATATAACACATATTATGCTTTGGAGTTCAATGTTATATATAGTCAACGGATTTTCTATTATTGGCGAGTTATATATATATATATATATATATATATATATATATATATATATATATATATATATATATATATATAAAGAGAGAGAGAGAGGAGAGAGATGGAGAGAGAGATATGTGTATATCACTTCATAACATACCACGATTAAACAAGCTACGCAAGTATCTAACTACTTACGTAGCTTGTTTTATCGTGTGACATAGAACATATATTACACAGAATAGTCGCTTCGGAATGAACTTCATTGAAATTATGTGCAATTAGTTATTTGTGTAGATATTACGTTTAACTATATGTGAATTGTATATAGCGTTCATAAACACTACCCTTATATCAAATAAATACCCGTAGTGGGAATGAATATATAAACAAATATGTGGCATTAGTTATCGTATTATTGCATGAATGCAGCAGCTACTATGAACGTATTCTCAAATACATGGACATCTTTAAAAAAAAGAGACTGACTTTATCCAAAACGCTATCGACAATTATACAGCACTGGTACACACCGCAGTAAATACATAACATAAACAATATGTTTCATACTACGTAGAAAGTTCGTCAATCTTGACGCAGTTCATCCAAGAAAGATCGCGTAATATTCTTTGAAATTTAAAATGTATTCGATGTTCCTGTTTCCATGCATTCAAAGTGCACTTGCTTTCATGAACTGCCAGAAGTTTTACTTCCTTCATGAGCACATGTGTTTACTGACAATGCTGTTTTTTTATATGGTTATATAGATACACCCATATATTTACTGGCGCATGTACATACAGCCTGTTAGAATTAACAAACAATAACACATCGTAACAGTAAGATGAACGGAAACAACGAGTGAGAAAGAAGAGAGAGAGAGAGAGAGTGAAAGATATAAAGAGATAGAGAGGTTACATAGAAAGAGAAATATATATTAAAAGAAAATCATTTAGTACATGTCTTTATCATGTTTCAGTCTAATATCGATAATATATATATATATATATATATATATATTTATATATATATATATATATATATATATATATATATATTTATATATATATATATATTTATATATATATATATATATATATATATATATATATATATATATATATATACATATAAGACTGAAACCTCCAGATCTTTCTGCTAAATACTAAATTTATGTTATGTATGTATATACTTATTTTTATTAGTTAATATTTATCATCAACATATGTTTAAAGTTCATTAAAATCATCAGTTTGCCTTATATAAGTGTACCGCCCATCGAACGATTTGAACTCTGGAGTCAAATAATTCAAATGCAAAATTTTAACAACTCACCCACCGTGATAGTCATATTTATATTTGAAAGCAATACACACTATATTTTATTTACGAACATAATAAGTCTCAGAAAATGTTCGATTTGCCAAGAGAGAGAACTGGCAATTTTACCTAATTAAAAACTCTAAATATTTCTCGCAAACTGCTCGACTTAACGGAACACCTGACGAAGGTGGCAGTTTTCAGCGGCCAAAACATTTCGATAATAGCATCCAAGATAGAAACAATACTCTGAATAATCAAAATAACACAAATTATCAATCATCATCTCAAACATATCGAAACATAATACGTTGAGACGTATTTCATGAATTTGGATGAATAGAGGTTGACTATATTATGTCTATTGTAAGCTCATACTGGTGTTAAGTTAGATTTAATATAATATTTTAACACATGTACTTGTTTTATACAACGTTAATGCATCCATTTTTTAATTTACTCTAGGGTGCCCTATTTAGATTTAATATAATATTTTAAAACATGTACTTGTTTTATACAACGTTAATGCATCCATTTTTTTAATTTACTCTAGGGTGCCCTATTTACGCATGTATTCGTTATATGTGTCGACAAAAGTCCGGGACGCAATGAGTAATTAACAGAGATTCGGAAGTAGTCCTCGGAAACAAGTTCTAATTTGTTTTTGTTAGCAATAACTGTACGTGTATACACTTGCTAATAATCAGCATTTGCTTTTTAGTTCTCGGTATAACGAGACAATCTAGGAAAGCTTGGTACAGTTACTTGTGTATGGTGTCAACTTAGAAATAACACGATTTTTCCTCCAATTATCCAGAATTGCTTCTCGGCCTATTACTTGTCTTTCAGTTTTAAATTGCAGAAACCTTGAATCATCATCGACTCTTCAACGGACAAGGACCCCCTTCATAGAGTATACATTATTACCTAAAAGTGAAGGGAGATATCAGTATATTTTAATTGAGCGGTGCTTCTGATTGTAACGGCGTGTTAATCTGAAATTGCACTAATTTAAAAATCAAGGTTCACATCCTATTCGTAATAATGATTCTGATTGAGCCAATTTAACAGGCCCTCTTCCGAGAATTCTTGACGTGACCTGTGAACAAATAACATTCACAAAGTATTACTAAGGGGCTTTAAGTCATCTTAAGATTACATCTACGATGTCATTTCGATATAAGATGCGCCCTCGCATTTTTGTAAGAAGCCTTTGCTGCCGGGTGTCGGCATTTTCCACCGAACTTAACAACATATTTGATAAAAGTGTTCTTTCTCGATATGTCCTGCAAGCCAATCATACGAGCTAAGCAAAGCTAGGGGACTCATTAAGAAGATCGCCATCAATTTTATTTTAGTTCTAAATAATAACCCATGCGTCGTTTGTAAGAAAATTGCATATTCCTGGGAATGATTTAAAAGAATAACAATTATTTGACAACGTTCCGACATTCATTTTTGGTAGAGCATCAGCAAAATAAAATGCGAATTATGTAGCTTCTATAAACGTTAAATTGTACGTTAAAGGGTATACACATATGCAGAGAGAGAATTTATATATTCAGTAGATATTTGAAATATCTATCGATATTTCATCCATGAATATAATTTATCCACCTATCTTTAAGATGATATATTTTTATTTTTAAACGTGCGTCTAATATATAATTAGTAAAAGTATATTAGTCTCGCATTTATTTCATGTAAGACATATCTTGACATCATAAAGGGGGTCACAACTCCTAGATGGCTAGATCACAGCAACCCCTGAAAGTTATCAAATAATCAGCAGGTGTCAAGTACCTGTAAGAGCATCACGTGTCTCTATCACGTGACGTTTGTAGTAGCAGCGAGTATAGTTCAGAAATGCACCTTCTTCTTGTCATACTGTTCGTAGTAACAACGGTAGATGGTTGTATAATATCGTTTATCTAGTAGTAATAAAAATAACACATTATAGTTCTGGGTTCTATTATTTTTCAGAGTTTTTAATCTTTATATTTTTACAAACCTAAGAATGACGGAAGAAATCCCTCGTAACACGTTTGCTACCTCTCGCAGGCCACATTTAAGATAGTTTTTATTTATCTCCCTGTTTGCTATTGTAATTTTTATCACTTCCGTAAAGAAAATCTCCGTTCGTCTCGCACCACGTTCGCTTTCGTATATTTTTATAACACTCTTTTGTAATAGAAAGCAAGCTTCACCATCGTTATAGACATTATTTGTTATAACTTTTGTATAGCTTTAAGTATTACTTTCTCAAACTACACAGAGAATAGTGTTGTAACATATGTACATTTATAAAAGTCCGCTTAATTTTGTCGTCGCTATATATTTTCTAATAGAAACGACAGGCATGGGAATACAATATTTAGTTTATGTGAAACATAAATCTACAATGCTTAAATAAGCATCCTTGTGCTGTCATCTTTTATTGGATAGTCTGTTAGCTTCTAAACACAATCTGACATTTTGGCTTTAAATCTTTTTGACTTGCAACTTGATTACAAGTGACAAGAAAATCACAAACGCTAAAGTGTGTCTATAGTTTACTTGAAACGATGGAAATAAAGCGTGGGCACATCACTTAGATTAAAGACAGCACCGGCTGTTTCTTTTGTAGATGTTATGCACTTCATATGTATCCCTTTTATATTTGTATATACTTAAGATTTTATGATTTTCAACGGGAAAACGGTGTTGCGTAGGAACAGTATTATAGACTTCAAATATTGAGTATATTTTATCAATCACCTTTACTTCGCTTAATGTTCATAGTTCAGGATTTATCTTCAAATAATTGTATAATTCTAAAAAAGAAACTAAAAGTAAACTTTTAGTAGAAAGAACCTATAGTGAAATGGTAAATGATCAATATACGAGATAGGGCAATTATAAAGAAATATTGTCGAAGAGTGATAAACATGCACGGATGTCCAAATTTATTTCAAACTTCAAATGTTCAATGCAAGGTATATTCTGTAATAAAATTGTGTTAATATGTTTATAGCTCTTTCCGTAAGCCAAGGCTTTTCAAAGATCGAAATCTTATCATCAGAGGAATTTTACAGATAGATAAGTTGGCAATAGAAAAGCCAAAGTTCAACATTTGAAAAAATATTAAGAAAAAGATTGGTGAAAAAAAGTTCGAGTAACAAAAAAATATATATATATATATTCTGCTTAGGCAGAACATACTACATTGGTTCGGGCACGCCCACTGTATACAAGTCTACTGCATCAGTGATTTGATGTCGTGAAGCGCGATATGGAGGCTGTTGGCATCAACACAGTCTTAAAAGAGTCTGTCAGTCAAGCTATTTAAATAGAGATACTCCTCTGACCAGACACTTTAAGACGGGTCCGCACACAGCAAATTATTGTCTCAAGCAGACAAAGACAGGAGGGAATTGCCACTGCCGCATCAGCCT
>OY744517.1:10947285-10949785 GCA_963556195.1 Sepiola atlantica | reverse complement strand
ACCGTACGCGGGTTCCAAGTGACTGCGTAAGACATCCAAATAAAATCTAAAAAATGATAATTTTATTAAAAATATGATAGATGAGGTGAAGTGCAAACAAAGGGGGACTATTTATTCGCCGGTTATCAATAACTATTTAATTTGATCACGCATTTGTAATGTACGCTGAGCGCGTCGTAATCCCAGTGTCATTACATAAGAGACAGTTACAGGAATTTAAGTGTGGTCACCGAGTAATGTGCAATATTAGCTCTAGCAGCTAAAGCACTACCGATAATGACAGCATCATGGTCGAAAGCGGAGACGTCATGGTCTAGACCAGATCAAGATTTTACTAACAATTTTACTAACAATAATCTTTTTTGCATGAACTGTTTGGAATACTTGATGAAATTATCACAGATATTGGGACACAATTCCCCTCAGAAGAGTGTAATATGTTTTGCAAAAACGTTGGGGTAAAACATATTACTACACCTGCTTAGCACGTGACAAGTAACGTGCATGTATAAAGGGTTTTAGATACATTTAAAAGGGCTGGAGTCTGAGTAAACGAGGAGGGAAATATCCAGCTATTCTTAAGGGTTTACAGGGTCACACTGAGCAGAAACATTGCAGCAAACTTGTCACCGGTGAATATAATGTTCGCAAGAAAAAATAAAACCATATTTGATAATTTTTTGCCAGTGAAGGAAAACATTTTATAAACACGGATGGTAAGACCGGACATTTTAATGTTTGTGAAAAGGTGTTTTTCATTAAATTAAAAAAGTTCTGGCAAGATGGTATTGCAACCAGGAAAATCAGATGCTTGATATACATGGTTCGGGGTTCGAAGTAGGAAACCAAGCGTCATGTAAATCAGTTGAGACACAGATACGGTGAAAAAACAAACCTCACATCAGGAACCAATAGAAGTATTGTACGATGTATTTGATGTACCGATTCTTGAAAACCATACTACTACGCTTGCTGCTGAAGTAAGACGTTCAACGAAAATAAAAATAAAAATAAATTCAACATAACGTCTAGATATTGCCCCAAAGAGGAAAATATATATTTCTAGGAAGAAATAAATCTTAAAGTAGGCGTGTTGTTTTTGATCCAGATTTAACTATATTGAAAGGATGAATTCGCCAGGTCACTTGCCTAACCAAGAGAGAACATCTCAGCGCACTGCTTATAGAACGTCTATCTGGAGCCTGCATATGCGATAGCCTTATTGTATGTAATTAAGTATTCTTAATAATTTCTTATTCGTTCTATTTCTGTTTTGTGTTCTTGTTTATTTATTAATTTATTTATTCATTTATTCTTATTACTAGATATAACAAATTGTTAGATAGATCGATAGATAGATACATTGATTGACGTGTCATGTTAATCAGTTTTATTCAACTTTTATACATAATACATGAGAGGAAACAGCTATTCTCGCTAACAATTAAATACAACTTTAAAAAGAAGCTTTTAGCGTTTTTATAAATATTTCAAAATTCTGATTACACGATGCGCGGTGTTACCATCATTATGTCCAATTATTGACTATATAATGTAGAGACGTGCATTTTACATGAAATAAAACGATATCCTGAAAAGTAATATAGAAAAATATCAACATTCTATGAGAACTGCTTTTGAACTATGAAATATCGCTGCATTTAGGAGGTTCTTTTAAAGCGGTTCGTTGAATAAATTAGTTTGCAATTCAGTCTAAGAAACAGTCATATCAAAACAGTACTATGACTTTCGGAAAATGAGTGTTCTGTTACATTATCGTAAAATGTTGTATTCTAACACCGTCAGGGTTGAACAAAATAGTAATGCAATATATGCATGTAACATTTAATAACAGGGTGATATTACTTTTAAACTTTGTATAGATATAGATTATGTTTAACGTAGAGAAATTATAACTATACAAAAGCTTATGTTTCTTCTATTCATCTTGTATTACACCTGTAGATTTATTCATCATATAATTAGAGCTTAGATAAATTATGTATTTTGCACTCAGTCCGCGGAAGTACACTTTTTAAGGATTAAGAATTTTGTTTATTTTACACCCAATCGAAGGTTCGCGCTTTTCCTGAAAGTCGGATTTTCCTCCCATTAGAAACCAATCATTCGTCGGAAAATCAATATATTGAAATGTCTCTATTTACTAGCCTCTCTACAAAGACAGAGTAAGACACAAGGTTGTTTTTAAATAATACGAGAATGAAGATCCACTAAAATCGGCATTTAAATAACGGTAGGGTTAATTGAAATAAAGTATATACAACTCTAACTACTGTTTGCTGAAGTAATGTTGGTGAACTTGTATTACCAGGAAGTATTCGAACTTTTATTTTAATTCCGAAACAAAATATATCAGTGTTTACTGTATCAAACATATTCGCAAAAGTACGTATTTATCTGTTCTCTGAAATGAAATCATAATGGTAGTTAAAAATTGGCAAAGTTGCCGTTGCTAAAAAAAAAAGTTAATTATATTTTC